>VXBZ01002650.1:17410-87458 GCA_013399135.1 Heliornis fulica
AGGTGCGGAGGGGTTGGGTTGGCTGGGCCGGGCTGGGGGCGGGCTGGGGGTGGGACACGGGCTCTGAGCCTGCTGCTGGCCGGGGCACGGGATGCAGGATGCAGACGGTGGGATCTGGGTACCGGGAGCCTGCGGCACGTGTCCGCAACGCGGAGCTGATGTGGCTGCAGCGGGATGGGATGCGTGGACATGTCTGCACCCACTAGAGCTGACTCCAGACTGGCCACCCAGCGTGTGGCTGTCATCAAACCACAGCAACACAGAGTTCAGGGGAGGGAAAATCTGCTTTCCACTGCCTGTGGAGGTCCCTGCTGTCGTGGTCTGGCTGCTTCACACCGCTCAGGGCTTGATCCGGTGCATCGCTGAGCACCGGCTGTGGTGCCAGTTCTGCTTTGTTGTGCAGAAGAGGAAGAGGAGTGGGTCTGGGGAGAGCCTTTTGGGGACCCCCCGCCTTTGCTGCCTTGCCTGCCTGGCTGGGCTGGGGATGCTGCCACGCTCGGAGGTGGTGAGACACTCCAGGTGAAGCAACATCCTGCAGCTCCTTTTGTTTACGGAGCAGAATGATTCACATGGAGCTACCCCTGATTTCCTAAGTATCTAATTTATTAATCAGCAAACATTATGTAAATGTGGGTAAACTGCAGTTTCAAATCAGTTTGCCTGGGATGTGCAAACGGTCCCAAGTTCCTTTTCTTCTTCCTTAATAGAAATGTCTGCAAACCTGACATTTATGCGGGTGTGTGGTGAGAACAGGGGATTTACCTCGCTGTGTAAATGGCAAACCCCATTAACCAGGGTTTGTAAACATTTACCCACCCAAACAGGATTACATCCCATGAGCTGGGGGTTACACACACCCACCTCGCTCCGGTTAAGTGTGGGTTTAGCCTGGGCATGGAGACTGCTATGATCCCGACCCTGGTGCCAGCTCAGGCTGTGGATGATGGTGTGGTGTCTCATCTGGAGTTCTCAGAGCCACACCATGAAGCCAGACGGTCCGGGGACAGTCGTTGCTTGAATATCTACCAGGTGTAAATTGTCTGTCTTAGAGGAGTGTCTAAGGGATGTGGCTTTCTCGATGTCTCTGCTAAGGGATGAGCTCGTGGCAACCTGGGATGAGCACGGAGCCGCCAGCACAGCTCCCCGTCTGCTCGCTGGCCCCGTGGCTCCCGGGGCACGCCTGCCTCTTCCCATCTCATCTCCACTCTCTGCTCGACTCGGGTTTTTTTTCCCTTATTGCACATTTTAAACCCCATCTGGACTTGAAGTGACGGTGCCCGACAGCGGGGGGGGGGTGAGTCACGAGACCGGCTTCCTCCCTGCACAGGCAGGTGGGGAGATGAAGCTGCCCTGAGCCCCACTCCCATGGGGCTGGGGACCCACACAAACCCCTGAGGGGCCAGCAAACCTTGGGGAAAAAACTGCCTGGAGGGTCAGACACAGGAAAATTTCCATCCACCGACAAGGATTTTTCGGAATAGCCTGGCACCGACGGAGCGTGTACGTGTGTCTGGCTGTAGTGAGGGATGCTCAGCGGGATGGACGGCATCCCCAGCTCCCTGCTGCTGCTCAGCTGCCCAGTTGAGCCCAGTAGAACCCAGTTTAGCTCTAGGCTGGGCACTGGCTGGCTCTTTCCCGTGGCTTGCAATACTCATTGGAGCTGAAATCTCACACTCTCCAGTGCTGCTGCTTTTCCTGCCTGCTGCGGCATAACCTGATTTCTTTTTTTTTTTTTTTTTCCTTTCCTCCTAATGTTGGGTAATTAAGGGGGAAATTCAATTACCAGTCAGCAAATATGCAAATGAGGTGGGAGAAGCAGCCTGTGTGCCCGGGCTGGGGAGGACAGAGGGTGTGGGAGCTGAGCAGCACAGTTAGCTCCTGTGCAGCCATACGCACCTGGTTGTTCCTGGTGCCAACCGAGTGTCCGGAGCAGGGATGACCCGTGCCAGCATCCCCGCTTCCACAGGGCACGAAGCTGGTGCTGTGTCCTTGTGGTGCCAGCCTGTTCCTTCTCCCTCCAGAAGGGTGCTGGAGGCGGCCAAGAGGGCGAACCAGACGGGACACTTCATCTGGATGGGCTCGGACAGCTGGGGCTCCAAAATCTCCCCTGTCCTGCACCTGGAGGAGGTGGCCGAGGGTTCCGTCACCATCCTGCCCAAGCGGGTCTCTGTCAAAGGTAAGGGGCTGCGCTCAGGGGGTTCCCCTGGCAGCTTTCCCCCGGCTTGGCTGTCACCCTCGATGGCAGCCCCTTAACTGCTTCGGTTTGGCTGTGGAAGACTGTTTTGCAGTGAGGTCTTCCCTGGGTTGGTTTTTCAGCCTGGAGCTTTGCCCGAGCGGCAGCCAGGACACGAGCCCATCACACCCTTACATCTTCCTAAACCCCATCGTGCACGAGACCCTCCTTCCCCTCTGCCTGGGGAATTTTGGGCCATGGTATAAACATCTCTCTGCCACCCCAGAGATTTATCCCCTCTTCCCCGGGCAGGTTTCGACCGCTACTTCTCCAGCAGGACACTGGACAACAACCGCCGCAACATCTGGTTTGCTGAGTTTTGGGAGGAAAACTTCCACTGCAAGCTGAGCCGCCACGCTCTCAGGAAGGGCAGCAGCATCAAGAAGTGCACCAGTAAGAGCCCTGGGGGTGCTGTGGGCGAGCGGTGCTGTGGCACACGGCGGGTGGGGGAATGTGAAGGCGGTGACAGCCCAGAGTTCAAGAGTTTCACTTACTTTTCCCTTATGGGATTCAGCCACGTTGTTATTGCTCCAGAGCTGCCAGCCCAGCTCAGGGCAGCTGTGTGGCAATTCATACTCTGTGTGTGTGTGCCCAGTCATGAGCATCGGGGGTTTTTTGGATTAAGCATCCAAATGGGGTGGGGATTTGGGGAAGGCTGGAGAAACACCGGTGCTTCCGCAGCCTGGGGAGGTGTGGGGTGGCGGAGAGCTGCTCACCAGCGTTGGGTGCTTGCTGGGCTTGTGGTGGCAGCTGAAAAGTGGGCAGGAGGACAGGGAAGCTTTTGTGCATCCTGATGCACCGTGTGGGATTTGGGAAGGGCGTGGGGAGCGTGTTCGGTGTCTGTGTGCGACATACAGTCCCCGGGCAGAGGTCTCGGGGCTGCTCCCTCTCGTGTGTGCTTCCTGCTCATCTCCCCTCCCTTGGCTCTGTCTTCTGTGGGTACAAACCCACCCAGATTTGGGAGATTTGGGGCTGGATTCTGCATTGTTTCCCAGTATTTGGACAACTGCCTCTTTTTCTCATCATGTGCTCGGTGGGAGCGCCACTGTCCCGTGCAGGGTGTGAAGCCACCCGTGCATCCTTGTCCCCTTGCAGGAAGCTCCTTCCCCACCTCAGCAGGTTAAACCTGCTGGTGCAGGGAAATGGGACCAGTTGACAGCGCAGGTCAGGATCTGGCACTGGGAGGGGGGAGATGCCTGTGGGGGAAGGGGAGGCCGGGCACCCCAGGGGAGGGTGCACAACTGCCCAGAGGTGTGATGATGGTCCCAGGATGTGATCTGGAGTGTGTTTTGCCTGTGTCTGGTTACAAACCATTTTGCCAATGTGGCTTTGGCTCTACCTGGACAAGGCAGCAGATGCCAGAACCCCTCCTCCCTCCCTCCCCACCCCAACTCTTCCCTGGTGGGATTTTTAGCCATTTCCAGCTAGAAGAGGTTTGTAGGGTTGAATGCAGTAAACAAGGCAGCCGGGGGATCTGTCTTACTGATAGCGCTGATGCCGAGGCAATGCTTGGTGGCTCAGCAGGTGACATTTTACTGAGAGGTGGAGAGATTTACTGTCTGCATGGCATTGCCTGAAGACAGATGACAGCACCTTGGCAAGCAGGATGGCAGGACCTGGGGATGTTTGCATGTCCCCCCCAACCCCCTTGGGAGGGACATCTGTGGGAGCCACGGAGTGCTGGTGGGAGGATGGAAAGTTTGAGGGACATCGAAGTCCTTGAAAGAGCCCAGCGCGGGGTCATCAAGATGATGGAGTGGGACATCTTCCTTCTGAGGACAGGCTGAGGGAGCTGGGCCTGGAGGAGACTGAGGAGTCACCTCATTAATGTCTATAAATATGTAAAGGGTGAGTGTCAGGAGGCTGGAGCCAGGCTCTTCTCAGGGGTGGCCAGTGACAGGACAAGGAGCAATGGGTCCAACTGGAGCAGAGGAGGTTCCATGGGAACACCAGGAGAAACTCTTTCCCTGTGAGGGTGCCAGAGCCCTGGGCCAGGCTGCCCAGATAGGTTGTGGAGTCTCCTTCTCTGGAGACATTCAAACCCACCTGGACACGTCCCTGTGTGACCTGATTGAGGTGACCCTGCTCTGGCAGAAGGTTGGACTGGATGATCTCCAGAGGTCCCTTCCAACTCCTAGTGTTCTGTCAGTCTGCGATCATTAAGGGTGTTTCCCCCTCCCTCCCCTTTCACTGCTGAGGACAAGAGGGATGGTGCTTCCCCATCCTCTCCCTTGCAGGCATCAACAGTTTGATGATTTGGGGACACCTCTCTGGTCCTGCAAGAGCTTTCCAGCACGGCAGCTTCCCCTAGTAGCCTTATGGCTCACACATAGGTGTGAGCTCGGGAGGCAGCAAGGGCATGTGGGAAAACCTGCCCATGACCTTGGGTAGCTGAGAGCTCCCGATCTTCCTGGGTGCATCAAGACATCCCTGGCACCAGGAAATACATGAGCAGGTCCTGCAAACCGCTGATCTCTTCATCTTCGTAGTAATGTAGTGTTTCAACAAGCAGTATTTCAGGGCCAGGGGATTAGTGGAGGCAGCTGAAACCACGATGTGGCAAATGTCCTAGGAACTGTCTTTAAATTATCTGAATTTGTCAGCAGATAAATTATCTGCTGAACATCTACCTGGCAGATAAACGGAGAGGGGAAATAACGCACGGTGAAGCGAATAACCCGCGGTGCAGCTCCACCAGGGTGATCCCTGCTGACAGCTGCTCCTGTTGTCCCTGAGACCCCAGGACCACGCAGGATCTGTCCCCAGGCTGTCCTGCTGGGACCAGGATCAGGTCAAACCTGTCTTCCAGCCTCTTTTGTGGTAGGATGTCCTCAGCATCCTTCACCACCTTCAAGCTCCTTCTGCTGAGCTGCATCCCCAGCCCTCCTGGGCTGGGCAGGATCCCCTGGGGGAACCAGCCCCTGCTCATACCCAGCCATCCAGGCTGGAGAGGATCCTGCCAGTCACTGCTTCGTTTATAATTCACACACGTGTGGATGCAGACGGGGAGGTGCTGGGTGCTGCAAGTGGAGACGCAGGAGCTGATGGCAGCACTGGGTTTGCTGGGCTGATGGGGTGGTTGGGGTGGGAGCTTGAGCTTGTGTTCCCCCAGCTGGGAACCACAGGATGCTCCCACACCCTACAGGCTACTCTTTTTTCCTGGAAAGCTAATTAATGGCCTTCATTTAGCAGGGCTGGATGGTAACTCTGCTTTGAAGGAGGGCAGAGCATTTCTCTGCACACACCCCTCCGTCCGACCAGGTTGTGGATGGATGCAGAGCAGCATTCATGGCAGGGATGCAACATGGGTACAGGGGAGAGGAGTTTTAATGTCATTTCCCTTCTTTATTTGTGATTTCTCATATTTATTTCCTTTTCTGTTTTGCTTCTCTCTGGTCTCTTCTTAATATGGGGTTGGATTTTTGGGATGCTGGCTGTTTTCCAGCACAGTTTGCCCTGGCCAGGCCAACAGGGGAGGATTTGCTCTGCCTGCCTGGTAGTTAAGATGATAAAAGGTTCCTCAGACTAGGTCTGAGCAGGCAGACCCCTGGTGTCTCAGCAATGCCTCTGTTCTGCTTTGCTTCAGCCCCACCGGCCACCCAAACAGGGACTGCCAGCCTGGCTGCTGGGGCAGCTACGGTCTTCGTTGCAGAGGGATGTTCCCAGTGAGCCTCTCTCATGGGGGGACAGCCCCTGCTCCCCAGATGGGCCCAACCAGCCTGTACATCTAGTGCTGGTTTGGAAGTGACACTATCTCCCAGCGTACTGGCTGTGAGTGGTTTTGATTAACTCCCTCTGAAGCCGGCGCAGCAATGTGGTGGGAATTGATGCTAATCCCATCTCATCCACTGCCTGAGGAGATAGCTGTGCCTGTCCTCCGAGGGCTGCCCACAGAGGCTCATCACACACTTGAAAATTAATTATCAGCCCTGTAAAACGATGCACAACCCAGCTATCATAATCAGCGGGGTCACATGCCTTTTGTGGCCCTAATCTGCCGCGAGTTTGGCGGAGATTTATTGTCTCCATGTCAGGAATGTGCCACCGTGAGCCTTGGCGTCCTGCTCCGTGTTGCCCCTCCGTGTACCAGCCTAATTCCCATCTGCAAAGAGCAGCTGGAGCCCAGGGCAAGGTGCCCAAGGGACAGTCCTGGAGATATCTGCTTATCTGCTCAGCTTTGGCACCAGAGCTGGCTGCTGCCACCATGCAGGGCTGATGCTGCTCACCAGAGGGATGTTTGGGAGGAAAATCCAGCTTTTGCAGCTTGTGTTATACACTGGGTTGTATTTTTACTTGATGGAACCTGTGTGGGATTTGAGGTACCTGCTGGGAAGGGACCATGTGTCTCCAGAGTCCCATGTGTCCCCAGGGCTCAGCAGTCTCATCAGGATGGTGCTGGGGATGGCAGCGAGCTGGGACATCCCTGCGGACACAGGTCCCCACACAGTCTATCACACTTTCTTTTTTTTTTTTTTTTTATGGGTAATTATCTTGACAAGATAGAGTGGCTTGTCTGGGCCTTGAGAGATGAATGCAGGGAAAGGCCCAAAGTTGAGGGAGAAGATTAATAGCCCTTGTCAATAATACGGAAGAAAGGATAACCTGATGGGTTTCGCATGAGTAATCTCCACGTAGTCCAAAAGCATTTTTATAACTTTGAAGGATGGGCTATAAATTCCCTTCCTTGATATCATCTTCTCTTGTTGGTCACTTTGCTATCAATTTGCTTCAGTGTCCTATCAGTGGCACGTTTCGCTCTCTGTCCCAGTGCAGGGACCTCCAGTCATGTAGCTCTCAGGGATGTCCCTTCTCAGCAGAGACTTGTCCTGCATCCAGCACTGTCGTCATCCCACCTTCTCCAAGCAGGGACGTTCTACCCCTGGCTGCACAGGCTCCCTGCCTGGATCCCCTACAGCCACATAAATCCCTCCTTGCATCAGGGAGCACCCATGAAGGGTGAAGCCAGATTTAATTTTGGATGACTTTCCGGGATGCCTTTTCCCCTCCGGAGGGTGGAGGCTGTGCCTTCCCCTCCCCAGACAGCTCTCCTTCCCTCTGGCTGTTACTGGTGGAGCTCTGTCCTGGCGGGGTGCCGGGCCCACCGCAGAGGCCATGATGGCGGTGCGGAGGCCGTGATGGTGCCGCAGAGGTCGTGATGGTGCCGCAGAGGCCGTGATGGCGTTACAGAGACCGTGATGGCAGTGCAGAAGCCGTGGCTCCCCAGCGTGGGGCTGCCCCATGGGAGCCGCTTTCTTAGGCGTAATTAACGGCGTGCTACATTAATTGGTGTCTTTTGCTAAATGATTAATGTGTTTCTAGTCCCATTAAGGGCGGTTATGACAGGAGAGGCAGGCAGCGGTCGCTGGTGGGAACCAGATCCTCGCAGGATCCTGCAAGCTGGGATGGCCGGGGAGGCTGCAATGGGCTATGTGGTCAGTGGGTTGGGAGGGTGGCAGGAGCGGGGTGAGGGCAGTAGGGTGACAGGAGTCTCTGGGAATGAGATGAAGGACATGCAGCCAGCTCTGGGTACTGCCTGAGCAGTGCCTTGATGCTGCCAGTAGACTGAGCTGGTGGGAGCTCCTGGCAGGATGGAGGGCAGCCCATGGGGGTGAGGATGGGACATGGGTTGCAGCCCAGCGATGCCTTGGGCTGGCACCTCCAGCACACTGTGGTGTGGGTTTTGTCCTGGGAGGAGTGTGGGGGTTGTTTGAGGTGCATTCCTGCCCTTCCTGGGGCTGTTGGGTTTGTAGCGTTGGGAATGGGGTTGGGGTTGATGACTGCCTCAGTCCTGGGGATGAGTGGGTTTGCAAGGGGGTTTGGCTGAAGCAAAGGCACCCCTGTGGGACAGGGCTGGGGTGGCAGGGAGATGGCAGCCCCCTTCACGTGTACCCGCAGACCGAGAGCGGATCGGGCAGGACTCCTCGTACGAGCAGGAGGGCAAGGTCCAGTTCGTCATCGACGCCGTCTACGCCATGGGACACGCGCTGCACAACATGCACAAGAACCTCTGCCCCGGCAAGGTGGGGCTGTGCCCCAGGATGGACCCCGTGGACGGTGTGGAGCTGCTCAAGTACATCCGCAACGTCAACTTCTCAGGTCTGCCCGCCTGGGATGTGGGCTGGGTGAGCCGGGGTGTCCCCTGCTCTGGGTCACGCAGCAGCACCCACTATTTATTCAGGTTACTGTAGGGCAGGGTGAGATGACATAGGGCATGATTCTGCTGCAAATGCAGAGACAGGGAGGTTGGAGAAAGCAGATCAAGAGATGAGGAGCTTCCACACCTCCTGGGAGCCTCTGAAGGCAGTGGCCCTGCCTGCACCCTGCCACCCTGCCTGCCCTGTGCTCCCCTCCTCTGCCATTGCCCCGTGCTGCCTCCTCGCATCGCGGCTGGCGGGGGTCCCGCTGAACCATGCTGCTGTGTCCTTGTCTGTTTTCAGATCTCTGGAAATGCATCTCTTCCTCTGCTTTATCTCCTTAATAAACATTTTCTGTCTTGTCCTCCTTATTACTTCTATTTATCTCCACTCTGTGATCTTCTCTCCAGTGTCTCTTTTATTTATTTTCCCCTCTTGCTTGATTTTTCCCTTCCTTCTTTTCATTAGAGTTTATCTGCACAGTTCACTTGATTTAATTTTAAAGCTGCTTTTTCCCCTCTCTCCTAAAAGCAGTAGTAAACCAGTTGATTGTAACAGCACTTGGTGCCTGGCATTACCCAGAGAGCTCCAGGTCCAGGGGGTGGTTGGTGGGTTGATACCATAAGCTGGTACCAGCTTGGGATTGGGGTTGGTTTCCTTTTCTCCAGTTGCTTCCTCCACCCTGTGCACATGCCCTGGCAGCTTGTGGTGAGAAATCCCACCCCACTCTTCTACCAAGTGACAGGGCACAGGACAAGGGGAACGGCCTCAAGCTGCACCAGGGCAGGTTCAGATGAGATGTCAGAAGAAATTCTTCCCCCACAGAGATGTGGGGGTGTGGGACAGGCTGGCCAGGGAGGGGGGGAGTCCCTACCCCTGGGTGTATTGAACAGACAGGAGATGAGGTGCTCAGGGATGTGGGTTAGGAGAGGACAGGGATGGTTTGACTTGATGATCTTAATGGTCTTTTCCAACCTGGTGATTCTGTGGGGAAGCACCAAAGCAGAGCCCCTCTGACACCATCACCCACGGTACCCCGTGCCACTGGGTGCTGTGGGTGCTGAGCCCTCTCTCTCTTGCAGGCATTGCTGGGACTCCTGTGACATTCAACGAGAATGGAGACGCGCCGGGGCGTTACGACATCTACCAGTACCAGATCAGGAACTCCACCCCCGAGTACAAAGTCATCGGGCAATGGACCGACCACCTCCACCTCAGAGTAAGGCTGGGACTGGCTGTGGCCGTGCATGGTCTGTGCCGAGGGGGAGGTCCCACAGATGGCTCCTGCACCCGTGACACTGGGAGCCGGGAAGCCCATGGGTGCAAAGTTAGGCAGCCAGACTTGGGGGGTGTTGGAGAGAAGGGTTGTCCCCCCTGTGCACACACTTGTGGTTCAGTGTTGGCGACCCACCACTGTATCCCATGGGCTTTGGGACTTTGCAGCTCTGATAAGGGAAGGAGAAGCCAGACCAGAGCGGAGGGTGTTTTCCCAGGGAAGGAGGGACTTTGTTTTGGGTGGCTGGTGTTGAATCTCCCCAAAAGGCTGATGGAGAACTCCACTGCCTCCCTGCCCTGGTGCTGGGTAGAGCTGGGGTCCTTCAGGGTATATTCTGCTGGGGCAAGGGGCCGGATCTGGGCAACGCTGCCTGGAGCAGAGGTGAGGCATGTCCTCGTGCCCGAGGGTGCTCAGCAGATGCCCAGCTCGAGGGTCAGCGGGGCTGATGCCATCTCGCTCCGCAGGTGGAGAGCATGCTGTGGCCAGGGGGTGGGAGCCAGCTCCCCAGCTCCATCTGCAGCCTGCCCTGCAAGCCAGGCGAGAGGAAGAAGCTGGTGAAGGGGATCCCTTGCTGCTGGCACTGCGAGCGCTGCGACGGATACCAGTACCAGCTGGATGAGTTCCACTGCAAGCGCTGCCACTTCAACGAGCGCCCCAACGAGAACCACACCAGCTGCACCCCCATTCCCATCATCAAGCTGGAGTGGAGCTCGCCCTGGGCCGTGGTGCCCGTCTTCATCGCCATCGTGGGTATCATCGCCACCCTCTTTGTGGTGGTCACCTTTGTGCGCTACAACGACACACCCATCGTCAAGGCGTCAGGGCGGGAGCTGAGCTACGTTCTGCTGACGGGCATCTTCCTCTGCTACGCCACCACCTTCCTCATGATCGCCGAGCCTGACTTGAGCACGTGCTCCTTGCGGCGCATCTTCCTGGGGCTCGGCATGAGCATCAGCTACGCCGCCCTGCTCACCAAGACCAACCGCATCTACCGCATCTTCGAGCAGGGCAAGAAGTCGGTGAGTGCCCCGCGGTTCATCAGCCCCGCCTCCCAGCTCGTCATCACCTTCAGCCTCATCTCGCTGCAGCTCGTGGGCGTCTGCGTCTGGTTTGTCGTGGACCCGTCCCACTCCGTCATTGACTACGAGGACCAGCGGACTACAAACCCCCACTTTGCCCGGGGCATCCTCAAATGTGACATTTCGGACCTCTCCCTCATCTGCTTGCTTGGGTACAGCATGCTCCTCATGGTCACCTGCACTGTCTACGCTATTAAGACCCGCGGGGTCCCAGAGACCTTCAACGAAGCGAAGCCCATCGGGTTCACCATGTACACCACGTGCATTGTGTGGTTGGCCTTCATCCCTATATTCTTTGGGACGTCACAGTCAGCGGAAAAGGTAAGGGAGGAGGGGAGAGGTCCGACTGGTGACCCCGTGGGCTGCAAGGAAGGGGGCAGAGAGAGGCTGGCATGTCCTAAGCAAGGAGGGGCGCTTCTCTGCGGTCCTGCCAGCTCAGGAATCGTGGTGGGAAGGGTTGGCTTGCAAACCTCTTGCTCTACTGGGGAGCACAGCAACTGCTTCCAACTCCGTGTTCCTTTTCCCTTTTTTTGTGGTTTTCCTCACCTTTCCCTCCTCTTCCCTTCCCTGTTTCATTCTCTTCCTCTCTGGCTCTCTGTGCCTTCTTGGCCCCGCTGCCCCTCTGCTGCCATGTGAGCTGGGGGAGGATGAGTACCCAGGGCGGATCCAGGTCCCCAGTGTCATTAGCATGTGTGGAGAAGGCACCAGGCGCTGAGCAGCCAGCACCTTGTCCCAGTGCTGAGTCAGTGATGGAGGCTGCAGAGACAGACCTGCCCTCCAAACTCTCCGAGAGATGGAAGGAACAGTGAGCAAGCACAAAGGAGAGAGGGAGCCGAGCAATCTCTCTGCATCTCCTCCCTTGCCAAAGCGTGCGGCAGCTTGCGGCTTCTCACTCCATTACCGCTTTGCTGTGATTTTAATTAACACCCCTGTGTTTGGCAACACGGCACCGAGGACAAATTGCTGGGCTTGACCTTGGCAGGCGGGGAAGGGGGGCACAGGGCTGGTGGAGCAGCTCTGTCCTGCTGAAGGGTTTGGGGAGTGAGCATCCTTCGTGCCTCCCAGAGCGATGTCGCCCGCAGTGTGGGTGAGGCCAGGTTAGATAATCCCAGAGGTGGGTTTGTGCTGGAAGAAAACCCGTCTGTCTGTCTGTCCTCCTCCTGCTCCTCTCCCCCCACCCAGGCTTGGTGTGGAGGGCTGTCGTGGTGCCAGTACCCGTGGAGAAAGGCTAGCCTGGATGATGCTCTGTGCTCAAGTGAGAGGGAGCGAGAACAAAGAAGAAAAACCTCATGAATGAGACCAAAATCCCCTTTGCCTGCCAGCCAAAACAAGAATCACGTTTATGTTAAATGCAAACAGCTCACGCTTGCCAGCCCGCAGCCACTTCTGACAAATAAACCTCAGTGCTGCTGTTCTCTGGAAATCCCCAGGGTGACCCAGTGCCTGGATTCCCTCTCTGGACCCATTGGGACTGGGATAACTTCCCCCAAGCGTGTCCCTCGTGATGCTGAGCCAGTGAAACCTCGGCTTTTGGAAATACCTCCTGCAAAAGGTCTGGGGGTGGTTTTCTGGGAAAGGCCTGGAGATGTTTTGCTGTGGACACCAGAGTTTCTTCTCAGAGCATGTAACCCCGGAGCTCGAGGAGGCTGGGTCTGCAGAGGAACCTCTAACCTTGGCTCAACCAAAACTTCTCCACCGAGCCAGCCTGTGCTGGCTAGAAGTGTGAAGGAGAATTAAAGGAAATAAATGGAGCCTTTTGCAGCATTTCCATTTTGATGAGATGGCAGGGGAGATACTAACAAGAAAGCAGGTTTTTTAAGAAATTATTGCAAAACAAAAGCTCCCTTAAAGCCTGCTTAATGTGCTTGGCATACTGTGGGTAATAAAGATGGAAATGATAATGATTGTAGATTATGCGCAAGGTTGCTCACCTCTTCACTGCGGCTTGTCACGGGATAATTTAGGGCTGCCGAAAGCTGGCTGTCAGGCAGCACTTCGACAATAGGCTGTGCCTCACTTCGGGGGCTTGTAATGTGCAGGGCTTCTCTGTTATTAGGCTGCTAACAAGCTGATTAGAGGCAGAAAAAGTGATGTTCCCAACTCCCCTCGGATGCAGCTCTCTTTCCTGAAGCCTGCTGCTGCCTCAGCGTCCCAGCCGCACCACCACGAACCCCCCAGCCCTCGGGAGGTTCGTGGTGGTGCGGCTGGGTCCTGGGCTGCGCTGCCGTGGGATGTGGATCTGAGGATCTCCAGGCTGTGGCTGAAGTGCCATGGGTGTGCTCTTGGAGCTGGGGAGAGTCAAGTGCTCGGTGCTGCCTCGATGCTTTAGGGGCTGGTTTGCAGACCTGGGGAGAAAGAGGTCAAAAAGGTGTTGCTATGCAGCCTGCACGTGAGCGTGTCCTTAGGAGGAAAACTGGGGCTACTGGCACTGGCATCATCCTGATGAGGTGCTGGTGCTGCCTGGGATGTCCCCAGCCCTCACCTTCACCCCAGTGCTGTTGGGACCAAGGAGGGTCAGCACACAAAGAAAAGCCAGGAGTGTCGTCCGGGATGATTTTCTCCCCACACAGCATGGCTGGAGCTTTCCCCTGGAGTCCTGAGGATGCTGTGGGGCAGACCCACACCTCCAAACTCTGCTCTGCACCCCAGCCCCGTCTGAGCCTGCGGCCAGGGCTGCCTCACACTCAGGAGGTGCTGGATAAAAATCTCCATTTTTGATTTTATTTTGTTTTACCTCGTGCCTACAACTTTGCATGGAGGTGGCATCTTATTAGAACAAGTCCCCCAAGCCTTCTCTCAAAAGAACCTCTTATCCCTGCCGATCCCAGCGGATTACAGGAATAGCAATAACAGAGGATCTAAAGAAAGAGACAATTTCCTGCACTGATAAGGCAGCAGCTGAACAGCGGTGTCATTGTCTGGTTCTCCATTTATCACATTTGCTTTCAGGGAAGGAAAAGAGGGAGAGAGGAAGGAATGAGAACTATCTGGTGGTTTATGGATGAGGGCTGAGAGGGTTTTCTGTTCTCTGGCACCCACAGCAGTGTGGAATCTCTCTTAGCTGGGTCAGACCTGGGTTTAGAGGGGAGGGCTGCCAGTTAATGGCAGAGGTTTGCTTTGGGACAAACACAAGCCATGCAGGGCTGTGCCTTGAGCCTGGGCTACTCCTCCTAGGGCAGGTCGGGCTCATCCAGCCCATAGTGCCTGGCCTGGAGACTTGTGCTGGGTTATTTAGGGTTGCTGTGGTCCCTGCCGCGGTGTCGTGGTCCTGAGCCAGGGGCAGGCTGTGTTCTTTGATGCTCTGCACAAAGCAGTGGATGCTGCTGAACCAGGAGCCGTATAAGTGCAGCGCGTATCTCAAAGGGCTCTGGAGGAAGCTCAAGTGTCCTTAACGGAGGGGTAAAGTGGGGTCCTGGGTTGGAAACCAATTAAGAGACTGGGAAGCAAAATCATGAGAAATGGCCATTTTTTTGATGTGTCCAAAGGTCAACTGTGCAGTGCTTCAAAGTCCAGGCTAAAACCATCTCTCTCTGAGCTGAAAAGGGACTTTCTGCGGCGTGAAGCGAAGCTGGTGAGCTCAGCTTGGGCTGCGGAGAGCGGGGCTGTTTCTGGCCAAGGCATCGTGAGGGTGGAGCCACGGTGGCCCTGTGAGCCCCCAAATTGTTGCAGGTGTTTGAGGAGGGTTGTGAGATGAGGGGAAGGGGGGAGCCTGGAGCTGTTGCCACTCAGGGTCTCGGTGGAGGGAGGTGGAGCCCCGACCCAGGCGCGTAGGGGGAAGCGTGAACGGAGCCGTCTTGTGGGAGCTGGAGCTCAGCTGCTCTCTCCTTCACTGAAACGCCTCCGAGCCCCGAGACATGGGTGGGAGTCGCTGCAGAGGCAGGAAGGCTGGAAATTGCTGGGTTGAAAAGTGAGGCTCCTCTGAAAGGCATCTGCTTAGGACCAGGAGGGTGGGCAGGTAGGGGGAGCGGGGGAAGGGGGTGAAGGGCTGCGGAGCCTCAGCCGCGTCCCAGGGGGTGTCTCACTGGTGCTGGGCAGAGTTGGGCTGATCACTGGGGAAGGGGTTGGGGTGCCTGGAGGGGCTGTGCCAGTGCTGCCCTCACTCCCAGCAAGGTCAGGATACCTACAGCAAAGCTGTTTCAGCAGGAAAAACAAAAACAAAAAAAAAAAGGAAGTGGAAAAAAAATAATAAAAGAGCTGATAATCTGGCACAGAGATATGTTTTGACTTTTCTCAATGAAATGACATTTCTATTTCCAAAAACTGCCTATATGGACTCTCTGTGCATATAGAGAGAAGGTGGAATAAACAAGCCAGAGCATGTGACAGCAAGAGGTTTTATTCTGGGGACAAACAAAACTCTTCAGTTGACTCCGAACAAGCTTTGATGTTTTTTTGTTCTGTTTGGATTGAGATGGAAAGCTTTGGGTCCAGGTGTTTGCTTTCTTGGCGTGGTCAAAGAAAGGTCCTGAGGTGTGATGCAGCAGGAGCTGTTGTGTCCCACCACCTCTCACTCATGGGATGGAGCTGCCTCCATGCACCTGCTCCCCAGGGAGCCACGTAGAGCTTCTGTGCTCAGGTTCTGTCTTCCATCACCCTTGTGCTCCATTGTCTCCAGTCTAAAACATGAGCCCTCTGGATTAAGTGTGTGTGGCTGGGAAGGTGGGGGAGCCCCTGCCCTCACTGGTGCAGTGGCCATTGGGCTTCTCCTGCTCCTCCAGATCCTGACACCTTGCCTAGCACTAAACCCCAAGTGTGAAGCAACTGCAGAAGAAACTCCAGCCACCAGCTGTGACTGAGCCATGGGATAAAGTCCAGAAACTGCCTTAAGCCTCCTTCTAATTCCTTGTTAGCAACGTGCAAAACAGCACTGGTGTCTGAACACAGCTGGGGAAGGAAAAAAGGGGTGTGCAAAGGCTCCTGAAGACCCAGAACCCTCTCCCTGCTCAGCCTAGAGAGACCCAGCACATGAGCTGCTCGATAGCAGAGGGGATGCTGGGGGGGACAGAGCCCTGTTCCAGGAGCAGGGATGCTCATGGACCAACCTGCCTGCCCAGCCGCCCGTGTTGCTCGGGGTGGGGGGGAGAGATGGGGATGGGCAGAGGGAGGGGGCTCTCTTTGACTCCTGTTGCTGCCTGCTTCAGATGCCTCCAGCTTGCAAGGAGCCTGCCAAACGCCTTCCATAGAAAAATGGATTATTCTACAGTCAGATTAATGGGCTTTCATTTTGCAAAACATCTGTCACTGTTAGTCCTGGACGGTGAGCGTGAAATTAGTTTTGACTGCAGAAAGGCAACATCGGTGTGTAATATGTGACTTACATGACAACAGCCCATGGAGCCAGCTGGGGAATGGGAATTACCTGTTGAAGTGAGGAGATGGGGGTGGGGAGCAGAGGGTGCCCTGAGTTGTGCCCTGGGAATGGGTGTCTTTGATGTGCCCATCACTGTGATGTCAGACCTCCTGCCCTGTGGCTGGTGGAGCGTGCTGTGGGTGCTGGGGAGGAGAGAGGGAGGGTGAAGAGGATGCAGGGGCTCTGTCTCTGTTGATGTTTTTGAGTTGGGGTGCTGGCAGGGTGCTGCCAGAGCGTGCGTGGGTGCTGAGAGGGGCTGGGGCAGGGAGGCTGTGCCAGCGTCCCGAAACATGTGTCAGGGCACCGGCACAGCCTCCCTGTGTTTGCAGGTGGGGAAACAGAGGCCTCTCTGGGTGCATCTTGACCCATGCAACACATTGAGTTGGATGTTTAAGGTCTAATGCTGCCAGAATTTCCAACCCCATCTCCCCATCCTTGTGTTTATTTAACCACAGCGTTTCCACCTTCCCGTTTCCTTTCCCAGTTGTTCCAGATCCCACGGAGCTGTGGTGGGTCTCAGCTCGTGCCCTTGTGTCTTGCAGATGTACATCCAGACCACGACACTCACCATCTCGGTGAGTCTGAGTGCCTCGGTGTCCCTGGGCATGCTCTACATGCCCAAGGTGTACATCATCCTCTTCCACCCGGAGCAGAACGTCCCCAAGCGCAAGCGGAGCCTCAAAGCCGTGGTGACGGCGGCCACCATGTCCAACAAGTTCTCCCAGAAGGGAGGTTTCCGTCCCAATGGAGAGGCCAAATCAGAGCTCTGTGAAAATCTGGAAACACAAGGTAACGTGGCTCCCTGCAGGGCCGGGGAGCTGGGTCTGCCAGGGACTGAGGCGGCTCTGGGAAGCCAGGTGCCCTGGCTGGTGGGCTCAAGCAGTGCCAGCAGCACAACTCCTTGGCAAAGGGACATCTCAGCTCCCTCCCACCCCATGGCTTGACCCTCCATCCCCTGGGAGTGAGGGAAGCATGGGATGGGGTGCATTCCACAGGTTGGGGACCACTGTGCCCAAAGCTCCCCTGAGGAGGGAGGGGAGCTCTGGATATCTGCCAGGGATTCCTGGCTCTTGGTGACGGGACAGCATCATCTCCTGAAGGCAGGGGGGACATGCCCTCTTCACTAATTTATTCCCACTCAAGAAATGCTGTCTCCTATCTCCAAAGCCACATTGCTGAGCCAGGACATGTCCTGCTCTCTCTGATCAGCATCGCTCCTGTTTGTGTTATCCCGTGGGAAATGCTGCTGGCTGGGTGGCAGGGGGACAGTAACGCTGGAGGAATGCTCGTGTGGCTTCTGGGGGACATGCTGAGCTGGGGGACGTGGAAATCTGCTGGAGCACCCAGAGAAGGATCCTAGTGCCAGCCCACCCTGGGTGCATGGAGCTGTTTTGGGGAGGGGAGAGCTGGGGACTTGGGGAAGCCCGCGGAAAGTGGGTGCATGTGTGTTCTCCATTTGGGTTTCCAAAAACGGAGCTTTGCAGGAGGGGGAAGTGGTTGGAGCCAACGCTGGTGGGGTCCTTTGAGAGGGAAATCCCATCTGGGCTGAGTCTGAAGGAAACCCTGCGGATATACAAGTGTTCCTCACGTACCAGTGTAATTTCTGGGTTCCAGCATCAGTGGGCTGGAGACCAAACAGCATTTCCATGGGAAGTTGTGACTGTAATCCCACGCTTGCTCTCTCCAGCCTGAGCTATTTCATATCCCCTGGCACCTCTGTGTCACCTCCGTAGCCACATCGCTCTAACGGCTCTGGCTGGCGGTAGCTCTGTCCTACCCCAGAGTGACAGTCCCTCTGCCACCCCCGTTCTGTCTGTGCAAGAGATGTTCCATGCAAGGGTGGGGGGATCTGTGGGCTGGCTCCCCATGGTAGGGGAAGTCTCCTGGTTCCACACTCCCTGTGGCATCAATGTCACAGGTTGTGATGCGCAGGAGTGTGTGTGACCTTGTCCCCCTCCTGTGGCCCCTGTCCTGGGCTCTGCCAGCACAAAGGGCCGATACACCCTTTGCAGCAGGGCTTGGAGGCCTGGATGCAGCAAGCACCTTGCCCGGGATCTGAACCCAGACATTCCCATATGCTCTCTGCTGCGTTGAGCATCCTTCTCCCCCATGGGACTCCCAGCAGGAGTCCCTGAGGAGCGTACGTGCCGCGAGCAGGAGCGCTGAGCCTCCCATCTGCCGCGGCTCCGATGTCTCTTGCATGGGAATGTGGGAGCTGGGTGTGAACGGGGCTGGCAGCGCCCCCGAGGTGTGCCAAGGCGAGGAGCTGGGCATGGCCTCGGCGCTGGAGGCACGGTGGGGTTGTCAGCACAGGACCGAGGGGCTGTTCCTCACTGTCACTGATGGGTCACACACCCTTAAATAAACAACAGAATAAATAATTCACCGGGCTTTGATATGGGCAGATTGGCTATGAAAACATTGCAGCTAACAAATAGCTCTGTCAGCTCTAATTCCTTACGGCCCATCTAACTGTTATCTGGGAGTACCAGTCTGAAACCTGCAGCAAGGTTCATTTGTCAGCGAGGCACCAAGGCAGAGGGGGATCTGCTGGGCATCCCCTCCGTGCGCCGCCGTAGGGATGGATCCCTCAGAGGATGCGTTCGTGCTGCTCGTGGTGTCCTGGGCTTTGCTGTCTGTCCTTGGCTGGAGCGTGTCCGTGTGTCTGCTGAGCCCTGTGGCACCTGGGGACCTTGCGGTGGGATCTCCACAGAGCATCACGCCCGGTCAAAGTGCTGAGACAAGCCAAGGTATTGCAGGATGCTGCTTTCCACCTCTCCCTGAGCTGGGGCTGTTGCTTAAAGCAAGTGATGTGCTGCAGCCTCCGAGCCCGGCAGCAGCGGTGCAGCCCTGTGGGAAGCAGGAGGATTTAGTGCTGTGGCATTTTCCTGGCTCTGGGCCTTGCTGCGGCTCAGATGGTGTCAGGCTGGGATGTGTGGTGGCTTTGTAGCCATTTCTGGCCCCTCTCAAGCCTGTCCCGAGGGCTGGTGTGTCTGGGGAAGCTGGGAGGTGTCTGGGGAAGCTGGGAGGTGTCTGCAGACTATGTGCTCTGCTCCTCCAGCGGCCAAGCGTGGGTATGGGGGTCCTTGGTGAAGGATGCAGCCAGGTGGGCTGGCTCTGTGTCACCCACTGCCAGCGTTGGCAGTGCCATGCTAGAGCTGGCTGCCATAGAGCAGCATGCAGGGGTGTGGGGCAGCCAGCTTGGACCCCAAATCGTGCTCTTGCAGGGCCGGGGCAAGCTGAGCTTTTGGGAACGTGGAGCACCTGGAGGTCTGTCTGTAAGAAGTTGAGGGAAATGCACAGGGGGGCATCCCCTCGTGACTCCTGACACATCCTGGGGTCTCTCTTTGGGATGAACTGTCTTTAGAGACCCCAAGGGCTGCTGTGGGGCTCAGCCCCTCTGCCACAGCTTGGGTATGACCCAGAATACTGGGTGCTGGCCGGGTCCATGAGCGAACCCATGTCAGCCTCTCCCAGCATGACAGCCAGGTCAAGGGGGTGGGACAGGACCCAGAGTGGGAGGGTGGCTCCCATTAATAAGAGGTTTGTCTCTCTTTCCAGCACTGGCTACCAAACAGACCTACGTCAGCTACAGCAACCACGCGATCTAGCTCCAGCGACCGCCACTGCCCGGCACGGAGGGAGGCTGCGGGTGCCACCGCACGGGACCGGGCCGGGCCCCATCACTCATCGCAGGACCCTGCAGGGGCAGCCGGACGGGACAGGGATGTGGCAGCGGGAGGGACACGTTCCCGCTGGGGCCGCTGGGCAGAGGTCCCAGAGAAGGTGGTGATCAACAGCAGCAAAAAAATAATAGTAACCTAAAGAAACAATATCACCACCCACCGTGATGATGCATGCCTCCCCGGGGAGGGGGATGGGCAGGGGGGACGGAGCACAGGGAAGAGGTGATGGACTTCAGCAAGTCTTTGGGGGTTTTTTTTCTTTATCTTGGCAAAAATAAAATTAAAAAAAAAGACCCAACATTTTCCCTTTTCTGGAATTTGTGAGATTGTTTGTGGTTGTGCAGATCCTTCTGTTTTCTCTTTAATTTTTTTTTTAATCCTCCATTTTTTTTTGTTCCTGTCTTCCTCTGTCCCTCTTCACTCTCCCATATCCTACAAAATTCTCTATGTTGCAAAAAGGAAAAACAAATAAAAAACCATAAAATTTAAATTAAAAAAAGACAATAAAATAAAATAAAACCTAGACTGTGTTCAAAGTGCTGATTTCTATAGGTGGTTAATTAATGTATGTGATGACCATATGGATTGAAATATGTCTGCTTTATGTACTGACCAGTCAAAAAACAAAAACACACACAAAAAAAAAAACCAACAGAGTTCAGTGCCTGGATGTTTATGAACTATTCGATGACTGTGTAGAGCATGATCATTTTTATACGAGGAGATTTCTAATAAAAGACCATGGTTTTGCACTCGGCGTTTGCTGTCTCTTGGTGACTGTTCGTTCCAGGCTGCAGGACGTGTCTTGAGTTTGGCTGATGGGGAAGATTTTGGGTAGCCAAGGACTCCAGACCAGTTGAGGGCTTGGTGTCCTTCTTCTCCAGGCCATCCTGCTCCAAACAGGGTCCTTGTGAGGGCATGGGACAGGGAGGGGAGAGCTCGGCATCGCCCAGACACATGCTCCAACCTGTAGAACTGCCCCAGTGCTCAGGGGTGGGGACAGGATCTGGAGCAGAAAGGGCTGATTCCTCCTTGATTGCTCTTCCCCAAGGCTTGAGCTGGGTCTGGAGGGTTGGAGCAGGGATGAAGGGATTCCCTAACGTTTCCCCCCACACTTCACAGGCAGGATCAGCTCCACCCTCCCCATCAGGACCCACCTGGGCTAATTAGGGAGTTACCAGCTAACAAAAGCAGCTCTGCCCATCCTCCAAGGGAAGGTTTCTCTGGTTCATCATTTGCTCCTTGGGATGCTGCAGTCTGGTGAGTGAGATATGTGGCTGTTCAGAGACTCTTGGCTTTGGCTGTTCTGGGTAGGTTTGGTGTGTTTGCTGCTGCTGTTGTCCCTGTGCCCTGGGGAAGACTCTTGGAAAGGGGGTGGTTGTGCTTGTTTGCCACTGGTGAGGAGCAGATGGCCTGAGCTTGTGTTCTGGAGAACAGCTGGGAGGTGGGGGAGGGTGCTGCTTGCCCCAGAGAGCTTTTGGGCTAGTTGCTTTACATGCCTTGCAGAAAGTGCTGGAGCTGGAGGTGATGTCCTGATCCTTCAGAGGCAGTGAGGGTGCTGGGGTATCTCCTTGTCTCTGTGTTCCTCCCAGCCCAAAGGTGCTCATATATTCCCCTCTCTGAGCAAGAGTGAAGTTACCCCTGTGTTTTGCAGGTTTTTAGACCTATCTGTATGTGACTGGAGCTGAGCTCTTGGTCTGGTGGGTCACCCAAGCTGTGTACCCTGGGGAGGGGAAGGCTTTGGCCCCACACTGGGCACTGTGGGGACCTCCAGCCACTGATCAGCTCCAGAAGGGAAACACAACTGTTCCCTGCAAGCACAGAGAGGACAGAGTGTGGCTTGAAAGCAGGAGTTAAAAAAAATAAAGAAGTGTAATGAAAAGCTTGAAACTTTGATAAGATTGTGCTTGTCAAAAGGGTTTCTCAGGAGAAAAAACCTGCTCTGTTCCCACCACATCCATCACTGTCAGATTGGATGTGAAATGCTGCCTGGTTCTGAGGGCTCCCACAAACCTGAGTTGATGTCTCTGGTGCTGTTCCTGGCTCTGAGATAGCTCTCTGCTGTTGCAGGCAGCTTTCCGCCCCAAGCTCTGCCTGATAGCGACTGGAAAGACTGATTCTACCTTAATTACAACATTGCCCTCCCTCCCCTTGTGGTGTCTGTGAAGAGGGGTGTTCTGGAGAGGCTGTGACTGACTGTGCTGCCAGTGAGCAGATCTCCCAAGTTCCTCTGGCCATGGTGCAGATGCCAGGGCTGGATGGGGTGTGGGAAGCAAGGTGGTCTCCCTAGGCTGATGCTTTCTTCCCAGGCAGGATGCAGAGAGCTGTGCTGGTCTTGCTGCTCTGTTTACGTAGCTGAATGTACTATTTTTATTTTTTTCACACTTGCAAATACATTTTCAAGGTGCTGCTCAATGTCTCTTTTGTTCTCAAACATTCCTGACTTCAAACTGCTTTCCTAGATACACAGCCAGCCCTGGAGCACATCCTGCCACCCGCTCGGGCTGTGCTGCTGCAGGGTCTGAAGGCAAAAGAGGGGTGGAGGCAGGAGAGTCCTTCCAACGCTGTTGGCATCCAGTGATGCCTGGCAGCTCCAAAAGATATTTGGGTGTTGGGGTTTGGGCTTCCATTGTTGGCATGGGGCATCACAGAGGGGTGCTGTTGATGCTTGCTTGGGGAAGAAGTCACTTGGCTCATCTTTGATCGTGGTTTTGGAGTAGATTCATGTTCCCCTCTTGTATCAGCCCCTATTTAAACACAATAGCTACCCTGATTTCTTGATGGATCTGGTGGAGTGTTAAATCAAGAGTCCTCATGTGGGCACTTGTTTTGGTGTAAGTGTGCTTTGCAGCGATTCAGCCTTATTCCTCACAGACTTCAGCTTAAACTATATAAAGATGCTCTTAAACAGATATGCAAAATATTTGCACAAATCCAGCCTCCCTGGCCTCGAAACAGAATTTGAATTGGCCCCATTTTTATTTTATTTTTTTCTCAGCTAAAATTCACACTTGCTGGCAGCTGAATGGATTTGAATCCCTCCCAGTGCTGGGTGCGTTTCAGCAGCAGATGCAGTGACCTCCGAACACGGCTGGTTAATTTTAAACGGCATTTCATGATACAGTGCTGTTTAATTCTAGACACTTATTTGATTATGAAAGCTAATTAAAAGGGAGCAATCTATAAGCAATTGAGATGGATGTAGAGTGACACAGGCTCTGGTGCTGATGTCTGCAGAGAGGTGATCAGGGCTGCTGGGGCAGTTTTGGGGAGCTAGCTGGTGTCTGTTAGGATTGGGTTTCTGCTTTGCTTTGTATTTTTGAGGGTGGCTCTGCTCTCTGTGGCTGAAGAGATTCTGTGTGAGGTGCAGGCAGAATTCCTAGTTTTTCCTACTTTGTGTATATATGTATATGCATTTTTTAAATAAGGTGCCCGACCTGAAATCTGTGCTGTTCTTTCTCTTCCTTGCCTCTCATACAGCTTAAAAACACTTGTCTGATTTTCCTCTTATTTCTGTGAAGAGTTGTTGATTTTAAATAGTGATAGTTCCCTGAGTGGTTGACCCAAATGTTTTTCACTTTTTCTGGGAATCTGAGAAACGGGGATAAACCTTGGCTGGTGCCATCTCCCTCCATCACCTGCTTCTATGTGTTCCCCCTCCTCAAACTTCCTGCTGGCTGTGGCTGCTGGTCCAATCCTCATCCCCCCACCCCCCCTTGGACTCCTTTCTCCAGTGACAAGCAGAAACTTCTGGGGTCCTGCTGCCCTTTCCAAGGCTGGGGCTGGAGCGGGGGGGGGCTCATTCTCCCCAGTGCAGAATGGCAGCAGCACAGAGCCTGTCATTAACTGTCTTCTGTGAGAAGCAAATTACAGACTTCATCGACACAATTAGGTCAGCTCAATAGGAAATGGAAAACCAAAACAATTTCTCTGTGAATTTCTCCGTCTGCCCATCACCTTGTCCCTTGATCCTCTGTAGCATCAACTTGGGGAAATTCTCTCCACAACCACCTGGGTCTGGTGACCTCCTGTTGAAGCCACTTCAAAGCTCCTTAGTAAGAAAACCTGGAGGAAGGGGATGGAAAGAGCAAGGCTGGAGTAGAGAGTGGCTTGTTCCTTGCTCTGAGACAGGTTCCCATCCAGCTCCTCTCCTGCAGGGAGAGCCACAGTCCTGTTGTGGCCCCAGGAGAGCTTGGTGCTGCTCAGAGCAAGGGCAGGCTTGCACTAAGAGCAGAAGGCAGCAAAGCCCGTGACAGATGTGGCGGTTCATTACACAGTTGTGGACCAGCTCTGCTCCGAGAGAGTTAATGTCTCCCAACTGAAACCTCTGGCCTGGAGCAGAGGTTCTTCAGCTCCATTTTCCTGGGCTGTGGGAAGCCAAGAGGATGGAGAGCTGCAATGAGCACATTGGTGCTGCTGAGTAGATGGGTGATGCCTCTGAGTGGTCTCGGTGGGGTAGGGGTGGGGGCAGTGGGTGAGGTGGGAGCACCCCAACACTGTGGTTGGGGAATGGTCAGGGGCAGAGTGGAGCTGGACGTGCCGACTGCCTGGTTTGTCCTCGGCAAAGCTCCCCTGGTGGCTGCAGCCCGTAGCTGTGGCTGGAGGTGTGAATGTGGTGGGAATGTGAGGGTCTCTTCCCCAGCACCAGTGTTCTCTTGTATGGCCGAGCGAGTCAATGGCAGAGCGTGCTGAAATCTCACTTCAGCGGCGAAAGCTGCAATTAGCATTTAATGAAGCTTTTTGCTTTTATTTTTAGGTAACCTCCGATTCCCTGACTGTGTAATTTAGTCCTCCATTGCTTGGAGATAATTAAAGTATGTCACTATAATTTGCTTTTTTTAAAAGCCTGTAATTATGTTTTTATTGAGAATAAAAAAGGAGGGGGGAGGGGGAAGTGAAAACAATGTTAGGGGCGGGGAAGGCTTTGGATGGGCAAGGGGGATTTCTTCCAGCTTGAAGGCTTAGGAACCTTAGGACCAGGCTGCTGGGTGGATTGGGGACAGAGGAAGAGCTTCATCTGCATTGGTGTGGGTGAGTGTAAGGTGCAGTGTTTCAAGCAGCAGTGCAAGAACTTCTGGTACCCAGAAGCCCCGATGGTGCCTGTGTTTAGTGCGTGGGCTGCACGACGCACCGGTGCTGCTTCCTCTGCTGCCTTGTTTGAGGTCCTCGACACCCTACCCTTCTCCCAGGGCACTGTGAGGTGAACAGCACTGCTCCATCTGCACCCCAGCCTGCAGGTTCTGGGACAACTGAGGTTGTGGGGGAGCCCAGGGTGGGTTTAGCCTGGACCAGAGCAGCTCAGGTTTCATCCCTGCAGTCTCCTGCCAAGCCCAACAAGCATTTTCATGCACACTGGGTCTTCGTGTTTCAGTTGCAGCATCTGGTTTCTGCAACACGAGATGCTCTGGTGATGCAGGACTTGCATAGCTCATGCTGTATGTCCTCATAGTAAAATCTGAACAGGGAGGAATTAAATGTACCCTCCCAGGCCTGGCAGGACTGCACAGCCTTTGGGGGATGCTCCTTGGATCTTGCGCTCTATTTGCATCTCTAATTGCTGCTGTTGGATGTCAAATATCCTGTGTCCCTCCAAATCCCCCCTCCAGCTCTGTCTGATGCTGGATGTCCCAGCTAAAGCACCCTGCCTTGCTCCAGCACTGCC
Source organism: Heliornis fulica (assembly GCA_013399135.1). NCBI lineage: Eukaryota > Metazoa > Chordata > Aves > Gruiformes > Heliornithidae > Heliornis > Heliornis fulica. The sequence continues at coordinate 42,831 of VXBZ01002650.1, forward strand.
TGTGGCCCCAGGCCGAGCGGAGCTCCCGGGCAGCCCAGCGATGCCGCTTCCTTGTGAACTGGTCGGATGTTCTGGTGTGACCGTCGCAGGAGGGACTGTTCACCTGCAATTCAGAGCCTGGAAACTGGCTCTTTGAAAGCAGTTGAATAATGAATAAATCCAAGATAATTGATTGGCCCGTGGCCAGTTCACAGCCAGAGAGAGATGGAGTGAGTTGGATTGTTGGCTTTTTCTTTAAGTTATTCTCGCTCAGATGTTTTTGAGCACTAAGAGGTTACATTTAGTTTAGAATATATTTAATTCATTAAAATGTTGATCTTCTCCACTGCAGAGTTCAGATCTGATCCCAGGCTTTATTCCTTATCTAAATGCAAAGGTTTCTTGCCAGAAATATAAAGCAGAAAAAAAAATAATCTTGGTGCTTAAGAAAAGTGACATGATGAAGGGAGCATGGACCAGACTGCATTCCAGTGCTGGGAACCCACTGGGACTGGAGCTGGCACCCTCCCGGGCACATGCCTAGTTTTTTTCCTGCCCATACTGGGATGCAGTCTTTTGGGGCTTTCACCCAGTTCCATGGTGTTCAACAAGTCTAGTGCTGTGAGCAGCACCCTGGGGTGCCCCCAATGCAGGGTGTTTGTACACTGGAACACTGTGGAATTTGGTGCAAATCTCTCTGGAGCTGTTGGCTCCTTGTGGCGATGGAGCCAAAGTGACTCGTGAAAGTCTCTTTGATGGAGTAGTATCAGGTCAGGGATTTCTGTTGAAGCGTGTCCTCAGGTTGTGCATCCACCCCCGGGGTACCTGGTCTCCAGGTGTTGGAACTGAATGGCACAGTGTGTGGGATCAGCCCAGCGCTACGCTCGCAGCACGTTCCCATCCCTCCTCACTGTGCAGCAACCCCCCTCCCCAGCCAGGTGTCACACCACCTTCCTTGGGGAGCCTTTGTTATCTGCTGGGGATAACAAAAGGAAGGAACAGCACTTAAAACCCAATAAAACCCACACACCATCATCAGCTTTTGTACTGGTTGCTATGGGAACCCCATACATGCACCGGAAACGCTGGAGTATGCAAATGAGCTTCTTAATTAGTTCTCATCAGTCTTTCATGTTCCTGGTGCAGCAATTTGATCATTAGATGAACATGCCACTTAATTATCAGCAGCTTAACCAAACACAAGCCGGCGTGACCTTTGGGGAGGGCAGGGTGTCTTGGGAGCCGGCTGGCAGCAGAGGGAAGCCAGAGGCCAGCGGCTGCACGGAGCTGGGAGGTTTCTCTAGCAGCTTTCCTACTGGTGGGAGCTGCTGGTACGGTTTCTGTTGCCTTTGGAGAGGGGCAGCAAGTGAGGGTGAGTCTTTGTCTCCAGATGTGATCCCAGGGCAGTCCAGATGCTGAGGTCTCAGCAGCGTTGGGTTTGTGTGCAGCAGGCTGAGATTAGCGTGGTTTGCTGGAGCAGCAGGACCTTGTCTTGCTGTGGGGCAGTGTTGGAGGGAGGGCTGGCTGGAAAACCCAAGCTCTGAGCTGGGTGGGGGGGACACAGGCTGTGGTGTCACCCTGGCTCTGCTGGCCTTGGATGTTGGGGTTGGACTTGTTGCCTTCAGCCCACGGAACCAGATGCCAGCCGGGTGCATGTGTGAGCTCTTGCTGTAAATGCTATGAGTTTTTCACCAAACAAGCTTCATTAATCGTCTAATAACCGGATTAATTAAGGACACTGAAAGTAAACAGCAAGAATGTAATTTGCCTCTGATTGCCGTGTAATTGCAGGAGTATGGTCCTATTTGCATATGCAGAAAGTGTTGTTGACAGAGGCACTGGGACCAAGAATAACAATTTATGGAGGGCAAACGTGCCCTTGGGCTGTCCAGACCCCTCAGCCACGCTCCCTTCTGCCTTCGGTGCTTCCTGTGTGTGTTTTCTCTGTGGTTCTCAGACTTCTTCCCAATTAGCTGCCTCTCCTGCCATTTGCAGTTTCCAAGCTGTTTGCTTAGGCAAACACTAGTGCTCCAAATAGACTGGTAGCTCAGCTTGGGAACGCTCTCCTGTGTCCTGGAAGAGAGCAGAACTAGCTGAGAAGAAACCTCTCTTCCTGCTAGGACTGTGCTGCTAAGGGTTAGGACCAGTTCTCCCTGTGACCATGATTACTTGAGGACTTTGGTCGTGCTTGGAAGAACCTGCCCTTGTAAGCCCCAGAGAGCTTCCAGTGCTCCAAGAGGAGGTGGAGACCAAGAGGGGAACTGGGGGCATGCAGAAAGGCAGATGCTGCCTGGCTTGGAGCCAGATCCAGTGACTGACCAAGCCAGAATCCCACCGGATTCCATCCTGCATCTTTCATCTCCTCCACCTACCGTCAGCTGGTCTTTTTCCCCAGCACTCCTCTAGTTTCCCTGCAAACGCAGACATCTGGATGGTGACTAATCTTCCATCTCTCTGCCTCCCATTAGCCCTGGGTGAGTTTTCTTCTTGTGTTTGACCTTGTCAACACTAGATCTGGGCTGCTTGAGGAACGGGAGCACGTGGTGCTCTGCCCAGATATCTATGTCCTCCCTCCCCCCAACACACACACAATATATAAAGGGGAAAATTTGAAGGACTAATTCCATTTGGGAGAGCTGTAGGGTCCTTTTATTTTTTTTTTCTTTCCCTGACAGTCACAACTTTGTGGAAACCTGTCATGTGGAGAGACATGACCTTTCAGGAACAGCCCAGAACATTGATGGCAGACATGATTTCTAAGTATATCCACTTTTTTTTTTGTGTCCCAGTAGCGATGAGGGTCTGTAGGCTCCAGCTATTCCAGACTGTTCTTCATCTGTAGATGGACTTGGATTAAATCAGGAGTGTTCTTTGGCTGAGAAAGGCACCTGCTGTTCACTTGTGTGCCTTCAGAGGCATGCAGGATGAGAGGCGGCGAGCACAATCCTTTCGGCAATCGTTTTAGAAGAGAGCTTGCTGGCCAAATGGATGGGGGATGGTTAACCAGTAGAGATCTGGCGACAAATATCTGTGAAGACTTGCCCCCCTCCCCCTCCTCATCTGTCTGTGGGCATCTTTCCCATCAACTGTTTGTTTCCTTGCAGTGTCTGAAGGTTTTTGGGCCGGTTTCCCAGGGCTTTAAGTGCCGTACCTGTCCCAAACAGCTGCCAAACCCCATTCATCACAGGCAATGCTTTGTTTTCCTCTTCTGGAAACTTGAAACCTTTAGAAAGAACCCAAGTTTTCCCTTGAAATTCAGCAGGGAGAGCGGTGGAAGGAAGGTAGCCTTCTGTTTATTTTGCACTACCTTTTTGTAAGCTGCTACAAACAACCTGTCACCATATCTCCAGTGAAGCAGTCGAGCAGGCTCCCCAGGTGTCTGTGTTTGGTTCCTTGCCATGCAAGGTCTTGTTAGAGGTGGTGTTTGTTTCTGGTTAGCCATGGGTTCCCTTTGAGCTTGAAGAGCAAGACAGGGAAATAGCAACAACTGTGATTAGGGCTTTATTTTGAACTTCTGAAATCTCAATTTCCTGCAGCGAACAACATCCGAGAGCGGCTGGAGGCTACACCCCACTAATGTCTCGAAGTGAAACTTTCAGAGCAGTAAACAAGGGAAGCAATCAGCCCCTCATGAATATCAAGGGGGTGTGGGTGGGGATGCCTGCCGTGCCTTTGAGACCTCTCCGGTTGGCAGCGTGCTTTCTTTGGGAGTGGAGGCCAACTGTGAGGGCTCTGTCACTGCTTGGAGCTGTATCTTAATGCCTTGTGTCCTTCTCTACAACAAACTGGATTTCTTTCTGGAGCTGCATTGCTGCCTCTAAGGTACACACCACTGCTCCTCAGTTTTGAGCAGGCCTTCCCTCCCTCTGCGTGTTGGCTCCTGAAGATTGTGTATGTGGTTGGTCTTGAAACTTGGGGACATAAGAGGGTCATTAAGGCTTAACACTGTGCTCACAGAGTCTCTTTCCTCCACCACTGTCCCACGTTCCCTCGTGCACTGGAGTAGGTGTGAGGAATCTGCAAACACTTGATCTTGAATAAATATTGGTGAACCCCAAAGGATGGACACATCCTTTGCAGTGTCCTGGCTCGAGCAAACTTCCCCTTGGAGGACACTAAGATTCTGATCCGATTCCCATGTGACCTTGGCAAGTGTGATTAATCCCTCCCTGATCTCACCCCTCCCAAGTGGGCTCTGTATTCTGGTGCTGTCTCTCAAGGCTGATGGGGAAGTTGCCTCCGGTCTGATTGTCAGTGTTGCTGCTTTTCTATTATTTTTCAGATGCCTTGTGTTTTGGAGGTGGTGGGGGGAGGAAATTCTAAACCCTGCTTTGTGGTTTTTTTTTCTCTTCTCTGTAATTAGATGTAGCAGTGATCAAAATAAGTTGCATTGCACTGTAAGCTTCTCCAGGCAGATGTTTCATCACTGGAGGAGAGATGACTTCATCCTTTATGTTTGGGGAAAATTAAAAGGAAGAAAAAAAACCCCAAAAATGCAGAGGAGAATGTTGGATTTGCTTTTATGTGACTATATCTCACTGAGCTTCAGGGGAGGGATGTGTGAGAGAAGAACTATGACCAGGAGAGAGATGGAGGGCAGTTTTAAATTGTTTTTATCCTACTGGCATTCAGATCTTGAGAAGAGCACCACTAGGTACTTATTTTACTGCAAAAACTAGGGGCAGTGGCAGTGACCCGCCTTGCTGCTTCCCTGTGACATCCCTTGGAGAAAGGTTTTCAACACAAGGCAGGGTGTTAGCTCCACATTTTGGCTTTTGAAGGTGCTGAGAGCCCCCCCCAGCTCCTGCCACACACTTCTACTGCTCTTATATACAAGCTTTCGGAGCAGCTGGGGAGGATGGAAGGTGACATAAAGCCAAGATTCTGTCCCTTGGCATCTGGAAGTCTTTGGTGCACGGTGCTCTGTGTTGATAGTAAGAATGGATTAGCTCCCCAAATAATCCCAGCAGAGGAAGGAAAAGATGTGAAAAGCCTGTAAATGACCCTGTGCTCAGGGACACCAACACCAAATCCCACTGGCCCTTGAGCAGAGGTTTGTGTTTGGCTGGGGAGAGATAAAAATTGTCCCCCGTGCTGGGAACATCAAACATAATTCCTCAAGCTCAGCTCAATAAGTGAGCCATCAAAAGTAAAAATGACAGCAATTCTGCAGTCAATATAATGTGGCTGCAGGTTAAATAAATAATGTTTGAATGATAATAATTGCAAAATGATACTATTTCATCCACCACAAACATGTGGTTAAGCTCTCATTAACTGAGACTACGAGCTTTGCAGGAAGCACAGGCTCTTTGAAAGCTGATCTCTTTGGATTATGCTGCTATAGAAATTCCTGGACTGCTTCTACAAGTGTTTAATAATGCCCGTGAGTAAGTCTTTTCCTCACGGGATTGAGAGGACCATCAGAGAGTCTGGCACCCTGAAGTGAAATTGGATTTCTCTCTATTTATTTATCTGATGTCTGCTTTTTTAGGTTCTTGGGGCTTCTGAAAAACTGAATTTATAATTAATGAACTCTGTGTGGAGAAAAGAAAAAAGTTTGTGTTTTTAAGTGTTCTGTTTATGTTTAGAGTTTTTAAAGTATTGATGTGTGTATCCAGCCGCATCTAGTGTAGTGTTGTCTGAACTTCAAGTTTAACTAAAAAAACCTGCTCTGTCCTGTCCTACCACCTTCCTCTGTCACCACCTCTTATCCCTGCAAAGGCATCCTGGAGTAATGCTGTCTACGTCCCTCAGGGATGGAGCTCATCCCTGAGCTGGTGAAACTGGTGCTCAGCACTTCACCAGACAGGGCTGATTTCAGACTTGGCTGCGATATTGATCCTCACTTAATGTAGTAATGGGAATCTACTTCTCTAATCATCGAGGGAAAAATCTTATTTTCCATGCTGCTAGAAGGAAATGAGCTGCTTTGAATCATGTTGGATGGGGGGGTGGTATGGAGGTAGGTGGTGCTGGTTTGGCGCTGCTTGGTCTTCTCAGTGTGGACAGGAGCATGTTGCATGTCCTCCTCATCTTGGCTTCTCTCTGATGTTTGGGGAGACCATCTATCTTCCTCATCCTGAAGCCCAGCTTGAGTTTGCTTGATGAACTCCATGATCCTTGAGCCCCCACCCCTAGGGCAGGTGATGGCTTCCAGCACTGTTGAATTGCAGAGACATGGGGTAGTGTCCACGCAATCTCCTCGGAGCCCAACCTTGCACTTCATCTCCCTCATTTGGTGTGGAGAGAAGGGAGAAAAAAGCCTTTTTACCTCTCTGATCCTGGCTCGAGCCTCCCAAAATGTGGGTGAGGAATCTGCCTCCCTCCGAGCAGCATCTCCGCTCCTCCTCCTTGCTCTCCCTGGGCCGGGTGCCTCGCTGGACCGTCTGGCTGACGGCAAATTGTTTTTTGATGGCTGACTCGGTGTAACTGAACTCAATTTGCCTTTCAAAAGCAGCTAATAGTCGCATTAAAAAATCCATTTTCACTTGTGATTGAATTTGACGGCGGCTCAATCAATAAGCGAATGGAGTGTTTCACACGCTGCACCGAGCGGGTGTTACCACGGTAACAGTGTAAGCGAGCAGGCCCGGGTGAATCCCCCCTCGAACGGGTGTCACCGGCCCGGTCACCCCATGAGGGGCTGCCCAAGGCAGGTGCCATGGTGGGAAGGATGGGCCTTCCTGGTCCTAACGGCAGTGGCACCAAACAAAACTGTCTTCATTTTCCTTTGCCACTGTGGGGAGGGACGAGGGATTCTTGGTAGTTGGACATGACCAGCCTGACAGCGACTGGCTGTGGTGTTCTGGTCATGCCCCGTGAGGGGGAGCATCCATTTTGTGGCAGTGCCAGGGCTTGAGGGGATGGTGGCTTCGCATGGCCCTCGGCGTGGGGACGTGCTTGTTCCTGCCCCTTTACTGCCCAAATCTCTTGGGTCTGGTGGAAAGGCAGGAGGAAAGCAGCCAGAGTGGCTTGGGGGCCATGGATGAGTGTGGCAGGGCTGGGGATGGAGCTGGCAATAGGCTTTCCTGAGGGGATGTTTTTTCTGTAGGGGGAAGATAATGAAATGAGGACATGGATATATATAATTTTTTTTTAATAGGGTTCATCCGTGTTTGATGAAAAATGAGCATGGCACTTTGCTTCGTGACAATCAGAGTGTTTCCTTTCAGCTATTGTTTGCGTTCCTCCTATTGTTGTAGAAAATGAAAATGAAATGGTTCAGTTGGGAATTTTGCAATTGTGATTTTTTTTCTTTTCTTTTTTTTTCTCTTTTTTCCTTTCCAAAGCAGTTTCCTGGGGAATTTTAATTAGAAACTCTCCCTCTGTGTGCTCCATAGCAGCCCAGCTTCTTGCTGCCGACGCAGGGAGGCCTACCCGCGTGCTGACGCTGCAGCCATTTTGTGAGCGTGGAGCAGGGAGCCCACCTGCGTGGGGCCACCTGCGGCCACCTCCCGCCCGTCTTCGTGGCTCCCCTTCGGCCCAAGGGGGGGCTCTGTACTGAGAAATGAATAAGCTGCTTTACAACACGTTGGTGTTTGCTCTGCAGGGAGTTTGCTTGAGGCTCCAGGATGCCCGTTAGTTGCCTTCTACTGCATCTCTTAAAGCGCATGCAAACAGCACGATTCTGTCTTTGAGCTCATTTCCATAGATTGATCTGCACTAGAGGAAGGAGAGGAGGGAGGGGGAAAAAAAAGTCTGTGCTGAGTTTGAGCTAAAAGAAGAGGAAAACCAGGCACCCTGGGCTTAACCTGAGCTGGCAACTGGAGTTCACCCTCACTGAGGACTGAACAGGGTTGGACTTTGGCTGCCTGCCTGAGTTAAATCCAAGCCCTCTGCCTCACCAGCTCACTTTCATGACCATCTCTGGCACTGCACCAGACCCATATGGTTTCTTGGGGATGCCCTGGACCAGGGAGGGTTCTTATGGAGTGGTATTGTATTTCTTGCCTCTCTCCTTTGGGGTTTGAGCCATGTCGTGGGGGTCCTGCAGAGCTGGAGGTCAGGACATGGGGCTAATGCTGTATCAGCTCAGCCTCTCTGCTCCCAACATGCTGGTGAAGAAGGCAGGAGGCTCTTCTGAATTTCCAGCCCTTTTCCCAAAGGCTCCTCTGCTCCTTGTAGAGAAAAGAAGCCATTTCCATTAAATTTCACAGGCTGTCTCTACCAGACCTCTGTTTGCTGCTGCTGGTGGCTGAGGATGATTCTCTCTCCCTGTGTTTGCAAGAAGAAACAAAACCTGTAACAGTGGCGATTGTCCAATCTGCAGAGCTCTGGAGACAGCCTGGAGGGTCAGGACTTTGTTTCCTGACAGGTACAGGGCTCCTGTAAACTGTAATTTCATTGTCACCGGGAGCTGCCATCTCTTTGCTTTACATCCTGGAAGGAACTGGCAATGGAGCTGGTTTCAGTGTGCGGACGGGAGCCGCGGTCTCTTCCGCCCGAGAGAGCACAGCTCCGCTGCACGGAGGAGCCGCTCTGGATGTGACAGGCCAGGCTCTGCTCCCTGCATGGTGCCTGTGGGCAATGGGCAGACCTGGTCCCACTTCTGAGGCCCCTGCTCAGTGGCCTGAACCAAAACTGCTGTGCCCCAGCTTTGCCTCCCTGTTACACACCACCCAGGGAAAAGAGCCTGCCCTCGTGTGTGCTGCTCTCCAAACATGGGTGATGGTTCTCCAGGGAGAAGCAGCTGGGGGGGTAAAGTCCTTGTCTACATCCACTCTGTGCCACTGGGGATGAGGGCTCCTCTCCTGGGTTGCACAGGGGAGCATCTACGTGTCTCCCTGGATCGTGCCCACTTAGAGTAACGATGGGCTGCTGACCTTTTCACTGGCAATTGGAAATCTTTCAAAGGCACCGCGTTCTCCCTCAGAAAAGCCAGATTGAACGGACCAGTGACTGCACTGGCAAGATGTGTGTGGGGCTCTTGCGCCGCCGCCGCCTGCACAGACCTCTCGGGGAGATAAAGCAGCCGCCTGACCCAGAGGAAACTGTACCTCTGCCTGTCTGAGCTTTTTGCTTTCTAAGCCACGCTGGGCCCTGCAAGAGAGCTCTGGGTGAAATGGTTTCTCAGTGCTCCTTTTTCTCAGACACAAAGCTGCCGAGGTGTAATGAGCTGAGGGGAAGGCGATAAGCTGCTCGGTCAGCTCCGAGTGCCGCAGCAGCACGTGCGCTGTCGTTAGCCTTCAGGAGCTGCATCTCATTTAAAAGTCACTTGGGAATGAATCTGCTGCAGGAGCAGCTTCTGTGGGGAGATGGCTACTGCATCTTGGCTTGTTTGGGCTTGGGAGCGGGGAGAGCATTTGAATTGCCATTGCAGGTAGACACCCCCTGCTCCGTGTGGTCAGGGACACTTGGTGCTAGATGCTTTACTAAAGCTGGGGCTATCCTGCATCCCAGAGATGAGGAAAGAGAGGAGAACTGATCCCTTAGAGGAAATGAGGTAGGGAGATTAAATGATTTGCTCGAGTCATGCAGAAGATCTGACAACGCTTGGGTGGCGTGCTTGAGGCGGCGATGGGAGCCCTGGGTTGAGGTTTACAGCTTGTGATGCGGCTTAACAAGCATTGGCTGGAAGAGCTCAGAGGGAGAAAGCAGCATCACAGAGGGTGCTAGTGTGGAGCCCTGAAATAAATCTAGTCAGACTGGGTTGTGTCACGTTTTGGGCCAGGCCATCCCAGGCCAGAGGCTGTTAAAGCTGAGGACCGAGCCTGATGAATCCACTTAAGGAAACTGCTCCTGGGTGTTAGTGTTCCCAGTGCTGCCGTCAAGCTCTGCACAGGATCAGCTTCTGTGACAAGGGATAAATCTTCCCCTGATGCCAGCTGGCATACCTCCATCAAAGTCAGCCAGGACAGGGGACTTTATTCCCAGCATGGGGGCTCCAGGAGCCGTGACTGTTGTGTTGCCTGAAACAGGACAGTCCTTATCGCCCACCTATGGTGTCGATACCACAACTAATTGATTTGATTTCATTTACATGAGCAGCCCCAGATCAAAGCAGGCTGTAGGACTTGATGTGTGAATGATTTCCTGTCTTACACAGCTGGGCAGTTATTTCCAGATCTTTCCCCTTTACAGTTGTGTGGAGGAAAAGTTAAGTTGTGAGACTAGCAATATTACAGAAATAAATTAAGGAAATTAACGTGGAGGGAGTGGAAAAAGCTCAGGGTTATGGTGGCATTATGATTAATTACAGATCAGCTGCTGCAATGGATGTGTGATGGGGAAGTTATCTTGGATGCAGAGGGATAACCCAGAGAAAGCCTGGGACAAGCTGCCAGCAAAACAGGAATGCATTGATCCTGGAAGGCATTTTCCTTGTTTTCCTTACTGCTACCCCTTGCTTTGGGCTTATCTATGTGCAAAAGGGCTTCTTGCCCATTAATAAAGCTTCTGAGAGAAATGAGGCATTTGTGATGATGTTCTGCCTGTCCTACCCTTTCTACCCCAGTAATCTTTGAACACATTAGCCACTTTGAACCGCATTTGGGAAGAGAATCAAGGTCTCGGAGATGTGCTGTTTTGTAACTTACTTAACTCAGTCTTTCTGTTGACTTTTGCTCTTTTTTATTCTAGTGCATGCTCCATTTACTCTATTCCAGATAAAAAGTAGTAGAAAAAGAGGAGTCAATCACTGAGGTCATTGGGACAGGGGCAGTTTTCCAGTTCTAGAGTTGTTCTGCAGCCAGTATGAAGGAGCAATAGTTGTCTGCTGCAGACATCCATGGCCATATCTCATAGCAACTGATACCAAGGGGTCTAAGAAATAAGATAATCTAGAAATGAGGGTATTTTTTTCTTTGTCCTTCTTTTTTTAGAGAGCCCTTATCTTGAGAATCACTGCCATAATTTTTCCAACTAAAAACTGACGACAACTGCCTGATCAAGCAGCCTTTGCCTTCTGTGCCTTCTGCGCCCTTGCTTGTAGGATGAATGGATAAATGCCTCGTTCCTCAGCCTGTTTCCCTGGAGCTGCAGCCTGTCCTTTTACCAGCAGTGCCCTCACAAAATAAACAAACAACCCAGAGAAGAGCATATTTTGCCAATTCCTCCTGGTCACCCCCACTGAGGTGGAAGAGATGTTGCTACGGATGTCTTACTCTTCTGTGGAACACCTCGGTTTTTCAGCAAATAGGTCGGCAGGATCATGGCTGGATCCTGAAGAGCAGCATGCACCCGTGGAAGCTGCTCTTTCTCTGTGTCCCCATCTCTCAGGGACCTGCCAAGCTGTGGCAGGGATGTGAGCCTGGTGACTCAAGATTTGGCACCTGCCTCTTGCACAGATGAAGACTTCAGAGCTGTGCTGAGGCTGGCAGATGAGTAGATGTGCTTGGAAGGGAGACCTTGAAAGCAGTGGAAGACAGCAAGGCTGGTAGCCCATTTCTTGTGGGAAAAGTAGAGTCTGCAGACTCTCCTACCACCGAGGAGAGCTCTTTCAGCCCTCTGATCTGCTGCTTGCTTTGTTTGGCCTTCTGCAGATTATTGAGAGCAGAGGATTTGCCCTGTCCCAGAACATCTGATACAGACTGATGTTTCTGGACAGACGGATAGATCATGCTGCCCATCAACTCTAATATCCAACCATCAGCAAACTCAGAGCCTTTTAACTCTCTTGAGTCCTCTGTAGACCAGAGACACACAAACATGCTTACCAGCCGCGCTAGGAGCACCACGGCTCATCGGTTCAACTCCTGTCCAAGTGCAGGGCTATGGAAACACTCGGTGCTGGTACCTGCTGCACTTTCACCTCCTGTTTTCTGCAGGAGCTCTAGGAAAAGCTCTGAGATGTGCTGCCTTTTCACAAGAGGATGGAGGCAGCGTTTGGGCAGGCTGGCTGAGGCACTGTTCAGCTCAGCCTTGCAGCTCTAATTGTGCTGTTAATGGCAAGTTGAAGCAAATATCACTAGGAACCTTTTCATTAAAACAAGGGCATGAGAATTTATCACTGTCACTAGATGCCTTAAAACAAGTCTGGAGGAGGAGCGGGAAGGGCAGGTTCCAAATGGAAGTGTTGGCATGTCACTAACCCAGCTGCTTGCTGCTGCCTTGCAGGGGGCTGTGCCACCACTTTAAGATGATGTTCTGTATTGCAGCCCTGGCTGTTGGATCTGAATAGCTCTGAGCAATTCATGGAACACCGTAGCTGCGTGCCTGTGCTGTGTATGAGCTCTCCCCAGGGGGAGAAGTGTGTGTTTGAATGTCTTGTTTTGATAGGGCATTGCTGCTGGTTTTTAGCATGCACAGAACCACAGTCTGTGCCTGGGATCTGCCTTTGTATGAGGATCAAGAGACATGAACCAGCCTCTTATGTGAGCTTCAAAATATAGGCCTGTCTTTTCTTTGCCTGAGTTTTTTTTGGGGTGTCTTTTTTTGTGTGTATGCATGTGGGAAGAGATTGCTGTTATTTTTATTTACTATCTCTGGTTAAGCACCAGTCAAAGATCTGGTTCTTTTTTGCATGCCTAGTCCTAATTACAGCATGGGCACGTTTGTTTTCTCTGAGAGGCTAAGCTCTAAAGCAATTTTCATCTGTGCCTTTGTTTTCATCACCCTGCAATGTGAGATCTGAGCAGCTGTCTCGGGTGCTTTGCTCAAAGTGGAGAACAAGCCCTAGTGAGAAGGGCAACTGGAAAGAGAGATTAATTAACCTGGCCTTGGTTGGCCTTGTAAACAGGGGAAGAAATCTCTCTCAAACTGCTTGTTGCTTATTTAGCTTGTAAAAAGCTGCCTGATCTCATACTCGGTCTTAATCCAATCCACCTCTCCACAAAGCTAATTGCCAGTAATTTGCTTGCATGTCTCTAGTGTACTTCTCTTCCTGGCTGGATTTTCCAGCTGTGAACCAAGGTGATGGAGAAGCACACTTCCCCTTTGGTTGCAGAACATCAGGAGAAGTCTCTTGGTCAGGTCCATTCATCTTGATAAACCCAGGAAGATACTTGTTGAAAACTGGGGAGAGGAACAGAGCACGAAGGTGGTCGTGGAGGATGTCCCTCCTCTGCTCCCGAGGTATTTACAGAGTGATCTAATTAAATGAAGGCTGGGGAGTTCAGACCCATTGATTTTCATCAGTGGCAACCTTGCTACATTATCAGAAGTGAGTAATCCCTTCTCTGTAAAGCAGACATTGATAGATCAATAGGAGAGAACATGCTGTACCTCCTGGCAGCTCCATCAACCTTGGAGGAAGAGCTATCAAGGGCACCAGCATTCCTATTCCCCTACTTCCAACGCTTCATTGCTTCCTTCCTTGAAGTTGCTGCACACTCTCTTCTCCATCTTTGGTACCAGCTGCTCATTAGCCCCTGGACTGAGATTCCTCATCATCCTAGAAGTAGTTCTGGTACTTCCTATCTCATGGGACAATCTACCACTAAAATAATCTCCTCCTTGGTTTGGCAGTGCTAACTACTGTGATGGATCTGTTATTTCTAAGGACAAAGTGCCAGAGAGTGCCTTCTAGCTCAAACTTGGGCAGGCACTTGGCTTTCTGGAGAAGACAATGGATAAAAGGAGGGAGAGAAGCTGATCATGATGGACCAAAGGTTTGGGACTGTATTGGCCCTGCTGCTGCTGCACTGAGCTTCTCTTCTCTGAGGCACTGGGTGTGCTTGGACCCAGAAGACAAGTGGAACAGTGGAAGGCACAGATTCTGTGTATAGCATGAGTATGTTCTGGCTTCCTCTTGGGAAATGGGACTCAGTGTCTGACTGAGACTGAAGGCTTGTAGGCCAGGATGAGATGCATAGTTGGTTTTGATTTTTTTTTTAATGAACAAATGTAAAGAGTGAGTCTTTTTTCTCAAGATGGCAGTCAGCAGAAGTGTATCTAATGCTTAATGGCATAAAAACAACTTGGCTGCAGTGATGCACAGTCAAAGCTTGAAGCAGAAGGTGCTTGGGACAGGAAGGAAAGGCGGTGGGGTGAGAAGAATTATAACCTATCAAGGCTGTTGCAAGCCCCTCTGAGCTCTGCTGTCGAGACTTCCAATAGCGTATTTGTTTTTTGAAGATTTCACACGATGCTGCCCCTGGCTGGGGAGTGAGAAGATGCTATGCTTGCTGAAAATTGCCTTGATAGAAAATAGTGGTACTTTGGCCATTAGCTGCATGAACAACCACTTTGTTCTGCTCTCTAATCGCTTTGCCTGTACATAATTTGGTGCCTAACGCACCACTACAAATACTGTGATTATTCTTAACAGTCATATACAGCACATATAATTTGAGGGTGAATGTGGGAGCTGTCAGAAGGAAATGTCTAGCCTCTGAGTAGCTGAAGGTCATGTCACTACAATGGTAACTCTTCCTCGTGCTTGCGGTTAGGTATGTGAAAGCAAATTCTCTGTGCCAGGTCTTGATCTGTGTGAGACAGACAGGCAGGAAATGGGGAGAGTGCGTGTGGCAGGAGCTCATGGGATGTGAGTGTCTGCTCCCATCAATGTTTGTTTGGGAGAAGCATGGAGCCTGCTCTGTCCTAGGAAGTTTCAGCTGTGGTTTTCTGGTGGGATGCACTCGATCTGTTCCTGCAGGAATAGACAGCTCAGTGGTTCTGCGTGGGTGGGAGAAGCGCGGTGTTTCCCTGGCACAGAGCACTGTCCCTCCTTGTCTCCACAGTATGAGAGCATGGCATGAGCTCAGGGTGTCTGGAGCTTTCCCTTTGCTGCAGGAGCAGAGGAGCAGTTGTTTGAGGCTCACCCAGAATTAAAACATGGCAAATAATCAGCTTTGCCTCCCCCTGAGTTTATAGGAGACTGCATGCGTGTCACCTTTAGTGTGATGATGGAGCTTGTTCTCCCTGTCCCACGATCTAAACTTGTTTTCCAGCTAATACTCCTTCCTCTGCTCTTGGAGCAGATTAATCAAATGCTACAATCCAGGGAGTAGAGTCCTAGGAAGCATCAAAAACCCTACAACAAATAGCTGGAGTGGTTCTTCTCTCTCACATCTTATCTTCCCGAATTAGACACAGAGAGACAATCAAAGTCAGTGCCACGCTTATTGTAAAATCTTTACAGCATGTCTGCAGGAGTTGGGAGAGGAGTGTCGAGTTGTGCCTTGGCTCACTGAGGGTTTTTTTAACTTTGCTTTGAAGCTTGCCAGCTGGGACCCTGCAGATGGTAGGACTTGCTGGCCTCGTGCTACTCAAGCAGGGGAAGTGCTGGTACCAGACACAGCTCTTCCCCCTTAGCTTCTGCCTCTCAGAAACTTGGGGGAGACTAAATGTCACCAATAAGCCTGCAGATGCTGGGTATGGCAATCCAGTCGTTTGCCTTCACTTAGCCATCGCTGGAGAAGGAAGCTTTGGGAATGGACTTGCTACTGTGGCACCTGGAGTTCTTTTTAGGAGGTGGGTGGCACCGAGTCCTTGGTGTTTTGGTGGGGCAGTCTCTGAAGGTTCAGTTCTAAACCCCAGAGAATTTCCTGTGCACCCTGGGCTAGGCACAGCCTGGGCTCAGCACCTTGCTGTGAGCCATCCCAACGGGGTGGAAGGAGGCAAGGGGAAAACAAAGCATGGTGTGTGTGTGCAGAGCTTGGCTGAACCTCCAAACATATCTCATGATGTGTATGAAGCTGTGATGGAGAGACTCCCACATACTCTCTACACTATGTCTGTCCCTTGCTCCCATGCACTCGGCAGGCAAAGTTTCACATGTATTGAGGTTGTGGATGCCATGTTGACTCCCCATGGACCCCTTTGGCTTCTCCTGGCTCTGCTGGCTAGCATGGGGTACAATACCCAGTAAAACTGCTCCTTCAGCTTCAGGTGTGCCCAGGAAAGGTGAGAGATGGGCAGGGTGGATGTGGGGAGTGAGTAATTGGAGGCCAAGAGGCAAAAGTGTCTGACAGAACAGGATTGATTTGAAGCTTTTCACTGGAACACTTGCAAAAAAAAAAAAAAATCAATGCTTATTCCCTGGACTCAGAAGTGTGTTTACTGTATTCAGCAGCTAGCATTAAAAGTGAATTCCAGCAATTGCAATTACAGCTTTCTCCTTTGTTGCCTTCCCCCCCTCCCCACTCCTCCCCCATTCCCCACTCCCCCTCTCTCGCTGGCTGGCTTTCGTCATGTTTTGGAGCCTAAGGCAAAGCTAATGCAGTCAAACTGAAAGTGGTTTTATAAATTGTAAAGCCCACCTTCCCCCTTCCTTTCCCTCAGGGTCTTCTTTTCCTGAGCACTGTCAAACTCAATTCAGCTCAGAGCCACGGAGGTGCTTCGCTGAGGAGGTTGTGGGGCGCCGAGCCCGGCTGGAGCACGGCTCAGTAGCGAGGCAGCGGGCCAAGGCATGTTAGTCCTAATGCTCTCTGATAAGACCATTTGATTTCCTACTGCCTGATGGCAGAAGGCTTAAACGCAGAGTTTCGGGGATGGGGCTGCATGAGGAGGCAGCGAGGGACGCGGCATGATGGGGAGCTGGGAGGATGGAGCCCAGGGAGGATACATGGTCCACGTCACAACCCTCCTGCACCAAGCTGGGCTTCCCAGGCCTGGGTGCATCCAGCCCTTCTGCTGGGAGCTGCAGAGGCAGCCCAGCTATCCCCCCTATAAGCCCTTCTGACTGGTCCCAGTAGAGGGCACTGACGTCTGCACTCTGATCCTCTTCATTAACCTTTAATTAATGTGTAGGTCCCGCGCTGGTCCCAGCTCTGGGCAGAGCGTGGAGACAGGGGTTGTCCTGCCCTACTGCAGAGAGGCTGCGGGTAGAGCGGTGGGTGCTGAGGTCATTGATGGGATCCCCAGGGTCAAGGGGAGTTGGCCTGAGTGAAACAAATCCAGTTTGGTTGGGGAAAACGTGTTATTTATTAATCTATCGATCGTTTGCTACTTCTTCGCAGCGTGGAATGAGCTGCGGAACGGGGAGACGGAGCCCTCCTGCCTCGTGCGGTAATGAAGCAGTTGCAGATGCAGCTCTCTAGACAAGTGAGGGTCTTGTACCAGGGGTTTGGTGGGACAGGGACTGGAAAGAGCTCAGCTTGACTTGCAGCCCCCAGCCTCAGTTGGTGGTGGGCAAAATGCACTTGCTGTTGCTTTTAACTGAATGGTTCTGATCTGGAAGTGCTGGTGGGGAAGATAAAATAGGAGAAATCAAGAATTTGTTGTTCCAGCTCTGCTCTCCTGACTAAGACGGGTGGGTTTTTTGGTTGGGCTTATTTTTGGTTGGTTGGTTTTGAGTTGGTGTTCATATTTTTTTAATGTAAACCTGTGTGTACTAAGACAAGGGACAACTGACTATTTTATTTGTGGCTGCTGTCTGTGTATTGATCTAGTCTGCTCTTCAGAGGGAGGGTTCCCAGAAGTGCATTAACCTGCTGCTTTGGGGTGTAGCAGAAGCTGCTGATCTCTGTGTGTCTGTGTGTGTGTGTGTCTGTGTGTGTGTGTGTCTGTGTGTGTGTGTGTCTCTACGTGCTTCTGCTGGTTTGATCCCAAGCTTCTTCCTCCGGAGCACACGGGTTGCTGGTTGGGGGANACAGGATTTATTTGAATCTTTTCACTGGAACACTTGAAAAAAAAAAAAAAAATCAATGCTTATTCCCTGGACTCAGAAGTGTGTTTACTGTATTCAGCAGCTAGCATTAAAAGTGAATTCCAGCAATTGCAATTACAGCTTTCTCCTTTGTTGCCTTCCCCCCCTCCCCACTCCTCCCCCATTCCCCACTCCCCCTCTCTCGCTGGCTGGCTTTCGTCATGTTTTGGAGCCTAAGGCAAAGCTAATGAAGTCAAACTGAAAGTGGTTTTATAAATTGTAAAGCCCACCTTCCCCCTTCCTTTCCCTCAGGGTCTTCTTTTCCTGAGCACTGTCAAACTCAATTCAGCTCAGAGCCACGGAGGTGCTTCGCTGAGGAGGTTGTGGGGCGCCGAGCCCGGCTGGAGCACGGCTCAGTAGCGAGGCAGCGGGCCAAGGCATGTTAGTCCTAATGCTCTCTGATAAGACCATTTGATTTCCTACTGCCTGATGGCAGAAGGCTTAAACGCAGAGTTTCGGGGATGGGGCTGCATGAGGAGGCAGCGAGGGACGCGGCATGATGGGGAGCTGGGAGGATGGAGCCCAGGGAGGATACATGGTCCACGTCACAACCCTCCTGCACCAAGCTGGGCTTCCCAGGCCTGGGTGCATCCAGCCCTTCTGCTGGGAGCTGCAGAGGCAGCCCAGCTATCCCCCCTATAAGCCCTTCTGACTGGTCCCAGTAGAGGGCACTGACGTCTGCACTCTGATCCTCTTCATTAACCTTTAATTAATGTGTAGGTCCCGCGCTGGTCCCAGCTCTGGGCAGAGCGTGGAGACAGGGGTTGTCCTGCCCTACTGCAGAGAGGCTGCGGGTAGAGCGGTGGGTGCTGAGGTCATTGATGGGATCCCCAGGGTCAAGGGGAGTTGGCCTGAGTGAAACAAATCCAGTTTGGTTGGGGAAAACGTGTTATTTATTAATCTATCGATCGTTTGCTACTTCTTCGCAGCGTGGAATGAGCTGCGGAACGGGGAGACGGAGCCCTCCTGCCTCGTGCGGTAATGAAGCAGTTGCAGATGCAGCTCTCTAGACAAGTGAGGGTCTTGTACCAGGGGTTTGGTGGGACAGGGACTGGAAAGAGCTCAGCTTGACTTGCAGCCCCCAGCCTCAGTTGGTGGTGGGCAAAATGCACTTGCTGTTGCTTTTAACTGAATGGTTCTGATCTGGAAGTGCTGGTGGGGAAGATAAAATAGGAGAAATCAAGAATTTGTTGTTCCAGCTCTGCTCTCCTGACTAAGACGGGTGGGTTTTTTGGTTGGGCTTATTTTTGGTTGGTTGGTTTTGAGTTGGTGTTCATATTTTTTTAATGTAAACCTGTGTGTACTAAGACAAGGGACAACTGACTATTTTATTTGTGGCTGCTGTCTGTGTATTGATCTAGTCTGCTCTTCAGAGGGAGGGTTCCCAGAAGTGCATTAACCTGCTGCTTTGGGGTGTAGCAGAAGCTGCTGATCTCTGTGTGTCTGTGTGTGTGTGTGTCTGTGTGTGTGTGTGTCTGTGTGTGTGTGTGTCTCTACGTGCTTCTGCTGGTTTGATCCCAAGCTTCTTCCTCCGGAGCACACGGGTTGCTGGTTGGGGGAATTTCCAGGGGGTGAAGCCCAGACCTGCTCAGCCCTGGTGCTGGGTGTTGCTCCGGCAGAACCTCTGAGATGGATTTTGCTTGTGACTTGTGTTGATAAACTCCCAGCAGTGTCCAGTGCAGAAGAAAGCACTTTGCCAGATAAACTCCTCTTGTTCGAGTGCCTTGGTGTGTAAATACCTACGAGAGGACTGCTCAGCAGTGGCAGTATTTATCCAACTCATTTTGATAAATGCACTTCAGAAAGTTCAGCTTCATTTCCCCCATCCCATCTACTTACATGCATTTGGAACAAAGGGCTGCGTTGAGCTCAAGACCGTGTATGTACCTGGCTCTTGGTAAGCAGTGGCAGCTCTCAGCATCTCAGAGCTGACCAGCAGAGATGTCCTACAAAGTGTGAGATGGTTTGATGCACAGGGCTCTGGTGGCCTCTGCTCCCTTCCTCACATGTTTGCAGTAGCTATGAGAGCAGCAACTTGACTTCATGGGGGCTTTTTGGCAGAACAGTGAGAATATACTGGGATTTTGGGAGATTTTTTAAAATATTTTGTCTTTTTCTTGCTTTGGAAAGGAGGAGCTGCTCTGAAGATTAACAGTTGGCCTGGTCAGGGATGGGTTTAGGGCATGTAATTGAAAAGCTATGGGAAAAGGCTCTGAGAAAGGGGTGGGTGGGGGTGGGGAGAAAGGAAAAAAAGGGGATTGTATTAAAAGGCTAGAGTGTGGCCAGAGAGAGCACTGGTGGGGGTGAGCAGCCTGTCTGCCTGGGCAGTCTTTGGGAAGGCAGATTTGTGAAGTGTTCAGACCCTTGAATTTGCTCTGGGTCCCAAGTGCTTAGTGAGATCTGGCACTTAATTCCAAGCGCAGAGCTTGAGGGGAAACTATTTTCCTCTTGGTTTTTGAGGGACATTGAGCCAGGGACTAGGAAATAGGCTTTGTGATGGCCTGTCATGAATGAATTCTGTGCTCTGCTCTCCTTGGAGATGTTTTAGGGATGGAAAATTCATGCAGAGCTTTCAAATGAAGCCATTGTGCCTATTTGCATGTATAAAGCATCGGGCAGCACTGGGCTCGGCTTGCTGGCTACAGACCCTTCTGCTCAGTCTAAATTGCCGGCACGGTGCGCAGAAACAAACATTATGTTGATCTTGCTGCCTAAAGTCAATACCAGGCAATTCCCTGGGTTGCTAGAGAAAGCAGCACGTGTTCCAGACCTTTCCACAGCAAGTCACTGGAGATGTTGCTAAGTCAAAACCCTCTTTTCCCAGACAGCACGGTGCAGGAGTGTTTGTTTTCTTGAGTACCTCGCTAAAGTTGCCACACACAGCAAATGAATATTGACTTAAACACAGTTGTGAAGACAAGAGCCTAGTGGAGCTGAGGAATTCCTTTGCCAGCTGTTTGCAGAAGCCAGTGAGGAATATTAGGGAAAGGGAGGCTGCTGCACATGCTCTTTTTCCCTGCTTACCCCTGGGTTTCTGTGACTGGGGACAGAAGTGTCCCCGTGACCTGTCTGGCTTGCTCAGACTGTGACAAAAGAACGCTGCATGGAAAGTTTAGGTTGGGATAGCCCCATGGTCAAATCCTCTTCCAGCTTAGAAGAAACATCTTCATTTGTCTTGAGAGGGGAAAAAATAGATTGCTCAGCCAGGGCAAAATGGTCTATGCAGGGCGAAGACTGATGCCTGCTTGCTGCTGGTCCTTCCTTTCCCAGGGGATGCTCCTGCTCCGTCCTGGAGAAGGTGTTTGGTGCCAGGTACCAACAGGGGATCCCCAGAGGGCTGTGCTGAGCACACATAAACACGATGTTGACTGGCTTGGGAGTGGATCAGGAAGGGATTTAGAGACTCGGAGCTTGGCTGCATGGCTGGGAGATCCCCTTGCAAGTAAGCTGTCCTCTTTGATGACACCGGCTTTCCCTTCAGGTCATGCTACTAAACCTCTGGACCCCAAGACAAATCACTTCTTGCTGTGATTACAGAAACTCATTTCCCTGTGATTAAGCAGTGTGGTGGAAGGTGTTGGAAAGGTGGTAGCTGAGCTCTGCTGGGTTGTGCTTTAATTAGGATAAAAGAGCTTCCTTCTCTTCCTCCTGCAAGTCTCCCTGGGCACCTTTCCTTCTCTCTTCAGGGCTGATGGAGGCAGGTTACTGTTGGTTTGACCTGTTGCTGACTTAAATGAGTTCATTCAACACAGTGCAAGCTTTAGGACGTAAATATGCTTTATTTATACAGCCTGGTGTTTGTATTGGTATGATTAACCCTGTCCCTGATGGGCAGCAGGGTGTCCTGCACCAGGAACGGAGGGGAGTAGAAAACATAATGGAGGTGAAGAAATGGATAGCCTGGGGCTTTGAAGCACCTCTGAGCAGGGTGTGAGGCAATGGAGGTTCATCCCTTCCCTGTCAATTGGCCTGGACAAACTTCCCCAGGTGGTTTATGCAGGCCCAAAGCAGTGAGGGAATCTGAGGATGGGGAATCCCTGTGGACTCGGTAGGAGCTGGTGTCTTGCTGAGACTGGAGAGCATGCTGGTGCCTTCTGTCTGCCAAGGGTGGTAACTGTGCTGCCTGGTCTCCTGGGGTGGTAGGGTGTTGGACAGAGGCTGTGAGGATGCCCAGGCCTGACCTGGAGATGATGGGAAGGGCTCAGAATCAAAGATGGATCCCCTTTTGGAAAAACCAAAGAGTAGAAAGAGTCTACTGAAGAGGACTGAGTAAATGAAGTAAACCCAGCTCCTTCTGCATGACATGTCTTTCACCTTCCCTGGGAGTTGGGAGCAAACAGCCTTACGAGAAAGGACAAAACCACTGATCTCCCGTGTCACAAACCAATCTGAGCTCCTGTGCTCGAGCAGAACATGTTCCCTTTAATGTCCCACACTCCCCGAAGGGAGCCTGGGGACGCTAATTGCTTGCAAAGCCTCTCTGAAGTGTTTTGCTTGGTGGCTGTGTTTGCCTGATCTCCAAGCAGCACTTGTGAAAAGTGGCAACCCCTGTCGCCAGCGAACCGCCTGATTCATCACCCATCGATTTCCGTTGGCGGCTGTACACGACTTCGACTGTCAGGGCCCTCAGCACGGGGAGGGGAGAGAATTGCTCTGGCTTTGGATGGGGAGGGAATTTGCTAGAAGCCAATGCTCAGAAGAGTCAAGAGAAAGCGTGGAGTTGTAGTGATTCATCTTGGTTCACTGGCTTTTATTCTCTCCCTTCTCAGTGTTTAATGGCACGCAGCTTTATGCACAAAAGGGCCACCAACCTTGAGGGTTTGGGTTTGTTTTTTCTTTTCCTGTGTATGGATTTGCACCTCTGAACGAAGCTTCTTGGTGGAAAAGCTCTCTGTGTAAGCTGAAGAGTAGCTGGGTTGGATAAACGCAAACCTGGGTTGTTCTTGGTGACCTGCTCCCCGCCTTTACCTAAGGACAACTGTGTGTAGTAGTGTTTGCATGTGTAACTGGGCTTTTGAAAGCACAACTGCAAGAGGCAGGTCTAGGAACATGGACTCAGCACCATTTTTTGAGAGAAGGTGGATAATGTAAACTGAAAGGAGCTTCTGGGATGAGCAGAAGAGGGATCCTGTGTCTGAGAGGTGTGTCAAGGACTCCCATGGTTTTGTGGCATGTAGTTTACATCAGGCCAGTGCAGGCAGGTTTCTCTGGTTTTCATTCTCTTGAAAAGCCATTTAACTTTTCTAGCAAGAAGAATCTGTGTGTTTTATTAGATGGAAGCATGTTGTTTTCCCTCCTTGTTTCTCCATCCCTCCTCTCCTCCCTGTGACTGGGATCAGAGCCCTTGAAGGGTTTTACAAGCTGTCCTCTACTGTTCTGTGTGTCCCCATCAGACCCTGTGCTCCTTCTGCATAACCCACCTGCAGAGGCCTGAAGAGTTGGGACTTGCCCAGGGTGCAGCTCCACTGATTCACCTTCTCCCAGGCTGTTGTAGGAAGCTACAGAGCTGGGCTGTAAAGATAGGAGAGGGAGAGAGGTTGGATTAGCCCTCTTCAGTATAGCAGGGCAATGTCTTGCACTTGCTGGGGCCTGGGGGAAATGATTTTATCTCCCCAGTTCTTAAATTTTCCTTATCTTACATGCTGGGCATGATCTATGCTGGGTATGAGGGCAGGATTTATCCAGCATTTGAAAAGGTCTTGGGATTGGATTCTCTCGTCTTTTGGGGACGAGGTAACTGTATAAAACCAGCCCTTGCTTTGTCAGTGTGGGCTCCTCTGTACCTGTGTCAGCCAGGTCTGGTGACAGCAATTTATTTGTCCCACTGGCCCTGCTGAGCTGCTGTGGCTGCCAGCAGAGGAGCTGGGGGAACTTGCTTTCATGTGGCAGGACATCCATTGTGGGTGGCCAAGTGGAGCCAGCAAGATCAGCCTTTGGCTTTCAGACCCCAGCAGAAGCACAGGGCTTGGGCAGCAAGGCTTACAAATGCAGGAGAGCTTTAAAGCAGATCTGATTTGGGATTTCCAGGCCAAGAATGCCCACAGTGGCTCTTGTAAAACCTACCCTCAGAACTGGGCTGCTTTTGAACACCAATTAGTCACTAGTGAAGTTGCTTTCATCCCCTGTGATGGTTTTATCAATTTATGGTTCGATTGTAATTCATCTGAAGCCAGGGGTGTGTTTTCTGTATCCTAACATGCCCTCTGAGTTTTTCCAAGTCAGGCTGGATTGCCATGTGCTTCTCCAGGATCAGGAACTTTCTCTTTGCTCCTGATTGCAGAGGTCTGAAACCTTGGCTGTTCTGCAGAACTGAGTAGGGGCTGTGACCTTAGTAGATGCTACAATCTAAATGGGTAGGCAAAGGATAAGGGAAAGCCAAGGGACAGCAGATCAGTGACAAACCCAGGATATGACCCTGAACTGTGTATCAAACTGTCTCTGCTTCCATCTGTCTGCTGTGCCAGATGCCAGAGTGGAAATCTCTTGCTTATGCCTTGAGTCTGGGCTTAAGCTGGCTGCTTCCTCCTCCTCCTGCAGTTCTGGCCTCATTCAGTCTTGCCCAGAAGAAAAAACTTTTTAATAGTGCATGTGCCCGTGCTGTTGCAGCATGTTTGTGCTGTCAGCGAGGCGAGAGGGTCCCTTTGGTTCTGCAGTGGAGAGAGACCTCATTTCAGGTCTGGCTGCAGGAGGTGGCCGAGTCACTGCTGCCATCTCCGAGAATCCTCCTGCATCCTTTGCAACTGCCTCCTCTTGCAGGGAATGGACCTGGCAGGGACCTGACCCGGGATAAGGCAGTGCTGCCTGTTGCCCTGGGGTGTCTGGGACCAGAGAAAACACCCTTTCTGCGCTCAGAAAACACCCACCCCACCTGTTCGAGCTGGCACGAGATGGGCTCNGCACGGAGCTGCCCGCCGACCCACACGAGCCCATCTCAGATCGTGGGCTCGTGCTGGCTCTGTCCTGCCTGTCTGTTCCAGAGGATGTTACAACTACACATAAAATAACTTTGGTGTTTATCCCTTTTATTGGCTGTCAAATGATGACAGAGAGAGTAGAGGTGGCTGTCTGAAAACCAAAGCAGCACCCTGAGATGGCTAATCACTTGAGAAACAGTGGGGCACGTGAAATATCTCCTATAAATCTCCATACTATGTTTAAATGGCACAGCACTTTTTTTTGAGTTTTGTTTTTTTTTTTCAGTGAGTATTGTATCCTAACAGATGGGCAGCATAAACTGGAACATGAGCCATCAGGCGCTGGAGAAGGGCATGATTTTGTTAAATACCTCAAAGCTGAGGTCTGTATCCTAGTAGCTCTGTGATTTTTTTTTTTTAATTATTTTACACTTTATTTTAGTTTTACATTAGGACTTGCCAAGCCTAGTTTTGTTGCCTGATCAGTATGGCAGGGTGTAGGAGGGGAATACCCTTGTCAAGGCTCTGGCTGCACTTTGGATCTGCGGAGCACAGGGATGGCAGTTGTGGAATAAGGAGAAGACTTTTGTCTTCTCTCTGCTCCTCCCTCCCTTGAAGCAGCAAAAGGCTCTTTGTGCCTGTTGCTGCTGTCAGGCCCTTCAGAGCAGCCTTCCCAATTAGGCTCCTTGTAAGGCTCCTGGAGCCTCAAAGGGCTGCACACTTTCCCCATCAACCTCTTGTTCTGTTATGCTTCTGTGTCAGCCTGGTAGGGTTGGGAAAAGAGCACTAGATTTCTTGTTATAAAATACCATATTTCTTAGTAAAGGGATGCCCTGTCTGTGCTGAGGAAGCATCCTGGGTTAGGGCTGGGGTATGCTTAGGTCTGGCTTTGGGTGTTGAGGGCTGCAGATCTGTGACCTGATGCTATTGGCACTGCTGGGACCAGCCCTGTTCAATTTAAGCACTTTTTTCTTTTGTTGTTTTTTGTGGGGTTGTTTGTTGGTTTGTTTGGGTTTTTTTCTTTAAATTGATGCCATGAAAATCAAGACTCTACAGTCTGGGTGACTATTAAGCAGGTATTTGTTATTGTACAGGGGTTGCTCCTCTCAATGTATATGCCATAAAGGGTTAATTACACAACTTGTATACAAGGTACATCTGCATATTCATAGAGCTTTCAAGAAAATGTGCATGGACTGCTTGTTTGTGGAAACCTCTTTCTCCAGGCAATGAAAGCTGGGGATCAGAGAGCTCAATGTGGTGTCCCACCAACACAAAGCTCTTGGGTCTCCTTCCTTTATTCAGACTCTTACACTGGACTTCTGTGGGCTGGTGACGCCATGGCTTGAAGACCCTGCCATAGCTGTGCTGGGGTCTGCAGCCCCATGGCTGATATCTGCTGTATCACAGACCCACAGCTGACATGAGAACCTGAGATCTTGTACTGGGTGTTGTTAGAAGGAGCTTTGAATGCTGCAGGGATGGTGGTGACCACTGAGAAGGCTGTTGAAAACAGTTTTTGTGGTAGGAAGAGATTTCAGAGTCTCTGAAAATCTTATCCTTTGACCATGAAATGGTCACAGAAGGATTGGATCCTCTTTGGAAAGGGATTATCTGGTTTTCTTTCTTTCTTTCTTTCTTTCTTTCTTTCTTTCTTTCTTTCTTTCTTTCTTTCTTTCTTTCTTTCTTTCTTTCTTTCTTTCTTTCTTTCTTTCTTTCTTTCTTTCTTTCCCTCTGCTTGTTTTCTTCTCCTATTAGAGGAGAAATCTAGAAATTCCCCTGGGCCAAGTTTGGATTGANCTTTCTTTCTTTCTTTCTTTCTTTCTTTCTTTCTTTCTTTCTTTCTTTCTTTCTTTCTTTCTTTCTTTCTTTCTTTCTTTCTTTCTTTCTTTCCCTCTGCTTGTTTTCTTCTCCTATTAGAGGAGAAATCTAGAAATTCCCCTGGGCCAAGTTTGGATTGATGGCTCTGGGACAATCAGTTGTATTCTGCTGCTGTTAGTGGTTTTAAAGGCAGTAAAGTTGGGTCCTTGAAGTGCTGTCAGTAATCATTTTTATGGTGGTCAGATTGCTCATTAGCACACTTGTTTTCAGATATTTAAGCTGGAAAGAAATCTATAGTCCTTGCATTTTTAACTTGATAACCACTCAATAGAACAAATAGAGTTGGAAATTAGAGCAGTGCTGGACTGGAAGAAATAGTCCTGACCACTCACCTTTTACCCCAGAGGTCTATGGAGACAGGTGCTTTGAGGACAAGGGTTGTGGGAACATATATATTCCCAGCCTAGAAAGGTAAGCACAGCTCAGGTTGGCAGTGGTGATTAACCTCTAGGATTGTCAGGACCTGGAGTTAGCCCTAAACCAGGTGTGTTGAAAGCTTCTGCTCTGAGTCTGAGAGAGAACCAAGGGCTGGATTGGACCATTCATTTTCAGGTCACATATAAAAAAAAAAAAAAATCCATCTTGAGGTCCTAAAAGATGGCTCCCATGATCTGAAAGCAACTGGCAGGGAAAAAGATCAGAGGATGGGGTGCAGGGGTGGCCTTTCCTAAAGGCAAGGACCTCAGCAGACAGCGTGAAAGTGCTCAGTATCCTGGTATTCCATGTGGGAGATGTCCTGGGGGTGTACAGCGTTCTCTAAGCATCAGGATGAGTCAGTATTTCCCCACTCCACACCTTCATTTCAGGGATAAAAGAGTAAAAGGCTGAGGGATTGTGTTGGGATTTAATTTATTTATTTTTTGTAAAGCGTTTTGGGATTTAGTTGGAGGCAAGGTGCTGTGCAGATGTGAGCTCGTTAGAAGATCATTATCATTATTTACCTGCTGTGTCTGTCTGTCTCTAAATAGCATTAGTTGTCAGCCTATTTATCCATGTTCCCCTCTTACCATTATAGTGGCAAAACACCAGCTTGCCCCCTGACCCCTCCCCACCTCCCACGCCCAGCAACTGGTCAAACTGGACTACCATTTATGGGAGCTTAAGGGGCACAAATCCAGACTGTGCCCTGGGTTCAATCCATACTGTGCTGCAGGGGGAAATTCAGGGAGTTTGTTTTATTGTTTTATTTTATTATTTTATTTTAAAGCCTTGAAACCCGATGAGTGTGACCAGGCAAAGTGTGTTTCCCCTCAGCAGCCAGCGTTCACCGTCCCCACGCGTCCCCTCGGCAGCCCATGTGGTGTTGTGGTCATGTTGCTCAGGGAAGATAATTAATAGGAGGAAGCTAAAAATCTTGCCTTGCACTTTTTACAGCCTCTAACCCTATTAGTCAGGCCATTTGGAGTCCAGGGAGGGCTGTTTCTTGCCAGAATAGATTGCGAATGGATTGAGTTCCATTACGCTGTTAATTAAAAGAAATGGAATAAAAAAAAAGCAAGAAAGAAAGAAAAAAAGGAGGAGAAGCAGCAATGAAGTTGTCCTAAACTTTGGAAAGAAAATTAAAGCCTCTTGGGCATTTTCCACTGATGCATTCATGTGTGTTTCCTTGGTGCTTCACCTATCCTGGGTTGGGGTTTTTTTTTGCCTTTGAGCTTTGAGAGTGTTTGTAGGTCTCTCTGCCACCCCACTGGGAACCCCAAATGTCCTGGCTGGAACACGGAGAGAGGCAGAAGGGCTGAGTGTCGAGGCGCTGCAGCCAGCAGGCTGGTGATTGCTTGAGGAGCTGGAGGAGGAGGAGGATATGAGGGTGGTGGATCCCTGTCACAGGTTGCCTAGAGAGGTGTTGGGAGCCCCATCCCTGGTGACATTCAGGGTCAGGCTTGACAGGGCTCCGAGTGACCTGATCTGAGGATGTCCCTGCTCACAGCAGAGGGTATGGACTAGGTGACCTTTAATGGTCCCTTCCAACCTAACGCATCCTATGACGAGGCAGCCAGCCCAGGTTTGGAGGGCCCAGTCCTACACCAGGACGTGTGAGCGGGTTGGCGCTGCGAGGGCTCTGTCCCCCCACTCCCTACACCCAGGCGGTGCCGTTAGAGCTCTTCCAGGAGCCCTATCTCTTGCCCGAAGCGCTCAGCAAACGCGCTTGTTTTGTAACTCGGTCCTGTGATGCGCCAGACCTGGCGTGTCGAGGAAGCCGGGCTGTTTCTTATCAGCCCTTCGCACTGCCTCAGAACCCTTCTGCTAAGAGTCTTTTGTCCCCTAATAAACCGATAAGCTCCTGGTAATCCGCCGATCGCTGATAGACAGGGCAGCCCTGCTCTCCGTGCCTGCACAGATAAGGCAGCTCTTTGCCAACGGGCAGCGGGTGATGCAGCAGCAGCTTGTGCTGAGCCACCCACCAGCGGCTGGGGAAGGGTGGCCTGATCCTGCACACCCTGCCTTGTGCTCTGAGCAATGAGGATGGTGTCGCCCAGGTTTTATCTTAGCCTGGTGTGCGGGTTTTGCATCGTGGGTTTGTGTTTTGGGGTCCCCCCTGGGGGCACGGGCACAATCCACCCGCCATAAGCTGCTTCCTGGTCCGCTGGGATCCCACTGTGGGCCAGGCCACGGGGTCCCGCTGACAGACAGCACTGCAGCGGCTTTGCAGAAAATAAATGGAGAAAAAAAACCCAAACAACCAGGAGGAAGAGAGCAAAGGAGAAAAGATGCGTTTTCTCCACTCCCCTCGCTGTTACAACGCTGTTTTCCCCGCTGCTTTCAGGAGAAGGGCAGGAAGGGGTTGTGGAGCTGCTCTGGGTACTGATTATCCAAGGTGCTCCTTGTGCATCCGAGCTGCTGCGGTACAAACAGCTCCAGTCCCAGGACTCTTGGCCACCTGGCACACATCGGGGAGCAAAGCCACCTCCCAGCATCCAGAACCAGGGGGCTGAAATGCAGCATCGCTTCTCCCTGGGCACCCCATCCTGGCTTCCCAGTACACAGCTACCAGTCTGCCTGGGTCTTTGGGGGGGGTGCAGCGGGGGGGAGCACGCCAGGGACCACCCTGCACACAGCAGCATCGCTTAATTTGCCACACAGCAAGGAGGAAAGGAACGGAGGGTTTCACTTAATGTTTTTACTATCTCGTTGTCATTCTCCTTGAGGGCAGCTGATCTTTGGCCTGTTGAAGCCACAGCCCTTGTTTAGCAGAACCTGGGCTTGTTCCTTACAGTGGAAAACAACTCATTAGCACAAGGTATGCTGGAGCCCTGGAGATTCTCCCATTCTCCTGCATTTTATTTATTTATTTTATTTTATTTTTGCACAGCGCAGGATGTAGCGGCTTTCTCCTGGCACTGAGCAACATCATGGGCTCACCTCTGCATCCTCCTCCTCCTCCTCCGCTCACGTGTTCTGGGGTTAACGCTGGCTGCTCCCTTTCTTTGATACAGGGTTTTGAGCTGGGGGCATAAAATCAAAAGTAGGATCAATTTTCCCCCTGCCTTCTCTCCTTAATTGCGTGCATTTATGTATCTGTTTGCTGCTGCTGGAGCGAGTGGGCTCAGCCCAGCAACCTGCTGTGTGGGGATGGGGAGTGAAGTATCCAGAAGATGCTGACAGCCTGCTCACGAAGGCTTGATCAATCAGTATGTAATAGAAAAATGGCTCTGGCTCCTAAAGGGAAAGGAGCTGATTAAAAAGTGAGGCTGGTTGAAGGGGAGATTTCTTGGAGGCGGATGAATCATCAGGTAGTTTCCTAGAGGGGTTTTGGCTTGGGAGGGGGAGTTGCTGGCACCCTGAGGAGCAGCACTGTGCCTCACCCAGTCCGTTGTGGTTCTTGTTGCTGTTCTGATGGGGAGCTTGGGGTAGGAAGGGCAAAGATGTGAGTGGGAGATGGTCCAGGGGCTGTGGCAATCGGAGTGGTGCTGCCTGGGCTGGACACTGGGAGGTGTGTGGGCATTTAAACTGGGAAGCATCAAACCCAAGGCCTGAATCCACTTGAAAAAGAGACTGGTTTTACCCAGGTGGCAAACCCTGGCATCTTGTGCTGATCTTAGGGACTGGCTGTGGGTCCCTGTGAGCTCTTGATGATGGAGTTGGGCTGGGCTCCTCTCGCTGCTGGCAGAGCCTTAGGTGCAGGCAGCTTGGTGCCTGCCCCGTTGGAGTTTGATGTGGGTGAACAGGCACTAAATAACCGGCAGCCTATCGATCCAAGGTCACCCATGCCAAGGCATGATCGATAGAAACGGACAGCTGAGTGGTTCTGTAATAAAGAGCCTTCACCTTAGTGGATTTGGGAGAGAGCAAGGGTATGGGAGATTAAATCCTTCTGCCATCGACAGCTCATCAAGCAAAAGATATATTAGCGGAGAAAAAATTTATGCTTCCTGAGCCTTGATGGGAGGAACTGAGCTGCTGGGAACTGTCTGTGCTCTTTGGGGGAACATCAGCCAGGAGAGAAGCTCTGCTGCCTCCCAGCACCCCGCTTCCAGCAGCAGCCGTCAGGGAACTTCCCCAGAAGCCTTCGAGGGCTTTGAAGGGATTAGTGGATCTGCAAGGAAAGTTGCCATGGCCACTGCCACAGACCAGTGCAAAGCTCCTGGCCGAGGGGCTGGTGTGGATCTGGCTGTGCCATGCTGAATGCCAGCTGCCATCGACGCACTTCCCAGCCTGATGGGCTGTGACAGATAGTAAAGGGCTTCACACAGCGACCCAACAGTGATCATGGAGAGAGAGGCTGGGAATCACCGTGTTCCCAAACGGTCCTGGGATCTGTCTCCATTCCCACGTGCAGAGGGAGGGGAAGGCAGTGTCTGAATGACAACAAGGTCTGGTGTGCTCAGGCAGCTGTGATGTGAAGCAGAGAAATAAAAGCAGTGGGGTGAGATCCTGCATCTTCACACTGCCCTGTCCAGCTCTTACCTGCGAACCCCCACCCCTCGCCTGGCTGTAACTTTGCAGCAGGAAGGAGAGAAACCGAAAACCACTTAAACCCTTGCAGGCCTGGGGTGACAGCAGTGCTCTGACATCCCCTCACCTGTTTTTCAAGACAAACCTTCCTCTGCGATCCACACGCCGCTTTATTGAGCTCTGTGTCCCCCAGTCTGACTGCGCAGGAGATTGGCAGCAGGCGCTGGGGCGGGCAGCGAGGGGCCCCGCGGCGGCTGCCAGGGCCCCTGGGGGTCCTGCCCTGCCAAACACCTACATCACGGTGACATGTACATAATTACATATCGGACCGCGGAGGATGAAGCGCCCAGCACCTCCTAAACGTGTCAACATGATTTGAGAGGTTTGGGCTTGGCTGGGCTTCTCAGGCATTAGATTTCAGACTCCAATCACAGGGGCAGCTGGAGGATCAATAGCTGCACACCTTAAAACAGCTGGCTGGAAGGTGAGGGACTGGGGCACCCGGTGTCTGGGAGGATGATTAAGTTGATGTATCAGTTGGGTTTGGGCTTAGTCACTGTTCCTTCTTGCTGGGAAGTGGAAATCTTGTGGGCAGGTTGTGTCTCAGCATCTCCAACCCACCTCCACCCTGGGTCAGGAGTCACGAGCTGCCTGTGGAAGTTGTGACCATCGTTCCACAGCAGCACATCTCCCAGATGCACCAGTGCTGCTGGGTTTGGGATCCAGACACGCCACCTCACGCCACCAGCAAAGAGCTCGTGGTAAGAGGAGGCGTCTACCGGCTGAGCTCCGTGTGACAGCAGACACAGATGGCACAGGGCATCACGGGGGGGATGCTGCTGGTTGTCTTGTCTTTGGCCTGAGATCGAAAAGCGGGAGGGAGCAGGTGGAGTTGAGCTCTTGAGCCCTTGTGTGGGTTCTTGCTGGAGCTGTGCAGGATGGAACCGACTGGCTTTGGGCAATGATGTGTTCCACAGGCATCTATGAGCCCCCCTTGGAAAAGGGGGGGGACTGGTAGGGATTCATGTCATTCATTGTGGCTGGAAGTAAAATCAGAAAGTTCTTCAGTAAAACAAATGGAGAATTGCACTGAGTTTTGTTGTGATGAGCTTTAGGAAAAACTGATTGCATCTCTTTTTGGGAAGAGCTCCAGATGTTCCAGGAGTTCTTGTCCCCTGCAGCTCAGACTCATGGCATTAGGCACATGGGACTTACTAGAGATTAATGAGCAGTTAATTAACATATCCATTGATTACCCATTAACTCTTCACACTCTGCTTCTGGACAGCCAAGCTGTCAGCCCCCTTCTCTCTTGTGCCCAGGGCAGTGAGACCCCTTGGCTCCTTCCCTCTCTGCCATCACTTGGATGGGCAGTGAGATGACCATCCCCAGCATCCCTCTCTATCCCCACCATTTCCCCGGAGCCAGGGTCTCCCCTCCAGACCAGAGAAGTTGTGTTTGCATGACCCCCCATGTGCTGGCAGCCTGTTCAACCTAGCCCATCTCTCACCCCGCTTGTTTGACATGACAAATTAATTTCTCTGATGTTGAAACTCTGCTTCTGCCCTGTGACTCCCTTGTCTCACAAACCATCCCCTGATCAGCTGGCACTGAGGTTTGTGGCACCTGTCTGGGGCCCCCCTGCACACTCTGCCAGCCCCAATTACCCAGCACAACTTAAGGGGAAAACACCTGCAAACAAATCAAATGTTTCTAAATACAAATTGGTTTTTCAATTGCTCAAGACTTAAAGTGGCCTCACTGCAAAATAACTATTTTTAGGGCAAGTGTCTTGGGAATACTGATATTTAATTTTTTTTTTAAGGGTTTGGTGGGGTATTTTTGTTGTTGTCTCAGGGGAGTGTTCTGTGGAGTGAGGGAGATGGAAGAGGCACGTTTCTTGTGTTACTTGAGGATGCTGAGTGAATGCAAGAAGATTTTTAGCAGGCTCCTGGTGCTGCACAGGCTCCTGGTGCTGCACATGGAAGGCTGGTTGTGTTGGAATGACTTGGAGCACGGTTGGGAAACAGCTGGCAGATGAATCTTACACTCACACTACTGGACTCATGCGCTTCCAGCCTGATGCAACATCACAGGCAAGGGAGGAACCATGGTACCCAGGTGGACAATGAGCTGAGAAGGGCCCGTGATGGTTTCCCATGTGTTTGAGGGAGGGTGAAAAAGGATCTTGTGCTCTTGAAGAGCCACAGGCTGGGGGCTGACCTCAGCCCTGTACCTGATGGATGCCGATGCTGCAGCTCCTGGCAAGGCTCAGCGTGGAGCTCAGCACCAATCCAAACGTCTCCCCTGAGTGCTCTCTGCAGTCTTCATTTCCACTAAATCACCGAGTCGGTTTTGCTCAGCGGTGGGAAAGCCGTGTTCAGGGTATAATGGTTGATCTTCTGTGACATTTACTGCCACTCATGTCAGAGCAAGCACCTGTTTAATTCACTTGTTGCTGCGCTGCCCATCAATCACCACCCATGTTAGAGCAGCACCCTGCCACCGGAGGGGTGTGTGCAGGGACGTGTGCAGGGGGGTGGATGGGCCTGGGAAATGATGGGGCCTCTGGATGGGTTTGGGAGTGGGCACCCAGTCTACTCAGTGCCCGCCTCAGCAATGGGTTTGTGCAGCAAGCTTCTTTCTCTGCTTGCAGCTTATTTATTTGCTGTCTGGGATGCTCTGCTGCACGTCACCCCATCCAGCAAGCAGCCTGTTGTTTGGGGGAATGGGAGGTTTCTGATGGACTTCAAGCAGTGAAAGTTTTTGTGGTTTTGTGGTTGTGTTCGTCCCCAACAGCCCCTGTAACAGCAGCCATCAACACCCCATAAAAGCCCAGCAGCAAAACAAAAGAAGACAAAGTAGATTTAGGATTCACTTCTTGCCCTTTGCAAGAAATTATGTTAACACATCTGTGAGCTTGTGTGTAGTAAGGAGGAGGAAGCTCCGGTGCCACCTTGTTGGGTGAGTGCAGGCTCGTGGAAGGTGTTCGATCTCGCTTTCTCTGCGGAGACTCAGGGTTTTGACTGATCTTTCAGCAAAGACATGAAAATGTGCCAACTTCATGTGACTCTTATTTTTTGTGGTGACATTTTGAAGGGCTCCCGTGTGTGCTGGTGTGACATGAGTGACATGAGATGATTCCTGCTGCATGTGGCTGTAACTCCTCGTGATGGTACCGCTGGCTCTGCACACATCCGCCGAACGCTCGGTGTTTCCTGCAGCACCAGTCGTGCTTGAGTGCAGGTGGTGTCTGTGACCAGGAGAAGCCTGGCGTGACTGAAGGCAGGTGAACTGGGCTAGCTGTGGGACAAGCTGCAGGAGACAGATCAGAGCAGGGTTCTGCTGTCAGAGGAGGTGTAGGAGCCTGGTGTGACAGGGAAAAGCCTTCTGCTCCCGAATTCAACATGGAAAGTGTTTCAGATGCTCCTTTACTCCCTTGCACAGAGCTCTTTATGGATGACAAGTAAGAGTAGTCAGGTTCATGAAATACTAATTGTCCCCAAATTCACATCTGCACTGGTCTGTTTTTGCCTGGAGAAGGGATGAAGGGTCCCCTGGGTCCCCAGAGTGGCTCCATTGCCCAGGGAGATCTCTGGCTGCCACCCAGGGACAGGGGGAAGCTCTTGGCTAGGGAAACCCCCCGGTCTGGAGCCAGCAGATTCTCAGCTTTCTTCTTTAATCCTCATGGGTATGTTTTTTGGCCTCGATGAGTCTCAGATTCAATCTGTGAAATGGAGTGTAATTTTCCTTCCCTCTGCTGCAACAACACCAGCTCTTTTGGCCCCCTTGGCTTTTATTCTTTTCTCCAGAGAAGGGCTTGAAGGCGCCTGCACCCATCGGAGGCTTGCAGGGACAAGGCACTTCCCATTAAACCACGGCAGCACAAAGGCAGGTCCCAAATCCCCCATCATTCCCCTGTATTTCCTTCCTCCCACTTCCCTCTCTGCTCTCCCAGGTGATGCTCAGCTCAGTCATCCCTGCAACACCATTAAAGCTATGAGCAAATGGAGGAGCAGGGCTGGGAGGTGCAGAACCCTGTGCAAGCAAGGAGATGCTCACAGGGGAACACCCCTGTGTTCCCATCGGGGTTATATCTGCACCCCAAAGCACCCCCTCTATGGGGGTCTTTGCTGAGAACTGAGCAATGTTCCAGGGATTCAGCCCCACGGGAGCTACTCTGAAAGCAGGTGGGAGCATCGCTGGACCAGGTGCCAGGGCTGCTGGGCAAGCTCGCAGCCTGGCATGTCCCTTTTGGGGCTGGAGCAGGTGTTTCATGTGCTTGCAGATGTTTTAAGCAAATTTCTAATGTTCATATCTGGGCTTTGAATGTCAAAGGCTGTTTTTAATTACTGGCACTTTGGCAGTAAGCCTGACTTGGGACCAAACTAAGGAGTGTTTCTGCATTCTTTTGGGGTCTTCAGTTCTGAGCTTCTTCAATCAATGGGTTCCCCTTTGCTGCCAAGTCCCAAGGGACAAGTTTTCCACCTCTCCCAAATGAAAGCCAAGACCCTCACCCTTCGCCTGAGGTTTCACACTCTCCTGGTTTCACAGGGTCAGCAGTGTGGGGCAGTGGCATGGGCTGGCATTTGCCCTCCAGAGCTGCTGATTTGTGGGTGCTGGGTGTGCATGGGGAGGGCATTGCAGGGGAATTAAAGGGAGAGGAGAGCAGTTACAGGAGCGAGGATTCAATCACCAGCCTGGTCAGGGCGTTGCAGAGGGGGTTGCTGGCTCAAGGGCTTGTGGCTGATTCCCTAAACCCTTGAACATGAGGATTTATAATGGAAAGGCTGCCAGAGCGGGAGCCTAGCAGGGTGAATGGAGCTGCTCTAATGGATATTAAGTGATTTGCGAGCCTGCTGCTTGCAAACACAGCTGTAAATAGAACAAGAGGCGGGGGGAGCAGATGAAACGAGGCTCAAGCTCTTTAGCGGTGTAGTGTGAGAAATGGGGAAAGGTTCCTGTGCAGGACTCGGGCAGCGGGAGAGACAAAAGCCGCAGCATCTATTTTCATATCTTTTATGTCTTCCTTGCACTTAATCTTGTTTAGCTCCACAATTAAATTTTAAGATGCATAAGAGTGTTCGCTTACACACTTGGATTCTCCGCAGATTGAATTATTTAATAGGGTGTGGAGCGGCTCCATGATCTCAGAGCTGAGGCACCGAATGCAGCCGAGCAGAAAATTAACAAACACTGCCTGCCGTCTCCAGGCCTCCCACGCTCCCCTCTGCCAGCCTCCCTCCCAGCGTGCCCTCCTCCTGCCAGCTGCCCCCCTGTGCCCCTTTCTCCAGCCCTTCCTCAGGGGTTTCCTCCTTCCCTCCCTCTGCTGCTTTCCCCTTTGGGTTTCGCCATTCATCCTCCTGCTCCCCAGCCCCGTTCCAGTTGAGTCTATGGGCTGCTCTACCCATGCATCTTGTGAGCTGGAGGTGTTTGAGGGAGGAGAGGGGACATCCAGCCCACGTCACTGTGGGTGGACAGGCTGCCCCAGACACTTGTTGGAACCCTCTCTGTGTTGGAGCTGGGATAGCTCCATCCCTATCAACTGTGGCTTCCTCTGCGATGGAGAAGCCCCTCCACTGCCAGAACAGGACTGGCCTGAGCCCTTCTGCAATTACATGCCTTGGCCTGGAGCAAATTGCATTTCAAATGCACTCAGCTTTCCTTCTCCCTTGCTCCCCAGCCAACAAAGTTGTTCTTTTCTCCCTTCCTTTCTTTTTTGGTAACCTTTACAGGCAACAAATTGCAGGGGGCAATTATGCCGAGTGCTAAAGAGAGCATTAAGCCAGCCACAATTTCTGTAGAGGATGTTGCTCAGCAAACAGCAATACAAAAGCAGTCTATGAAATTCATCAAATTGCCTGTTGGATGAAGGCAGACGTTTACAATGCACTTGGAGCCCTTGCGAATTATCTGAAGAGAAATCGGTTTGTTATTTCTTTTCCTTTTAAGTTCCGCTTTTTACAAGGAACCAAATAAAAAGGTTTGAAAATTGCTGCTAAAGGAGGGGTCTGGCCTCTGCCTCCTCCGAGACGAAGCGGTTTTTCCTCCATCGATTCGTGGCGAGGATGTGCTCGGGGTTTTATGGCTTCTAAAGCAAGTTTCCATCACTCTTTTTTTGGCAGAGCCTCTCCCCACCCCAGCTCCCGTTCTTCACGCTGCTCTTGTGACAGCTGTCAGATATTGTGGTGGCATTTCACTGGGCCACTCAGCATGGTGACAGCAGAGCATCCCTGTATCCCAGCCCCATGTCTGGTTCCTTTGTGGAGCCACCAGCCACGATTCCCAGCGCCTCTGTCCTCATTTGGGGAGGTACCTTCTAAAAAGCATCTTTTTCTTCTCAAAGGCCAAGGGGAAAATGTTTCTGCTGGACTGGATTGAGATGATTTCTTCTCCTTTCTGAAGTAATTTTCTTTTTCCAAAAGCTGCCTTCCCCACTCCTCCCTGAGGCTTTTTGACAACAGTGAGGGCTTGGATGTAGGGCTGTGGGCTCAAGCACTGGTGCTGCAGGGTGGAAATAGGTCTTGTGCAATTGAAATTCTGGAGGGAATAACAGGGACACAGCAGAGAAGCAGCTAAAACACCTCTCTAATTGCTAATCAATAAACTAAAGAAATGTTGCCCTGGCTGAAACCTGTTCCTGGGGAAAAAATAAAAATCCACGTGATTTGTTTCATGATTAGAATGAGACTTTATTTGTCTGGCTTCTGGTTTGTCCCCCCACCCCTTTTCTGCAGTTCTGGGCCCCTGCCCCCCCGTTACACTCCGGTTTATGGAGTTATCACCCCCTCCTCAGTTCACAACCTCGTGGAGAAACTTTTGGCTCTGCAGACAGACCGACACTAATCTGCTGTGTAATTGAATCATCATTGTGGATGTTATTTGGCTGCTTCGAAGCAGTTCTGTTTCTCGAGTAATGTTTTTATTAGCTCTTGGTGTGGTTGTGGAGTGGTTTGTTGGTTTGGTTTTGTTTTTTTTTTCAGTAGTAATATTATTTCCTTGCTTTCAAACGCTGTCTGCAGCATGATTCTTTATTGATGTGTTACTGGGGTTTCTGTTTGTCTTACAAAATTCTCTGGAGGAGTGTGGGGGTGTGAATCCCCTCCCAGCCTCTAATGGAGGCTGTCATCTTTCCAAGGATGACCAGTTAAGGGACATGACCAAGGAGAATTTTCCTGTGCTTAGCAATCCTTTATCTCCAGACCCACCAGTCTGCAGCTTGGTCCAGGTGTTTGGCAGCTCAGAAGGGTTATTGCCCTTCCCTGGGTGTTGGATGGGATTTCCTCCATCGTTTGGGGGTGAGAAGGCAGATGCTCGGGGCTCCCCAAATCCTGAGGGCTCTCTACAGCCTGCTTAAACATCTCCCAAAACACATCTCCCATCCTAAGGGAGGGATAAATCCAGACACCAGCCCCAGTGGTCCTACAATCAGGAATTTCTCCTGGTGAAGAAGAAACCCAGGATCAAAACAACGTGCTTTGACCCAGGGATGGTTCGTGGCAGCTGAGAGAGCAGAGTGGGGAAGGGGCCAGGGGAGGAGCTGGGAGAGGTCGTGCTGAGCTGCTGGGTGCTGCAGGAGGGGTTTGTTGAATCTCACAATTGCTTGAATTCCTATCAATTATTGGCAGTGCTTCTCTACAGAACTAAATAAAGTAAAATAAATACGGAAAGCAGAAGGCAATATAAAGCAGTTAGAGAGGATCAGTAGTGAATTGAATAATTCATTCAGGAGAGAAAAGGAGCTATTTGCAATGTCAGTCTTATCTTGATTGTATTTATAGACAGGAACTTTTGACAAGGAAATTACCTGTAAATTCTTCTCCTTTTTAGTTTGTTTTTTTTTTTTTCTGTCTTCATCTTGGAAAATAACAGGCAGGAAGATTTCCTGTAGGTTGGGGTTTCTTTTTTTGTTGTTTTGTTTTGTTTGTTTTTTTTTTTTTCTCAGGCAGTAAGAGTTTCTGTAAAGAACATGAAATCTTGTGACCTCCCTGTGAGCTCAGGGGAAGCTGCTGCTTTGATGGAAACAGAGATAGTGGCACTGGGGACCTCGGGGAGGAAAAGGAGACAAAAATGTTCCTTTGTGGCCACATATTTGTATTTTGTGAGCTGGGGATTGAAGACTGGGGAAGGGAGGGGGATGTCCCTGTTTGGTGGTCGGTGAAAGTCGCTGATCTGGGTGTATGTCTCATCACAGTGCAGACTTTGGGATGGGTTTTGCATCCAGGTACGCAGCAAAGGTGCCTGGGATGTGAATGGGGCACTTGGCTTCCCGCAGCCCCAGGGATGCTGGAGGAGAGGAGGAGAAGGCCAAGAGCCCAGCTGCCTCCATGACCATGGCTTTTCCTGCTCCAAAGTGCATCCAACCAGAAGTGTTTTGCTCCAGAAGGTATTTGGATGGCTTTAAAAAAAACCTTAATCCTATTGAGTTCCTTGGGAGACCCAGAGGCTTTGGGGTTGATTTGCAGCTCTCATGCCTCATATTTTCTCTTCCCTTATTGAGAGATGGGCAACTTTGGGGATCAAACTCCACTTTCCCACCTCAAAAAGTGGCCCTGGAGCAGCCTCACAGAAATCCAGCCTGGGACAGACTCTGCTAAGGCAGAAGCCTCTGTTCTGCCTCTGAACAGACCTTGTTGTAATTTGTTTTCCAGGCGGCGTTGGGGAGACGCGTGTTGTTTGCCGAACCTCCCACCGGCGTGAGGGGACGTTATAACCTGAGCAAAGCGTGAAATACTCGCGGCAAAGCCCTTGTCTCTGCGAGCTGCTGGAGCTCAGCCTCGTGGATAATTGAGTTGTTGTAATGAAGTCTGGGCTTGGTTCTTCAAGAAGTAATTTGTTTTGAAAAGACTCTCGACTTAATTTAGATTTCATGCTATTTCCTAGCGCTGGCTGTCACTTTTGTAGGTCTTAGGGGACAATTTCTCCCTCAGGTGATTCCACGGAGGTCAAGTGGTGCTGGGATGTGGCTCTCTGAGGAGCTTAGGGATGTAATAACCAGCAAGTGGTCCCTGGGCAGTAATTGCAGTGCGGGATTAGCGGAGCAGTGCCGGCCACACTGCGGCCGTGAGGTCTGAGCCCACGACACGCCGGGAACTCAGGGGATGGTGACAACCAGGGCTTGTGTGTACTTCCATCTTCTGTCTGTGGCAGATGTAGGGCTCGGGAAAAGAAGAGGTTTCCCTCTTGTTTTAAAACAGAAATGAAGGAAATACAGGGATGGAAGGGGCTGAACCTCCAATGCTTCTGTCAAGGGAGACAGCACACCAAAGCGCCTGGTGGGTTTTGCTCTGCTGCTCTTCTGGGCAAGTCCCCCTCCTGCAGAGCTGGGGGTGGATCCTTTACGGGCTCCATAACTCATTAGGCTCCATAACTCATTAGCATCTCTAAGCAAATGTAAAATCAACAAGCAAACAAGCTTCCTTTCCTTCGTTTGTGCATTTTGGTTTTAAATATTACATTTCCAGGGATAAATGTTGGCAGCACTTGAAATGAGATGTATTAATTAATGAACGAAGCACTTAATTTAGGTTTAATAGGATAATCCTTTGCTGCATGTTACATAAATAGTAATTGAATATTAAGAATGCACTGTCTGAGAATTAACTACTAGGGGAGAAATGCATTTTATTGCATCCTTGTTAGAAGTGTAGCCCCAGCCTGGGTCTCCAGCGTGGGAAAACCGGATTCAAAGACTCTGAAAATCAATGTGGAAACTGCTCTGAAATGTGTGTGGAGAGCAGGGTGAGAAATCCAGGATTAGGCTGTTTATTTTCACTAGTCCACAGCCTGACCTGAAACAGGAGGGACCTTCTTGCATTGACTGTGGGAGCCGCTGGATCGTTCACCAGGTGAAATTTGGCCATCATCCCCACACAC
The DNA here is from genome assembly GCA_013399135.1 of Heliornis fulica. Lineage (NCBI taxonomy): Eukaryota > Metazoa > Chordata > Aves > Gruiformes > Heliornithidae > Heliornis > Heliornis fulica. The sequence goes on from VXBZ01002650.1 coordinate 83,904, forward strand.
GCCCAGGATAAATATAATCACTGGCATGGGGGATTGACAGGTCTGGAGGCAAAGGGCTGCTCTGGTTGTTATCCAGAGCCATGGGGCTCTCTGCTGTGGAGATCTCAGCAGCTCTGCCAGGTCCAGAAAGCATCAGACCCAGCTAGGAGAGGATAACTGAACGTGGGCAGGGTGGGACTTTGATATCTCCCCTCTGCAGGTTGAACCGGGGGAGAGCTTTGCTCGGGTGATGTGTCCCTCAGCCCCAGGGTCACCCTGGGCTCCTGCTAAAACACTGACTGTAGCAACCTCAGGAAACATGGTCTGACATCCTTGCTCACTGTCAGAGGGGGAACTGCCACCTTTGTTTAATTCTGGGATTTATTTATTGCCACTCATTACTGCAAAGGGTGAGTGATAAACCCCTTAAATTACTTATAGCTCATCCCGTTTAAGGGAATAATTATTGTGCTTCTAAACAGGGAGCAATTCTTCACAAGGGGAAATGTGGTCTGTAAGGATATTTCCACTGGAGCTTCTGCTACATAGCTTAGCACCAGTTACACGAGTATTTTATCCTGTCTAGCCCTAAAACTTTCCCTCCTTCCCTTGGCACTGCCGGTTGTTGCGCACTGAGCAGATCCTGCTTAGGGGACCTGCCACGGGCTCTTCCAGTGACCCCTGGCAGAGAAACAACATTGGGTCCCCTAAAATCTCCACTGATGGAGTAGCAAAGCCCGAGTGAGATGCATCCCTGTGCTCTGCCCACTCACCCAAACCCCAAAATCATCCTCTCCCAGCTCAACCCTAGCCTGGCACTCGAAGTTGAGTTGACCACAGAATTTCTCTAGCTCTTATTTTAATTATTTGTATCACTGGCAGGAAAAACTGCCTCAAACCTCATCTGTTTGCCTGTGTCACTTCAGCCCACTGGGGTGATTTATGCAGCCAAGGAGAGGGAGGTTATTTAGCAATTGTTTCAAAACCAGGTGAAGGGAGCGAGTTGGGGGTGAGATGGGGGGGAGATAGAGACATATTTCACTTGTGATTCAGATCCTGCCACCTGAGAGAGGCTGGGTGACAGGTAGGGAGAGCTGGTGCTATTTATCTCCTGCCTGGGAGGAGCTGGAGCCCGAAAGCAAATCTTGTGGCAGCGGTTTGGAGTATCTCCATTGCAGCCAAGGACGATGGGTCAGGTATCATGAGGGGCTTTCAGGTGGGAGAAGCGGTGACAGCCCCACGGTGAGGGTGCTGAGCTGGGGGGAGCTTCTGCCCTGACCTGGTGCCGCTGCTCTCGCGTGAGGCCGGGAGGAGACTCATGCAGCTCTCTGCAGTGAGCGGCGAGGCAGAGCGCAGCGACTGCCAGTGCAACCCAGTTCTCCCTCTATGTTAATTAAATGGGACAGGAACACGGACCTGGCCTCTCCGAATAAGAAATCAACTGGAAGGTGGCTGCTTTCCCGAGCCCTGCTGCTGCAGCAACCGGGCTGGGGGGGCATTGAGGGGGGGAGTAAGGCAGGAGGAGAAGAGTATCCCTGGATTAAATTTAATGAAAATAAATACATCAGCTCTGCTAGCAGCAGACGGGGCCCTGTTTAGGGAGCAGCAAGTCCAGCTCATTCTTCAGGAGCTGTAACTTTTGTGCTGGCTCAGAGCCTGCTCGGTGGCGTCGCACAAAGTGTTTCGGGAGGAGCGGGAGCGGTGCCTGGGAGGTAGGTGAGAGCCTGGGAGACAGTGATAGATGAAGTAATGCTTCATGAAGCTGGCATATGCTTGATGAGAAGCCTATTTCGCTGGATACTAAACACCAAATGGTGATTAAGTGGGGGTGGTATGGAAGGAAGGGGGTGGAGGATGGAGAGTTTGACCTGTCAGCTCCCAGACTTGTTGGGGCTTCACGGGTCTGGGGCTTCCATTTGGTCCTGGGGATTGTTTTATGTGTATTTTTAACTAGCCTGAGCAGAACAGAGATCTCCATAAACGGCTGAAAGTAAGTTGTTCTGCTGTGATGCTCTCCCAGGTTTGGTGTCTTTAGCGTCCCGTAACAGCCGGCACGGGTTCCTCTCCATGGTGGGGACACCACCCCCTGGCTCCTCTTCCCTCATTGCTGTTCCCACAGAAGATGTGAAATGGAAGAGGTGACCAGGACAGGAGCCAACCACCCCAAGCCTGGGCTGCATGGTCAGACCCTGCCCTGGCAGTTCTGCAGCAGGGAGTGAAGACATCCCTGGGGCAGCCCCTTCCCTGTGTCTTTAATGAGAGGTTTGCTCGTGTCCTGTTGTGACCTGCTGGACTTTGTTTCCTTAGCTGCACCCCTCCAATGCTCCGGGCTGTTTATATGTAGGGATTTGATTCAGGTCCATCTCTAAGCCTTGGAGTGTCTGGTGGTGACATTTCCCTTGCTAAATATCAGAACAAGGATGTTTGAAAGCCAAAGCGAGGAAGGACAGAGGGAGAGATGCGGGATGAAGGACGGGAGAGGCTGGAGGAGAGGATTAGGGGAACAGTAATAGGAAGTGAAAGGAAAACAAAGCCCAAATCAGAGCCCGTGGAGGAATAAATACTGGGATGGTTGGGTGGTCAGGCAAGGTTCCTGCCCAGGCTGTGGGATCATTCAAAAAGCAATTAAATGCTTTCCTGGGGGAACCAGCTTACTGGAAGGAATGAGCCACTTTGGACCTTCTCCAGTCCCTGCTATCTCTAATAATCTTCCTGCAACTCGAGCCAGCTGGTGGCTGAAGGCAACAGCCAGGACTTCCTAAGGAGCTGGTCAAAGTGGCAAAGCATGGGGCAGTGAGAGGGTTGTTTGGCATCACACGTCTGAGGGAGGGTGCCCAGGGGAGGTGGGCACTGTGATCCTCCATGGCATCATGGGTTGGAGGTTTTGGGGGCTCCCTGCTCATCTGGCACTGGAAATCCAGCGCCAGTAGGGCTGGAGGCTCTCGCTGCTGCGGGATCCACATTAGGGGTTTGCAGCGTGTGGTCGCTCTCCCCCTGCCCCGTGGCTTGGCTGAGCCATTTGGGTCTGTGGGCTTTGTCCAGGGGTAACTTGTGTGCTCAGTGGCTCTGCAGTGAAGCAGTCAGGATTAACACCCAAGGCCCTGATCTCCAAGAGTGTTGCCAGCCACAGACCGAACCCTGCTACGAGATGTGTCTCTGCTTTCCCTGGCATCTATCCTGGTCACCTTTTAATTTAGTTTTCTTTTAATTCTCTTTAATTGTGGGGTGCTTTTTTTGTTTGGTTTTTTAATTTTTTTTTCTCCTATAGGAGAAAATTATCTGAAAAGATCCCAGGAAAAGTGAAAACAATAATTATTCACTTCAAAATAGCAGTTCTGGGACACTGATCCCCACGTCTTGTTAGAAAATGAGGCTGTGGCAGACTGACACCTTTCACAACACAGCTCGGAGGAGAGCAGCCGGGCTGGGAAACGCGCCGTGTGCTGAAGCATCTCGTTCCTCTGTGCCACATTTTTCTGGGGCTGCTTCTGCCGGCTCCTCCGCCGTGGTCCACCTGAGGGCATCCCCGTCACCGAGCCGGAGGCACGCGGGGCCGGGGGCGTGGGGTGCCGTGGG
>VXBZ01002650.1:88325-125772 GCA_013399135.1 Heliornis fulica
GGGAGGCACGGGGGGCGGGGGGGGGGGGGGGCCGTGGGCTGTCGGCACCCGTAGCCCCCGGCGCTCGGGCTGGAGCGGCTGTCGAGCAGCCGGGGAGACGCGCGGGAGGCAGCGGGCTTGAAGCGCAATTTGCATTTTAATAAAGAAAGTTGTATTTTTTCAGTAATTTGCATTTAAATCAACTGTGTTTCATAACCCAGCATCCCTCTTAAAGGGATGCTTTGAGCTTTACCTAGTTCGGGGTTTAGGTGGGGGGAAGGTTAGAGGAGAATTTCACTTATCCTACTCAAATTGGGGGCTAACAGTGTCACTTTGCTGCTCACAGGTGGTACCTACTGACCCTCACCCACCTACTTCATTCTGCTGGAGCATCCCAAAGTCCTCCATGGAGATGAGCAGCCTTGAAGAGCAGAGGTAGCACGAAGGAGATGAGGGGATTTGCCTGGGCACAAGACTGAGAGACCCCACTAGCAGCCTCAGCAGATGCAGGGTAGGTGCAGGAATGTCCTAACCTGGGTGAAACTGAGGGAAACATTTGTACTGCAGAGAATGAGTGGAAATTATAAATTTTTTAAAACTGTTTTGGAAGAACTGAAGTATCCTGTTTTTAACAAATTTGAAGCTTTTCTCCTTTCAACTCCTTTTTGTGCTAAAACCTTTCACGCTCCAACACAAAACGCAGGATCTTGAAAAGAGATGGCACTTCTGAAGGCAAACAAGAAGGAGATGTTCTGTTCTGAGCGTGCTGGAAAGCTTCCCCCCTCCCCCCCATCCCCCCCAACTTCCCCAACATAATGAACTTTCACTGCTCTTGAGAAGTGTCTATAAAAAGCCATTTTCCCATTGCACCGGACGCCTGTTTCACTGGGTCTCCGGATGACGGAGCTGAAGCTACTCGGTGTCTCCTGAGCATGCTGGCAGCATCATCTCCCCCCACACACCCTCCTCCCATCCCCTAGGGATGCCCAATTCCCCNCTCCCCAACGCCCCCCCCCCCCTGCACCCCGAGGAGAGCACTCTGCAAGGAGCCATTCGCTGCAGTCACTTTTGTTTGCAGACAGTGAGTTTTCCATCAAAGCCGCTGCTGCCTTTCATCCCCGGGAAAGCTGTCTGTGAGAACAGCCTTTTAACCACAGCTGATTTAGGGGATTAGGAGCCTTTCATGGTCCCACTTTTATCTTGGGGCTGTGGCGGCTCTTCCCATGGGATGATGGATTCAAGTGCTTGGAGAGGGTTTTGGGTTTGTCCTGCCCACTGGATGCTCCAGTCCTTGGTTCCGTGAAGATGGGTTGACAGCACCTTCATTCTCTTCCTTCTGGAGCAAAACCTGCCTGCAAAGAGGGAGCTGGAGCTGCTGCTCTTCATTCATCGAAGGGCAAAAAGCTCAAATGTTAATTTTAAGGCTTCCAAGGTGGAAGCAGAGGGAAGAAGGGGATGGTCCCTATTCGTGATATTCCTATTCATCCATATTCTGATGGATGCCAGGGTACTTAGGTGGGAGGGTCATGGGCTAAATCCCACCCTGATTAACTTCTACACTGCAGAGTGAGCCACACACCCTCCTGGGACATGGGCTGGGAGGAGGATGAGGCAGCGCTGGGCTGAGCACAGGGATCTCCCACAACATAACCTGGACAGGGGATAGATATCACAGCTGGCCATGCTGGGAGCTGCAGGGTCTCTATCCAGGATATGTTGTCCACAAAGATGTGACCTGGCTGCTCCTCACATGCTGCTGAGCTGGAGGGTGCTGAGATGCTGCCGTGGTGCTGTGTCTTTCTGTAAAGGATGGGAGAGGAGCGAAGGGGAGATTGAGTAACAGTGGGTATAATTCAGGTTGATTTCTTCCCAGACTCTTCATTTGCTGAACATGTCACCAGCCCTGTAGTATATGGGGTGTCTGGTATCAATTTTCTGTGATGCCAGGCCATAAATAACGGAAATAAATGTTGCGACTGTTAATCAGTGGCTGCTCACCCAAATGAGTTCCCTGTACGTTTTCCTGCTCTATAATTACTTGTCACCTATTGCTAGTTTGTAACTTTTCGGTCTGTGATTCTGTTAGGTGGCTTTTTTTTCTCTCTCTCTTGACAGGATTAATCTGTTAGTTGTGGGGTTTGGGTTTTTGGGTCGATTCTTTTTTTTTTCTGAAATGTTTTTGGTGGTGGTTTTTTCCTAGGCTGGGGGAGTTTGAAACCTATGGCTTGGTAGTGAAGGTGCCTTATGGGATAGGAGCTGAGGGGAAACTAACTCCAATTAGAGCTATATTTTTTTAATGTCAGAACAAATTTTCAATTAAACCTGGTGCAGGCAGTGTGCAGTTTGCACAAAGAGACTTTTTACAAAGCCTGCGTTGATTTAAGCCCGGTGTTCTGCCTGGGAGGTGGCTGTAGTGATGCTGCAAAAGCAGGAGCAGATGCTGAATGCTTTCTCCTTTTTCTCTCTGTCTTGTCTTAGCATCTCCAGAGCTTTGGGAGGATGGAGAGAACATGTCTTGCCAGCTCCCTGCCCTGCTCTTCATGTGGCCCACGCTGCCTCTCCCCTGGGATTTGGGTCAGTCGCCCTATTTTGAAGGTGGGGAAGTGGAGGTGAGAAACCTTGCTTGTGGCTGTACCCCACATCACCCTCCTGGACAGAGAATCCCGACTCTCCATCCATCAAGCTGAGGCAGGAGGTGGAAGAAATCCCCTGCTGAGTGATCACTTCTGGTGAGGACAGCTTTAAAATAGATAAGTCTAATGGACAAGAAACAGCTGTGAAAGCGTAGTGTAATTTTTCAGCCAGGCTCTCCAAAGCCGTAAAATGGAGCTAACTTCATCTCCCTTCCCCTTGCACCGAAAATAATTGTAATTTACACACCAGAGCAACAGCTAGGCTGGAACATCTTGTGGCAGGAAAGGCTTACCTCCAGCTGTCACATGAAGCTGCCCCAGGGATGGGTATATTAGGAGGGAGGCTGCTGAGATGGATTTTTGGGGAAGAGTGTAGGCAAAACGAGCACAGGCTGGTGGTGAAATGTGTCCCTCGTGTCTCTCCAGGCTGCCTGGCAGAGCTGCCTGCTGAGCACGGGGATGCCGTGAGCTTTATATCCATTGAAACCTTCCTGTACATTCATCTGCCTGGCAGCCTCTGCTTTGAAGGCTGAATAAAAGACTAAATTTCTAATGCAGTAAAGGATAAAACACAATGAGGAAGTCGGTCTGCTGTACAGCAGGAATAATAGGTCTATTAGGTGAATACATTTTCTGTGCACCCAGCCAAAACGCTTCATTAAAACAACGGGGCTCCTCCCTCCCCTGCTAATAAATTAACCTCTGTGGAGGGGATGGATCTGCTGGAAGGATTAATTTTCCAAAGCGAAACACCAGCATCTCTTGCAGAGAGGGCTGCCTGGCCCTCAACTTTGGGGGAGAGCTTGGGTCCTGTTTGGAGCCCCCAGCACAGGATGCTGGTTGTGGGAATGCAGGTTTATGTAGGGGGACTCCTTCTTTTTAGCTTCTTCCCCCCCCGCTTGAGGTCTGCCCTGGGTTTCAGGCAGTTGAGCACATCTTAATGTTGCCCTGAGTCTGTCTGGGGTCCAGCAGCAGCCCCAAGGCTTGAGGGACCACAGAGCCCCTCCCCCGAGCCTTCAGCGAGCCAGAACAGCATCCTTTGGCAGTTTATAAACTTGCAGGGTCTAAGATTGACAGATGTGGACTTGTGGTCTCGAGGGGATTTGAAAGGGCAGAGTCCAAGCATCCATCTGGCTGTGAGCTCACCACCCTTGCCCAGCCCTCAAAATGCCTCCGGGCCTTGGCACCTCCCAAACCCCGGGTGTTTTATGAAAGATGAGTGGAATGCAAAATTGTTGTTTGTGTTCACAGAAGCTGAAGATCAGATGCTCTGTGCCATAAACCAGCCTCTTCACTCAGGGCAACGCTGGCAGAGGGAGGAAGGATTGCAGAAGAATCTTCAGACAGGATTCAGGTAGCTCTCCCTGCTGAAAGGCTTTTCATCGCTAAAGCTTCATATGGTGACTCCTCTCCCTTCCTGCACAGCCAGTCCCAGGGCTACCAAAATGCAGGAACAAACCAACCAAACCTCATACAAGGGTTTCCATCAGGCCTGTGCTCACGTTGCCGATGTCCCCGTGTAGCTGGGGATGGCAACCAGGGTTAGCGGTACAGACGGGGTGAGAGTCCCAGCCCAGCTGCTGAAAGATCTTCTTGCACGTCTAGTGCAGCCCTGCATCTCTCCACAAATTATTTATTGGGATAAATAATTATATATTAGGGCCATAGTGGATGCAAATTATTTAATTAATAATACACGCTTCGAGAGTAATTTGCAATTTAAAGTGCTGTATTAAAGCCTGGTATTAGCAATACTTATTTTTATTTATTAATTGCTGGCTCTCAAGATCTCCATGGTGAATAATGTCCTGTCTTTTTCATTTTTACATGATTTCTGTGGCTTGGGGCAGAGGAAAGGCACCTTTGCAGTGACCTTGTACAGGATGTGATGGATTGGAAGTCCTGGACCCTGCCGCATCCCTGGCTGAGCTCTGGCTTGTTTGTTTGACCTTCATTGCTGGACTTTGGGGTCTGTGGCCTTAGGAATAGGTTTTGTTCACTTTTTCTTTTAGCTTGTACCCATCACCAGGGGCTTGTGCTCTTTCTGGTGTGTTTGGCTGATGTTTGGCGAAACTCTTTCCAAAATAGGGATCTGGTGCCTGTACTGGTTCCTTCAGAACAGCAAAAATGAACTCTGAGTGGGATTTATGGCCTCAAAAAGTCCTACTGTCTGCCCCACAGCAAGTACTGTGCCCAAAAGCCCAGTTTCTGCTTCCCTCTTGAGCTAACATCTCCAATGCACAGGGACCAGGACTCCAAACTGCCTTTCTGGCTTGGGAAATGCAGCCCCACATCTGCACCTGCTGCTGAAAAGGACCTTTACTGCTATTCCAGTGGAAGCAGGGAGATGCTGAGCATCAAGAGGGTCCTGACAGGACAGGGACAGACCTCTTCCGCCTTTGTAAGGTGTCTTGAGAGCCGGTGTCTCCCTGGGTCGGCTGCTGGGAAGCATGTGGTGGCTTTGCCCTCGTTCTGATGTGGAAGCACTCTGGAACAAGCCAGTCATGACAGTTTTCTGCCTGCTCCTCCAAGGCTGCAGAACCCGGTGGGCGCTCAGATCTGCGGCATATGGTGCAAGTCACTCCGAGTGCACCCAGCTATAGCAGTCTTGGGGAAATGGGTCAGGTGGAAGCTGGCACAGCTTCTTCCTCCTCCTCCTCTTCCTCCTTCACAAGGAGGAGGAGGAGGAGGAAGAAGCTGTGCCAGCACTTCCAGAGCTGTCCCGCTGGCAGCTGCCTCCTGGAAGCGATGTGGGAACTCAGCGGTGTCTCAGCTGGGTGGGGAGCATGAGGGGAGATGCTCTGTCAGGTTCACTGGTGGGGCTGTCCAATGCCATGTGTTACTTAGGTCAAGGGGGGGCTTTGAGTTCTGGGTGCTGGAACCCACCTCAGTGAAGAGTGCCAGCCACCCCTGCTGACCCTGTGCCAGGTGGGTGCTGGCGCCTCTGAGCACTGCAGTGTCCCCCTGCTTGCAAGGTACCCGCAGTCAAGGACCGTGTCTGCTCATCCCACTCCACGAGTGGAGCATCAGGCTGACCCAGCCTTTGGCTGCCACAGAGACCTAACAAAGCCAGATCCAGGAGCCACATGTGTCATGAAGTCCCACGGCCTCTGCAGCAGTGCTGTGTGCTGAAGTGCGCAGGATCGGTGCCGCCTCAGCTGGGGAGCGCAGCGGGGTGGGGGAGTGCCGGCGGGCTGGTGCTGAGCACGGTGCTGGTGGCGCCGCAGCTGCCGGCCCATCTGGCAGCGCAGCTGCCGGCGGGAGCTGGGGCTCTGCCCACAGACGTGCAGGAGCCTGGAAACAGAAACGGGGCAGAGAGGAGACACTCGGTGCTTGAGGCCACCCGGAGCGCCGGGGGAGGTGTGAGGGTTAAATCCTGCCATGTGTCGTGCTAGTCTGGTGCTGGTGATGTGCTGATGGGACTGGTGGCTGTCACCACAAGTGGACAAGTGGAGGTGTGTGACCTCTGTATAAGCAACAGCAAAAAACCCTCCTGAGTCTTTGGTGGATCATGGGATAGCTGGTTGCTCAGCATGGGCTCCGGGGCACACACGGAGCCTCGGGGGAACCCGCTGCGCAGTAACGACCCCTGTTCTAGTGGAGATGCAGGAGCTGAGCCGGGTCCATCCCGTTCATCCCTACTCCTCCACATCTGCTTCCCCCGGCGCTTGTGCCAAACGGTGATGTGACAAGGATGCCTGGGAGGAACATGACAGGCGACAGGTCTGTCGAGGCGCTCGGAATTAGAGCTTGTCACAGCCGGCGCCTCGAAGTTTTTAGCTCAGACAGCGCCTGTCGCTCCGGTTTGCAGCCCCGGGGGGGACGGGCTGGCTGCGGGCTGTCCCTGCCCCGCTGCCTGCCGGACCACAGGCAGGGCAGGACCCTGCCCTGACCTGAGCACCCACGTTTATCCTAAACTCAGCTCTATTTGCTCCTGTCTTCCTGGGCTGTTTTCCTTTTCATCTGGTGCTGTTGGCAGGTCCGTTAATTCTCCGGCAGCTGAAGCACAGGGTGATTTTTCCAGGAGGAATTTGGTCCAGGTCATGAGGACTGATGGAGCCTGTCTGGAGTGATGGAGTTGTTCAAGACTCATTGAGACCCAGAGCTCCAAATATCCAGAGACCATCCCCAGCCATCCACTGGGCAGTGGGGAAGGGGATTCACCTCCTGCCACCAGCCCAGTGGTTTTAGGGGTGTCAGAGATCAAGGCAAGTCTCTTTTTTTAAAAAAAGAAAAAAAGTGAATTGGCTTTGCCCATCCCAACTTTCCAGAGTCACTGTGGAAGCTGAGTCAGATTTCTTCAGGGATTTGTCTTCTGCTGCCTGTCTGTATGAACTGGGATCTCTTGGCTGGAGCCTTCTTGCAATTTGTCATCACAAGTATCATCTACCCTCCAAAGTCATGTCTTGCTTTTAATCAGTCTTCACCATTCAGGCATGCTGCAAACTGCTCCCTGGATGGCAAAGCCTTATCCTTCTTAATGAGTGGGACTTGGGGGACACGGCAGAGCAGAGAAGCCTATTTCTCTTCATCACCACCAATAGATCAGAGCAAATCAGTTTTGCAACAATTTAACAAATTGATTCAATTTGGTGAGCCAAAAAAAAAAAAAAGAAGAAAAAGTGGAAAAGATTAAAAAGTAAAGGAGGAAATAACATGGGATGCTTCCAGCAATTGTGCTGGATGGTAAATCTCTTTTTTATTACTCCTTTATTATTTCCAGAATCTGAAGTTTAAATAATTAAGCAGAATAAATGGAGGATGAATATTATTTTCAAGTTTTATTTATTGATTCTCAAAGGACAGATGTGCACAGAGACCCAGGCAGAGAGGAAGCTAATTTCTCTAGTGGTGTAAATCAGGGTAGGATCGTTAACATGCATGCCATTTAAAGGAGATTTACACGAGCTGAGCATCCAGCCTCCTAATTTTGAGAGGGAAATACAGGAGACTACATAGATTTTAATAATTTTTTTGTTCTGTCTTCTGTGCAATTCATTTATTTTCCAATTTAAAAACACATCAGGTTTTGGGTTGGGTGGGTTTTTTTGGTGTAATTTAAATACATTTGTTGACAGTGCTGCTCAGTCTGGAGAAGCTCCACGTGCCTGTGGGTTTGTACTCCTGGTACCCTGGAAGGGGGAGGAGATGCTGCTCAGCACAGCTGGATTCCTGATAGCCACCCGAGTGACGACATCCCGTGAGCGGCTGGAAGTGTGTCGGGGCCAGGACCACCGGGGTCTCTCCCCTGGGCAGGCTGCAAAGCTTGGGGGTGTTCACAGTCCCTGGGTGAGGATTCCCCAGGGCTAAAGGCTGAATTCCTGCTCAAGCCTGGATGTGCCCCTTGCTCTCAGCAGCATCCCCCCACTGTGCTGTGCTGAGCTGATGCTGTGCCAGACCCCTTCATCCCCCCTCCACACTGCTGAGGTACCTGGTTAGTTTTGGGGGTGAACCCCTCACCGCACCTTCACCCTCCTTCACTACGGCTTCAGTCTTGGGTCACTGCATGCACAAGGGGGTCCTGCCTTCCATGGGAGATCTCTGGCACTGAGATATTTTGGCAGGAGAAGGAAGTGATGGCTGCTACAGCAAGAGCAAGGGAGGTCTCAGAGAAGCAGAGGCATGTGAGCTGGTATTAACGGTGGGGCCAATTAAGGAGACCAGGAATTAAGTCAATCTGACACCTGTAAGTAAATTAACCCAGAGGAAATACGATGTTACATAAAACTTCTGCTACACGGGAAGTGACATATGGATAACACAGCCCTGTGAGCAGATAAATAGGTGGTTCCCTTCGTTATCCAACCTTGTCTGTGTGCTAAAACTAATTAGGGTCTATCACTGGTGCAGATTCAGCTGATAATGGTGATGGGCACCAGAGCAGGGAGCACTGTCAGTATTCAAGATTCCCCGACTCGGCTCACTCCGGGCAAGTTTCATCACCCCAAGTCTCAGCATCAGGAGAAGGAATTTCTCCTGCTTGGGAGAGTCCTGGAGTACAAACACTGTGAATGCTGGGCTGGGAGTGCAGCTCTGACTTTTATAGCTTCATTCTCTGTGGATGAGCTTGGATGGGGTTGTGGGAAGTTACTTTGTACCAGCAAGGTGGGGAGAGTGTCCAGCATCGGGAGCTTGGCTTGGGTCCCTTCACATCTATTACCAGCCAGGAGATGAAAGATCTGGTGATGATTTGTAGCGATCGCAACAGAGCGGAAAAGCTCTTGATGCCTCTGATCCATCGTCGTTCACTCTATTTCAGTGCTCCCTGGTAGCTCTGGCAATCAGTATTTGGGGAGTGCAGGATTGGTGTCTGCTCATAGTGAGCTTTCTTTGGGCAGACTGGAGGAAAATTAGGGAGTTTATAAGATGTTTCAGGGGAGCACCTGAAATTTGGGAGCTGTGTTGCCGCGTGAGCTGGGTTCCAAGTGAAGGAGGACCCGCCATCGCCCTCAAAGATGTGCATGTCTCATTATCTCCCTGCCTGGAAAGCCGGGAGGATGGGCTGCGTTCCGGGCTCTGCCAAAGTATGTCAGATTAATCTAGCCAGCTTCTTCTCAGTAGAATTATTTTTTTTTTGCCCTGTTTTAAAATGGGGATAGTCATCACCTGCCTTTTTTTAGAGGAGGTTCATGTGTTGAACAGGAACTACACGTGGGACTGAGTTTTGCTCCCACGCTCACAGCAGGGGTGAGATTTGGTCCTTCAAAATGTCACTTGATAAACAACAAGTAATGATAAACACATTGTTATTCTCCCTCTTTTTTTCTTTTTCTTCTCTCCCTCAATCCTCCATGGGGGTAGATGCTATTGCCAAGTGACCGAACACTCATTTGACCCCTGCAAACACAAGAGCCATGTTTAATTCATCTCTTTTATTTATAGAGTTGGTCTCCTCCGGTTCCCCCCCCGCGATGTGTGGCTGCCGATCCGGTGCAGAGGGAGGGTGTTGGACCAGAGCATCTCTCGAGGAACAGACTTCAGGACCTGTGTCAGTCCCTGCACACTGCTGAAGGCTTGTGAGAAAATAAACCTGGGAAGTTTTTACAACCAAACCATGTGGATGGTTTTGGTGGGCCAAGCACAGCTCGTTGTCCACCTCCCAGCCATCAGAGCAAGGGTTTTCCGGTGGCATCTGTGTCAATCAAGTCCAGGAGGTCAGCTCAGAGGGATGGGGAGGAAGGGAGCCACGTCTTTGTGTCCTTCAGCCCACCAGCCTTGTGGTGTCCTGCTGAAAGGGGTTGGTTGAGCCTAAGGGTTGGAGCAACCTGGGCTGGGGGGAAGCTCTGCCTCGTGTCCGCTGCGGTCATGTCTCGCGAGGAGCTGAGTTCGACGCAGAGATGTGTTAACCAGAGCGTGATCTAAAAGCCACATTTCTATGTCAAAAATGACTGGGTGGTGTTGGGCAGAAGCAAGGTGGGCAGAGCTGGCTCTGGCACGGGCTCTGGGATGAATGCTTGTTGTTAGCAGGGAAAGGCAGTCTGGGGTGTGTGACCGTGGGCGCCTGAGCAGAAGGGCAGGGACATAATCCTTTCTGCCAGCACAGGGGTGGTTAAAGCCCTGTAATGTAGACAGCTGTGGGCAAAGCATCACAGAAAGGAAGTGGAGAAGCTGCAAAGGGAGGGAATTGCAGCCTGGAGGAAGATAAAGGGTTTAGAGAGGATGGCTGTGAAGAAAGTGATCAGAGGAAATTAAACATGGACGGGCTGGAGACGGAGGCTTGGGAAGGGGGGATCTGGCTGTGCTGGTGCGAGGGCACATGTGGAGCTGGGGAATTGCTCTCGTCATTGAACCGTGGAGATGCTGGGAAGGAGGAACAGCATTACACGGAGCAGGAGGCTTACACACGTCAGAGGCCAGCCAGGCACTCGGGTACTGGGACCAGTTCTGGGCTGAAACCAAGCAGCACAAGAGCAGAGGGGTTGGAGGGAGTGGGAAGATGTCAGCTCCTGCCTGGAGAGGCCCTGATGTCTGTGCTTCCCAAATCCCAAGGAGTGTTTAGTAGTGCTCTTCTGCCTCTGTTTTTTCAATGTAGCGATGAAACATCCATCACGGATATGCTTCTTCTCTTCGAAAACCCTTTTGCAAGGAGAGACAACCTGAGTCACCTTGAACTTGGCAGCTTCTTCACCTAGGAAGTGCTGCGGCAGTTGGACATGTCAACCCTGGTATGTTGGATACTGGAGGACTGACCCTTGTAGCACAAAAGCTGTTTGGGCAGGATTGGAGTTTGGGGGCTGATGAGGGTACTTTTGGGTGTCCCAGCAGTGCTGTCAAATGTACACACATTGCCTTGGTGAGGAAGAGGAGGAGATGGGCTCCTGGGTGCTCTAGCTGCTCCTGCGAGGAGAACTTGCTTCCCAGACATTGTAGCCAGCCTGTGGGAGCTCTGACAGAGGCAGTGTCCCTCCGGTGCTGTTGTGTTGATCATGGGTGGCTGTGCCACATCCCAAGAGGGATGAAGAACAACTAGGAAAGTTGAGAAGTTCACCACAACCCTTGTCTGAAAAGGATGCTGTTGGGAGGGGCAAGTGCTGGATCATGGCTTGACCCCGGTTCTTCCCTCCCACCACCCCTTTTCTTCTTGAAAAATAGGAAAGAATTAAATCCCATCAGTGGCTTTTAAAAGCCAACTGAAAATGTCCTTTATTAAATTACCACCCTATTGATCTACCAGTCATCCGAAAGGGGATTGATTGAGGACTTAAACAGACGCGCAGCCGGGCCAGACGTTCAATTAATGTGCATAAACGGGCAGTGGAGAAGCAATTTTCAGAGTAAGTCAAGCAAAAGATCAATCCTGGTTTGGCCTTCCATGCCAAAGTTGCTTTTCTATTTATTTTGATGTTATTTCATCTTTTTTTTTTTCTTTTTTTATCCCCTGTCCCTCTCACGATAAGCACGTTGCTGAGAGGCAGCACTCAACACACAGCTCACTCCACTCATGGAGCCATTGCTCCCTTCCTTCAGTCACCTCTGCAGAAGGGTTGGGGAAAGCCATGTCATCTTGAGGGACTCACACCTGAGGATGCTTTTAGCCATGTAAATCCCAGGTTCTCCCTTAAACTCCTATGAAGGCAATAGCAGAAGGTCTGTCTCTTGCTTTCACGTGTCTGAGGAAGCCTGAATTGCTCTTCCAAGTCCAGGGAAGAATTTTTGGGGAAAGAGAAAAAAAAGAAAAAAGTCTTCTTTATTATTGACTGTTTCCTGCTGCCTCTTCACCATATGATAATTCCAGCTGGCTGCCAGGGGCAAAGCAGCCGTGATGGATCTGCTCAGCTTCATTCCGGCCTTTCCTAGGAGTGCTCCAGAGAGAGCCCGTGGACGCGGCTGAAGCGTGGGCTGAAGGAAAGTGTTTGGAGGCAAATCACTGCTCTGGTCATCCTGTGAGTAAACCACAAGAAATACTCTGGGGGTTTTGGGTTTTGGGTTTTTTTTTCCTCTTGGACTTATCAAGAATCCCGATAAGACCTTCTGGTCTCTGAAGGCCACCAGCCCACCTCTGCTGGCTCCAGGGCTTTGCTCCTGGTTTCCCTTAAGCCAGAGGTAGGTGACATCACCCCACAGATGTTAAGGGGATCACCTGTGGTTTGGAGCAGTCAAAGGAGAGTGCAGAGCTTGGCTGCCTGAGCCTCATGGGAAGGCTGAGATAAGGCTTTTTGTGGCTCCAGGCAGATCTGTACCATGGACCTGGTGGGTGGAGGTGCTGAGCTTTCGCTGTGCTTGATGCAGCATCAGTGCAGACTTACTGGGTCCTTCCAAGGGAGCCAATGAGACTTCATAGCCATGATGTCAAGCACGATCACCTTGACCTTGGTTGTGCTGCTGGACACACTGGGGAATAGCTGGAACCCTCCTCTGGAGCTAAAGCTGTAATTAGGAACTCATTGCAAAGGTCTCAAAAACCTTAGGTCTCAAAACCTTTCATTATGTGGAGGAAGAAGCCTTATTCCTCTTCTCTTTTGTATGGTCCAGGTGGTCCCATGGAGGGGTGAGGGTGCCAGGGTGCTGTGTTCTTCTCCTCCTCCTTCTCCCTGGGGAAATGTGGTTGGAGCCACTCATGGTGAGAGGAAGAGGGGGCAGGAGGAAGGAAGGAGGGAGGCCTTGGGGGGATGACCACAGGAGGAGAGCCAGAGGGATCCGTTCCATCCATATTTGTTCAGTCCAGTAACTTCAGGAGCCAAGAAGGACCTGGTGGGCACAGGGAGAAAACAGCCCTGAGGAGGGGCTGGAGGAGCCGGGGGGAGTTGGGGTCCCAATCATCCCCTCTCAGCCTGCAGTGCCCAAGGAGCAGGGCGATGGTGGAGTGAAAAGGGAGCTGATGGCTCCTTTTCCCTCTCTCATCTGTGCCATACAGTCCCTTTTGAGGAAGATAAATTATTGAATGGGTGAAACCCTCTGTGAAGTGTAATAAAAACGTATCTTCAATTAGAATGTGCCGGGGCCTTTTACAGCTCCTGAATGGGAGCTGCTCCTGCGGCAGACAGAGACCTCTCATCTCCTTCTCCTTTCCTCTTTAATTTTTTTTTTCCTCTTTAATTTTATTTTTTTCCTTTTCTCTGTTTTTTTTCTCCCCAAGATCGTTGTTTCTTTCCTGCTCGAGAGTAGCTGTGTAGGAATAGATCCACACCCGGCAGCAGGCAGGAGGCTGTGCCAGCGGGGGGACGGATGAGCTCTTTTTAACCAAGAACTGGTCAGCAGTGAAAAGGAGGGGGTTTTTTTTGGTGTGTTTGTTTTTAAATTTTTAATAGCTCTTCCTTTTTTTTTCTTCTTCTTTTTAAATTTTTTAGAGTCAGTATTTTATTTCAGTGGTTTACTTTGTCCCTGGTAGTACAGGCTGTAATTTAATGTGGTTCTGTGTTAATAGAATATTCCTTCTTTCTCTCTTACTTGTTCTTCCTTTGGTAATAATCAAATAAATGGAGTGTGCCAGGAATGGGCTGTGAGCACCGGAGTGTGTCCGGGGGGTGATGGAGCCCCCATCGATGGTACGATGGCTCACTCCGGACAGTGCTTGTGCCCCCTCATCTTTACATCTGTTGGGTGTTGGTTTTTTCTCCCCAAAAAGTGATTTCTGCAGCATTCCTACCCCTCCAGGACAGAGATGCTGAGCACTTGGCTTTGTGGTCTGCTTCTCCACTGGGGATCTCTCCAGCGCCCTTTCAACCACGTTGGGCAACCCGGGACACGGGATGGTGAGTTCTGGGGTTGCTGCTTTAGATCCTGCCCATCACCCAGCAGCTTGGCAAGGGTCCACGGCTGTGAGAGCACCCAGCAACGTTGTGGGGTCTCCTTGGGGTGCTGAGATCATCCCAGCTGCCTCTGTGATGGCAAACAACTAGATGCTTCCCTTCCCGAGGGCAAACTCACCGAAGCGCATCCAGAGCAGCATCACAGTCCTTTCGTGACTGTAAATTTGGGGGGCAGGGGAAAAAGAGTGATTTATATGTAATGTTGGGATTTTATTTGCATTTTAAATCACACTCTCTGCTAAACTAATGGACCCCCTATTTATAGATGACTCCAACATAAAGTGACTGCTAATTACTACAATTAATATAGCGTTAAAGGCTTGCCAGCCAACTCCACTGCAACTTGTATCGCCTACTCATTTTCAATTAAGGCACATTGACAAGTAAAATACGCAGTTATTAAGAGCAGAGCCCTGTTGTGTAATTACATTTTTCTAATGTCATTAATCTCCTGCAATATTCAGTTTTGCACCCAATGGCCGGAGTGGGGGCAGTTTCGAGGGACAGCCCCTCAGGGAACAGTGGTGGAAAGTTTAAAAGAAAAAAAAAAACAACGGTGAGATTACTGTACTTTTTAATTGTGCCCTAGGGCACAGCACACATCCTTGGATGGGCATCCTTGGATAACACGCCATTGTGTCACTGCCCTGCTAGGTGACTGTCCTGGCTGTCCTGCACCCCCAGATGCAGGCTGCCTGCCAGATCCTTCTGCATTTGGTCAGGTAGAAAAGCTCCATGTTTGTGGAGTGCTGAGGGGGGCATTGCTCTACTTTAACCACATTTCCATTGTTCATCCCCACATTATTTATTGTTTCCTGAGCTCCCTGGGGATACCCAGGCTGGGCTGCCTATTGAAAAGGGCTTTCCCCCCTCTGTGACCAGGGAGCAGGATGGAAAGGGCTCTGGGACATACCCTACACACTTTTGGGAGCCAAAGGGAGAGCAGAGGAGCTGGCAGATCCCTCCCCCCATGCTCTCCCTGCTTCAGTAGTGACTGCAGCCCCTGCACACCCAACTGCCAACAAGAAGTCTGAATCCTGGTGTTACATCTGAGCACATCAACTCAAGCCCCGCAGCACCAAACCTCTCCCACCTGGGACCTTGCTTGATGTTTCGTGGATTTTGGTTTTGGCTGAGTGTCAGCAAAGATGCTACCAGCCGCGGAGAGGGGACAAGTGGAAGGAGAATGGAATGAAATTAAATGAGAAGTCGGTATAAAGAGAGTCTTCCCTGCAAACGGGCAAGCAAACACCCAGAGCAGCAAAGGAGCATCAGCTCCCTAATGCCTCCAGCAGCAGCTGGGGAAATCATGCGCGAAGTACTGCAGCGTTAGGACGCGCAGCGACAAGGTGTAGCGCTGTGATTGTCACCCAGACAGACACGGGCCCTTTAACGCTTTCAGGCTGATGCTTTGATTGACTGCCTGAGTCTCCGTGTTGGCAAAGCGGCTGGAGCCCGTTGGATGCCAGCGTCTGCCTGCTGCGGGCAGTGGGGAAGGAGAGCTGGGGAGGATCACTGCATGGGGCTCCCCCCACCAGCCCCCCCCCCCAAGTACTGGCTGCCTGCTGAGTGAGCTGCTGGAGGGATCCTGGGTGAGGCTCGGGGTCTAACCCATCCTGTGGGTGCCCAAGAGCTAAAGCTGCTCCTCATCCCTGTGACAGCATCCTTGCTTTGCAGGTCTCACCTGGTTTATGGGTGGGTTTGGGCTTTTATTTGAACTGCAGCTGTTTCTCTGCCTTTGCCCAGTGTTTGGGCTTTGTCTCTGGGGTTCTGCATCTTGCTGAGCCAGACCTGTTCGCCACAGCAGCTGCTCATCTGTGTCTAGCCAGGTATTACAGCACTGCTGATTCCCATAACTCCAGGGTTTAAGCACCCAGCATGGCCCTTAGCGCTGAACAGCAGTAAATCTCCAGGTCCTTGTTTGCCTCTGGCTTTATTGACAGCAGGGAGGGACGGCCGGGGCCGCGTGCGTGGAATGAAGATGTCAGGAGCTCCGTGCAGAGGGACAGCTGGCAGCACACCCAGGTTGGGAGGGACTCATCCTGTTGCTCCCTGGAAGAGGATGACTTCTGTCTTAGGTAGCAAATGTGGGTTGGGGTTGGGTTTTGATCCTGGCAGAGGGTGAATGCAGTGGGGTTAGTAGGGGTTGTGCTGTGGGGCAGGACTTCTGTATGGGGGAGGCTGGATGCTCTGGTGACTGCCCTGCCAACTCAACTGTCTTCCAGAGGTGTCCCACAGGAGCTGGGCAAGTGGCTTCCATCGCAGCTCAGCACAAACACCCCCAAACCCCATGGCCCTTTGCAGCCAGCTGCCCTCCTCACTCCCCATCCTCATGTTTCCACAGGCGCCGTGGGGCTGTGGCCACGCTCCCCGCTGTGTCCTCTCGAGGTGTCTGCGAGCTGTAGAGAAGCAAGATGCCCCCAGCATTCATCATGCTGGGACAGGCTCCTGTTAGTTGATTTGCCTGGTGTTTTTCCTTCTGCAGCAGCCCCCCAACTCCCTCTGTCCGGCCCATACACATATGTGTGTTTGCTCCTTCACAGGTGGGAATGGAGTCCCTGTGGGGGCTGTAGCACACCCAGCTCTTGCTAAGATGGGGTTAGCCAGACCCGGGCCGCCCGGGAGCACCGGCTGAGGAGCAGTGCCATGATGGGAGCAGCGAGGCAGAAAATCTGTCAGGAGATCGAGGAGGGGGAGGGTGGCCCACTCATCCCCATCCCTCCAGGTCCTGTCCCTTCTCACTACTTTGTAGTAGCTACAGATAAGGTTTCCTCAGACTGATGGCGCTTTGAGGAGGTTTCTAGGAAGAGATGCCTTTTGCCCGCTGAATTACCCACATCTCTTTCTCCTCTCCCCAGGGCTCAGCTCCACGGCTTGACTGACACAAAAGCGTTCCAGCATCAGAGACTGAGAGAGACAAATGAGCAATTTGCCAGGAAAATTATCCTTTGGGATTCCTCCTCTTTCCAGTCAGTTTAATTGGGTGAGCTCAGGGTGGCTTTAATTGCCGTGCTCAGTACACAGCTTCACCCACTCCTCTCCTTTTTGCCTCCCATCTCTCCCCTTCTCCCCCCTCCTCTTCCCAGCACCATTTATCTTCCTCCTCCTACAGCATCTCCCCTTCTTGTTTTCTTTCCTCAGTATCTCTTGGAAATGGTGACAAGGTGAAATGCAGCTCTAGTCCCTCTCCCAGTCATGGCTGACAGGTTCTTTAAGACTTTTGGTGCTTCCCAGAGGGTGATGAACTGGTGCAGAGATGCCTTGAGTCACCCCAGGTATTTGCGATGGCAGCGCGGGGTAAAGCGTCTGTTGCTGGCTGTGCTCAATTTGGTGAAGCTGGTGGTGTCCATTGGGATGTGGGATGTGTTTGGAGATGAGCTGCCTTCCAACTCATGTGC
Organism: Heliornis fulica; assembly: GCA_013399135.1. NCBI lineage: Eukaryota > Metazoa > Chordata > Aves > Gruiformes > Heliornithidae > Heliornis > Heliornis fulica. Next base: position 105,585 of record VXBZ01002650.1, read on the forward strand.
TTTGGGGCTGGCATCTCCCAAACGTGCCCTTGCATGGGCTGAGGTTGCAGAAGAGGCTGAAACAGCCCAGTATGGGACCGGGAGCACCTGGTTGTGGCTCGAGCCTGGGGGATACTCCTAATCCCTGCTCCTGCTTCCTAATTGCTTATAATATTTTCAAGGGGGTTTGTGATCATCAGGTTTGCATATGGTGCACAAATTACACCTACTTAATTAGTCTTGGCTTTGCTTGTTCTCCTCCCAGAATTACTTCTGGGGCATTTTCAGGATCATATTCTCTGTGGTGTGAACCAGGAGCATCCTGGATTGCTCCCTGGTACCTGAGGGTCGTATGGCAGAGAGCTTGCCTAAAGGGCTCTGAGGGGGTGGGCTGCAAGGACAGGGGAGATGGAGACATGCAAAATACCCCCACCCCCCCCGCTTCCTCTGTGGCCTGGGGTCCTTCTATCTCTTACCATCTCCCTTCTCTACCCCCAGCCTGGCTGCAGCTCTCTGCTTCCCACAAAGACAAAGCTCATTTCTGGGAAGTTTGCAGTGGGTTTCATTTCGGTGTCTGAATTTTATGTAGTGTTTGCAGAGAAGAAAGACTAAGGAAGCCCAGTCCCTGGCCAGCAAACACCAGATTTGTGGCTCACCCCTGGTCCCCAAGGACACAGCACGAGCACCCGAGCAGCACGTGCAGCACTGTGATGAATGAGGGATAATTTAAAATGGCAGCTGAAGTCCAAATTCTGTTTGTAATAAATACATAAACCAGTTAAAAATAAATTGATTAGCCAAGGATATCCTCTTAACACTCTTTAAACTCTAACATCTGTTTGTGATAAATAATTCAGGCGGTAGATATTAATGAGGAGGCCAGGCACGGTGGAAAGGAGGCTGCTCAGAGACCCCGTGGAGAGTGTGGCTGCCAAGAGCCTCGATCCAGAGGAGCGGCTGCAGCCCTGGCCACGTCCTTTCCCAGGGGCTCACCGTGTCCAGCCGTGTCCTGGTTAACATGGGTGTGACTGGGCAGGCAGAGGAGCTGTGTGGCCGGGTGACATGCAGGGTGACATGCAGGGTGACACACGTGTGCTTTGCGTGCTTTTAGAGCTGGCACAGCCAACGTTGGGCACCGTGACTGACCCCGTCACTTCATGCAGCCACACACAGCCCCAGCCCAGGTGATGGTGTGTCCCAGTGGACTTACACACACGTATGTCCCTGTGGGTGTAACACGTGCAGGCGTGCCGTGATGGAGCGTGTTACGTGTGCATGGTGTGGGGTGCAAGGTGTGTACATGTGTTTGCTGGCATATCCCTGTCCTGCTGTGGGGTCTCAGGCAGTTAGCAGGTACCCAGTCCCCCACTACTTGGGCTGAGTCCCTCCCCCCATCGCTGCCTGCCTGTGGGCAGCAGAACTGGTTGTCACAGGCTGATAATTGTTGGGTTTTTCCTTTTTTAATCAGTGCTAACAGCTGCTGTGCCCAAAGCACCAGGGGCTGCTCCTGGCACTCATCGTGAGCCGTCAGCCCAGGACCATCTCCCTGATCAGTCAGAGGAGCCAGCTGGAGTCAGGCCAGGACTGAGAGTGAGTAACACACTGGGAGGACTGGGGGGCACTGGCAGCTTCAGCAGAGGGGACAGGGGTGAGGGGTGGGAACCCAACGAGGCTGATCACGGTCCTTCAGCCGAGCCAGCACTGATGGCACCACTCTGTGTCCTGGAATGACCTGAGAGGAGGTTGGAGAGAGGTGGGTGATGGTCTCTTGTGCCCAGTGACAGGACAAGGACAATGACCTCAAGCTGCACCAGGGCAGGTTCAGATGAGATGTCAGAAGAAATTCTTCCCCCAAAGAGCTGTGGGGGTGTGGGACAGGAATTCCCCAGGCTGTCTCCTGGTGATGCAGTGGGGCTCGTGCAGAGGTTGTCTCATTGCACACATGGACCTTCTTGTCCAAACCTGGTCACCGTGGAAGTGTGAGGCCACCCCAAACCTGCAGCAGCAGCATCTAGGGCGCTTTATTGCTACTGTGAAATAGTGGCTGATGATTTCAGCATTAATTAGGCTCTTTATGGGCCTCTGTGCAGTACCCATGTAAAATATTCTGCCTCCCATATTTTCTGCTGCTTTTCTAGCTGCTCAGCTCCAGCCATAAGGCCAGCCAGCAGCCTCCCTTGGGAGCAGGCCATCCCCAATGCTTGGTTGGCTTGTCCCCTGGCTGATATCTCCTCCTGAGAGCAGAAGGATCTTGGAGTAAGCATGCACCAGCCCCAGACGTGTGACAGTGCATGGTTGATGGGGTAAGAGGGAGAGACAAGGACAGGTGAAAGTATTGAAGGGTCTTAATCCTGCCCGTGAACCTCTGGGGAGGATCCAGACCTGGCAGATAGTCAGAGGGACAGTGTGGGCAGGAGGGAGATAGACTTTGTCCTCCTGTCCCCCAGGTGAGAGGTTGGTCTCTGTTCCCACACTGCTGCCTTCAAGCATCGATCCCTGCTGCTCCATCCACTGACAAAACATCTCCTGAGGCCACGACGAGGTGTCCCTCCCATTAATCACCCCCTCACGTCCACATCAGCCCAGGAATTAAATTCATTTGTCACTGCTGCCCCATTCCCACCTGTCCCCCTCCCAGCACACAGAGCTGGCCGCTTGCAGCAGCCCAGCATGCCCCAAAGTCCTCGGGCACTGCGGGCCTGATCCTGTTTCTGTCTGCTTCCAAATGTCCTAGGGCAAGCACGGAGCTGTTTCTGCTGGTCCCCACCTCTACAGCCCCAGCACAAGTTGGGACCCCCAGAACCAGCCAGGTCCAGAGGCAGCCTCTCGGCTCAGCACTCACCGGTGCTGGGCAAGGCTGCGATGACCCATCTGCTCCACCAAAACCCACCAGAAGATGCCACCAAGCCTCTGATGTCCTCCCTTTCCCAGGGTAGAAGAGGCAATTTGGCCCAAGTCATTCCACAACCTGACCACAGTCGTCTCCCTGCTCCTCCCCATGCAAAACCTCATCCAGGACCATCACTCAGAGCAACAGGTTCCTTTCCAGCCTCCTCCCCCCCCCCCCGTGCTGTGCTGCCTCGACACGCTCGCTCAGCCCTGCTCTGCTGGCATCTCTCTCTACCGTGCAGCACAGCCCTTGGGGACCCTCCCCCGGCAGCCAGCTCGTTAATTAGCCTCCCGTTACTCCCAAGCATCCCCTGCAATAACACACAGCTCCTGCCTTTTAACTACCTACCAGTAATCACTCAGTCTCCAATAAAAAGGGAAGGAACAAGCCCCTGGTCATGTTGTTAGCAATAATTTTTCTGGCTGTTAACCTGCCCCTATTCTCTAATGTGTCCCTGTGAAGCCCCAGATGTGGTGGGGAGGGACAGGAGACAATCGTGGCTCCGATCCTGCCACCGACTTGCTGCCAGCCCCCAGAGCCGCCCCAAGTCCTCCCTGCCCACCCCACAGGCTGATTTCAAGGGCCCTGAGGATGCATCCACGTGGGGCTGTGCAGGGAAGGCTTCCTGCTTAGGTCAGAATATGGATTTCTAAGAAGAAGGATGGAAAACACGAATGACTTTGATTGGGGTTTTTGCATGGGACCCAGAAATCCCGTATCGACCTACGGACAAGCAGCCCCTGTCCCTAAACATCTTATGGCACAGGGAAAATAGTCATGCCTGAGCCATCAGCCTTGCCAGGCTGTTCCCAAGTAGCCAGCTGTTTTCTTCTCCTGTTGCCTGTAAATCCCTGACACGCTCAAAGCCTCTCTCCTGATAGGGAGCCTAACGCCTGAGCTCTGAATAAACCCGCTGAAACTCCCCGGCTTAGCGTGCCGAATGTAATGTTCTTAGCCAGCCTCATCGCAGCAAATCTCCATATTTCTCAGGGATAAACACTCACCTCTCCTCCCTCAGCCTCCTGCTTTATGGCTGATTTTCCACTGTGGGTTCTGTGCTGGGGTGTAATTGCTGGGAGGATGCTGAAGCCATTAAAAACGGCATCAAAAAGCCAACACCTAAAAACAAACACCTTTGTTTTGCAGTACCACCACCTTGGAGGGTGTTTGCAAACAGCTCTTTCTTTGATAGGAGGGCAGTTTGCAAAGAAAAGATGATGCAAAAAGGTGCAAAAGAAAAAGATGGGGGAATTACCCCTTTTGGCTGGGTTGGTCTGGCTGGGCCATGGGGAAGGGAGGATGCTGGTGTGGCTGGCAGCGAGTGGTGGACACCAAGATCGCTGTATCATGGGCACGGTGGTACTGAGGTGAGGAGTGGGATCTCCACGGGCTTGTGGGCATCACCAGAGTGGTAAGTGGCCATTGGTGCTGGTGGAATTGGCTGTTCTGGGTGGGCTGCTTCACCTCTGAGGTTCATATCGAGGGTTTGGGATCGCTCAGGCTGGCTCTGGCAGGAGGTGTGATGTAAAAACTGATTTTACATTAATTCACCTGCACTGCTGGTGCTTCTTTTTGAATTTCAGACAGAAATGGAGCTGAAATCCCCACCCTGGCCCACGCTACTGGCTTTCCCCAAGCTGCTACTGGTGCAGAAAACCAAACAGGACTTGGAAAAAAACCCCACGCATGACTGAGAGGAGGCTGCGTCGAAGCAGGATCAAGCTAAGCAAGCTCAGAGCTGTCCCAGTCTTGAAAACATCTGGAGTTGTGCTGTAAAACGAGGGGTGTTGGGGCAGGGAATGAGGGTGTAGAGTGTGGGTGGATCAGAGGGGAAAGACGTGGTGGAAGGGGAGAGATCTGGGCAGCTGATGGGAAGAGGAGAGACACGAGCAGGGATCGCTCCTGAAGCGCTGGGGGGAGTGAGGATGTACATCACCAGAATTGGCGAGGGACAGGCCATAAAGCAAAAATAAAAAGGTATTATAATTTATGATGCACAGTAAAAATATCCTGGGAACTGGGTTATGAAGAAGAATTCATTCTCTCGCCAACTCTGCGTATCTTTAAAGATGATAAATGACTTTATGATTCTCCCTTACAGCTGAGAGCGGGAAAATTCACTCCACCTTGGAGCTCTGTCCGTGTCCCCTCCACGTTCCTCCTGCTTCCTGAAAGACAAGTCCTGCTGAGCCCTCCCCAGGCACAGTCACCCTGCAGGGAAGGGGCAAGTCCCCCAGACCTGGGCTGGGGCCGCAGCTCTTGGGGTGCTGTGCCTGGGGTGCAGCAGCAGAGCAGGCATCTGTCCCAGCAATGCACCGAGTTGCATGCAGCCTCAGCATCGCAAGCACGTGTCTCTGTGTGTTATGGGGCCACATCTGGGACTTCTGCAACACTTTTGGGGGGCTCTTTGTCCCTCCCATCCCCACGAATGGATCCTCCTGCTGTCCTTTGCCTGGTGTCTGAGGGTCTCTAGATGCTACAGTGGAGAAAATTAGAGGAACCTCTGGATTGACATCCCAGGGCAGGTGCTTGAGGTCAGTAGAACTTTTCTTTATCACACAGACCCCCAGGGCCTTCGGATGTGGAACAGGAGAGGAGGGTGAGGATGGTGCCAGGGGGATGAGGCTGCTCGGCCACGTGCCGGGACTGACCCCAACTGCAGCGGGAGGAGTTGGCCTCTCCCCAGCCGAACGCTGCGGAGCGATATATAAATGTGGATTAGTTGTTCACCAGGTGGATTTGAGGAGTTAGGGAAGGAGAAGAAAGCCAAAACTTTCTTTAAACCAGCACAGGCAGCCTTGGCATCTCTTCCCTCCCCTCTGCACAAAGCCAGCCCGCTGGGTTTCTTCTTTGATAAGAGCCCTTGATACCTCTGTGCTTCCAGGCACAGAATAAATGGCTTTAATTACCCACTGCCAGGCACCAGCAGCACTGCTGACAGTGGGGAGGTGCCTTCTGCCCACACCTTGGGAAGGAAAAGCTTCCTACCAAAGGAGCCATTCCCGTTTCATGTGCAGAAGGGTCCTCAGCCACTGGCTGCTCTGGAACCTGTGGGCAGAGCCCCTGCTCTGACTCGTGCATGTCCAGGAGGCATCTTCCAGGAGGTGGTTTCCCTCTGCTCGCTCTTTCCCACCTCTGGAAAGCTTCCTCATCCTTCCCAAAGGATTCAGCTGCAGCACAGCTACATGTGTGAGCTCCATGCGTGGCTGGGCACGCGCTCTGCAGGCTTCCCAGCTGCGGGCAGCTCTTCTGTGGGGGGTTTCAAGGCATTCCTTGATGTATTTATAGACATTAATGAGGTCACCCCTCAGTCTCCTCTTCTCCAAGCTAGAGAGCCCCATCTCCCTCAAAAGGAAGGTGTTCCACCTCCCTGGTGCTTCCACTGAAGCTCGGCTGTGTGCCGTGGCCAAAGCTGCGCCGAGGGTGAAGGCAACAGTTCTGAGCAGCAAATCCTTGCCAGGGGCTGACAGACCCTGCTGCTTCCAGGTGCCCTGGTCTCTCCTGGATCCCCCTTCTCTGCTCATGCAAAACCTATTAAGCATAGAAGAGCCTCAAGCATTCCCCAAATGAGTCATTAACCAGGTCTTGGTAACAGGTGTTCATTTAAAACAGCCTCAGAAGCCTTCAGAAACGAGGGGAGCGGGAGCGCTCAGCTTTAATCCCACACCAAAAGCAGACTTGTTTTCCCAGGGGGATGACAAGCTGCCTCAGCCCATGACCACACACAGCACTGCCGGCAGGTGTCTGCCCCAGCCCTGGCTGCAGTCCGACCGCCTGCCCGGCCAGCGCGGTGCCTCCCCTACTGCGCTGCCTCCCCCATTTGTAATTTCTTAAGCTCGTTTTGGAATATCTCATTCCAAACATACGGTGTGCTGGCCACACCGTTCCTGATACGGAGTGGCCAGCAGGACCAGGGAGGTGATCATCCCCCTGTATTCTGCACTGGTGAGGCCTCACCTCGAGTACTGTGTTCAGTTTTGGGCCCCTCACTTCAAGAAGGACGTTGAGGTGCTGGAGCGTGTCCAGAGAAGGGCAACGAGGATGGTGAAGGGTCTGGAGAACAGGCCCTACGAGGAGGCTGAGGGAGCTGGGGCTGTTTAGTTTGGAGAAGAGGAGACTGAGGGTAGACCTTATTGCTCTCTACAACTACCTGAAAGGAGGTTGCAGTGAGGTGGGTGTTGGTCTCTTCTCCCCAGTAACAGGCGACAGAACTCGAGGTAATGGCCTCAAGCTGAGCCAGGGAAAATTTAGGTTGGATCTTAGGAAGAACTTCTGTCCTGAGAGAGTCCTCAAGCATTGGGACAGGCTGCCAGGGAGGGGGGTGAGTCCCCATCCCTGGAGGGGTTTAACAGACGGGGAGATGCGGTGCTTGAGGACATGGTCTAAGGGTAGACTTGGTGGCGGTAGGTTAATGGTTGGACTGGATGATCATAGGGGTCATTTCCAGCCTAAAAAATTCTATGATTCTATGATTACTCCCTGTCTCTCATCTGCTCTTTGATTCAGTGTGGTGCTCCTTCTTCCCTTCTGGCTCCAATTAAATTATCTGCTGCAACCCTTTGCTGTCGCCCGGGGACGCTCCAACTTCTGCTCTGCCCATTCCTTCACTTGGTGTGGGATGCCCGCCCGCACGGCGTGCCCGGGGATGTGGGCAGGAAAAGGGGCTGCCCTCCAGGTTGTGGTCTGGGCATGGAAAGGCTCTTCTCTGAGGCATTTAAACCCCTGAGGGTAGGGGAGCTGTGCCTGCATCTTTCAAGCCCTGCTCTGACACCTTTTCCCGTTGTTGGGCTTCCCATGCCAGCCTGAGCACTGGGGTGAGTTCATCCAGTGAGTTTTATCCAGTTTTGGGCTTCCCGGTTCAAACCAGACAGGGATCTCCTGGAGAGAGTCCAGCGGAGGCCATGAGGATGAGGAAGGGCCTGGAGCATCTCCCCTGTGAGGAAAGGCTGAGTGAGCTGGGGCTGTTCAGCCTGGAGAAGAGAAGCCTGAGAGGGGATCTCATCCATGTTTATCAATATCTGAAGGGTGGCAGACAAAGGGAGATGGCCCCAACCTCTTCTCAGTGGCCTGTGGGGACAGGACAAGGGCCAATGGCCACAAGTTGGACCACAGGACGTTCCACACCAATGTGTGACAGAACTTCTTCATGATGAGGGTGATGGAGCCCTGGGACAGGCTGCCCAGGGATGTTGTGGAGTCTCCTTATCTGGAGACATTCCAGACCCATCTGGATGCCATCCCTTGAGCATCTGGGGCTGCGCTGGCCCCTTGGGGCTCTCCGCAGTGATACCGGCTGTGTTCACTGCCTCCCACCACACTGGATCCCTCCCCAAGGAATCATGGCTGGGCTCTGCTCCCCTGCTCTCCCCTGGGTGTAGCCTCAGCCCAAGCTGGGTGACGATGCCCCCGCAGCTTCCTTGCAGCCCCCATCGCGGAGGTCCCATGGCTGCTCCGTGTTCAGCCCCAACGTGTACCCATACCCCCCTCTCCACTCTCAGGGGGTATCCCCATGGCATCATCCCTTGGGGGCTGCTCTAAGAGCCACAAGGCTGCCTTTGCCTGGAGGGTATGAAAGAGTTTCCCAAACCCACCCATCCCATCAGCTTGTTGTAACTCTGGGGCCCCTTCCTGGGATCTGGAGCCTCTGAAACGGATGTTGATGGAGCAGCAGGGAGAGGATGATGTGATGCACAGGCTTATTTTTTCTTCTTCTTTTTGGCAAGAGCTCCTTGCAGCAGCAAAAGGGTTGTGGCCACTCTTCTGCAGAGAAAAATAGAGAATTCTCTGTTTGTTTTTTATCAACTTGAATTTTAACTGAAGGAGCAAGAGGAGCAAAGACACTGAGGATGTTTGGCATCTGCGTGCACACCCCTTCCTACCTCCTGATGGCTTCTCAGCCATGGAGATTTGAATTAATTTTGCTGCCACCAATAAAACACATGGCAAAGGGGAATCATGGGGTGGAGGGAGGGAGAGAGGGAGGGAAGAGAAGCATCATGAGCTGGGATCTAGCCCCGAAGTGGAGGGTGGGGACCAGTCCCGTCGCTAACGGTTAAAGAGGGAGCAAGTAATGAACAGGGGTGGTGAATATTTGGCAAGATAAACAGTGCACAGAAAATATGCTTCTTGCAAACTTTGTGGGGATAAAAATGATTTAAAGAGACACTGTCAAGATAAAAATCGTATCTATTCAAGAACAACTCCTTACAAGTGTTATTAATAGTACCCAAGGCTGTTACATGGGGAAGGGCTTTAAAATATTGCATTTGCTTTTGGCTCTCGGCGCTGCCCGGTTTGATCTCTGCAGCGTGCTCTGCCTGGGCTGGTCAGCAGCAGGAGCTGGAGCAAGGGCCAGACTGCAAGGTCAGGCAGTCCTGGCTGTCCCTGAAATTCCTCAGTATCCTTGGGGACGTGGCTTTGGGGGTGCAGGTCCATTCCTCCAGCCTGTGGTCCGGCTGTGAGCATCTCCTGCCTCCCGATCTGGGATGCTGAGGGCTGGGTAGGTGCAGCAGATGCTTTGGAGGGTCGGTGCTGCCGGACCCTTGCACCCCACAACTGGAGCCAGGTTGGGGTGATACATCAGTGAAATCCTCCGAGCGTTGATGCCTTCCCTGTGTCCCTTGGGAAGTTGTGCTTTGACTGCTGGATGAAAGGCTTCTCCAGCATCACAGACCTCCCTCCTGGGTCTTTAATTGCAGGCTGTGATCCGCTTGTCTGCTGATCTTCCCTTTGCCAACATCAAGGCGCCACTCACCCGGGTCCCCAGGCCCCACTCGTCGGTCCTTGCCTGATTGGGGGTCCCCACCCCAGCAGGGACTGAGAGGGGGGGCAGGGGGGAGCAGAACTGCCCAGGGAACCATTTTAGGGATGTCAGGTTCAGCACAGCAGTGGGCAGAGGGACAGGCTGACATCCCTACATGAAATGGGTGGTGGTGCTGGTGGTGGTATCGTGCTGCCCATCCAGGTGGGCAGATTTCTATAGGGAAAAGCGTGTTGTCCTCGGTTTCCCCTGCTCCCCCCAGCCCTGTGGTAGGGATGGCCACCTCCATGCCCCTTTTGAAGCTCCAGACTCCGACACAGCCCCGACAGAGCCCGGGGGTCACTCATCCCACCTCTTGCCAAGACTCCAGACCTCCCATCCGCTCCCTCCCTGCCGCTGAGCTTCTCCTGCCACCCAGCCCAAATCTCCCTGACACCCATTACTCCTCTCTGCGCACCCAAGGGACAGATGACACCTTTCCTCTCTCTCTTGGTGCTCCTGCACCTTTGACAATTGCTGTTGTGTCTCCCCTCTCTCTTCTTCACACCGCTCAGCCTCGGTGTTCTCCATCCCTGCCCGCAGGTCTCTCTTTGCAGCCCCCCCAACCCCCCAATCATTTCTGTTGCTCTCTCTGGGCTCGTTCCCAGCACTTGACATCTTTTGAGCTGCATGAAGATTCATTTTCGCTGCCTGGCCTGCCGGTACTCCGGGAAAAGGGGGGTCGCTGCTGTATTTTAAGCCGACTGGTTGGAAAGCTGTGAAAGCAGAACTGAGAATTTAATGGCACGTTAAATATACAGCTGATTGTTAGGTCCAATTCTGATTTCAAAGCAAATATGGGCTTGGGAATTAAGGATGAAGATGAGCTTTGCTACAAGGTAAATAAAAATTAGCCGATGGAGATATAAACATACCTAGGTATTAAAAGCAGGCATGTGCTCTTTGAAATGCACTCAATTAGAGGAGCTAAAGTTTGGGGTTATTTTTAATAAAAGCTTCATAAACGTGGCAAAATTTCAAGGACTTAGAAACAATAAAAATATCCTCAGCTTCAATATCCAGCTCTGAATGTTTATGGTTGTTTAGTGCTCCTCACATAAAATAAAAGCACCGCCACAAGTTACGCCAGTCGCTTCTGCTACTGTTTGTCCCTGATCTCTGCAGGCAGCTCTAAACCCTGCCCAGGAGTGAGGAGGCAGCAAGGGGACACAGGGATGTCCCTGGGGATGGTACCCAGTTTGCTGTGGGCTGGAGAGGTGGCCCAAGCGGGGAAATGGGGTGGAATAGAGTAATTGCAGGGCTTAATTAGTTAGGACCATCCTTTTGGTACTAGTCCTGGGGCTGGGTACAATTAAACATCCCCCCAGTGATGCTCTCATGGGGTATATTTATATTTGAGGGTGTTGGGAGGAAGGACTGGTGCTTTCCAGTCTGCCTGGTGCTGAGCTGGGGTACTGGTCTTACTGTAGCATGAACATGTGGGATAATAAAAATTGTCTAAATCATGTTTTTACCAGATCTATTTTTCACTCTGCAGAGCTTCTAGAAACCTGTTTCATCATCCTCAGCTCCTGCTTTGGTACCCAAACCAGGAGCTGAGGACGATGAAACTCAGCCCCTGTCCCCTAGCAAGGAGGGTTTGGGGCACACGGGGTCTTTTGGGTCAGAAAAACATCCCTGAAATGAGGCAGGGTGGTGAGAGAAAGAGAAAAGGAGAGAAGGAAAAGCTCCTGCTCCGGGGAACAGTCGCCTCTGATTGTTACCAAACTTCGTGCAAACGCAAAACAACGAAGAAGTGAAACGCCGAGATAATTAAGGATGTAATTGTACACACACAACTGCTTAATTAAGCTTTTCCTCTTTAAACCTGACAGAATCTGCTTACAAGGTGCGAGCGCGAGGGGAGGCTGCCCATATGCCGGGCCATCTGCACCGCAAGCGGGGGAGGCGACACAGCCCGGCCGCCGCCGCAGCCCCGGGGAGGAGGAGGTGGCCCGAGGGTCCGGGAAAAGAGCATCGTAGCCCCAGATCCATCCAGGAGCCGGTGCTGCCCATCGGTCCTACACCCGTGACCCACAGAACCGTCAGGTCACCGTCCTCTTTCTGCTGCTGAAAAGTACGTGGAGCCATCCCAGCTTGGAGCTCCTCTCCCCACAGCATCCTCCTTCGTGGGACGTGGGGGGGGGGGGAGGACAGATGGCTCCTTTTTTTTTTTTTTTTTTTTTTTCTGAGATCCCACTTAAAGTCACAGTGCTGTTGGGAACACAATTCGGAGTGTGTGAACACGTTATTTATATTGATTTATCCCGCAGCCCTCAAGACATCTTGAAAATAATTAGGGTTGACACTGCCCACGCATGGGCTAAATGTTGGTGTCATGTAGTGACAGCTGCATGTCGTGGCTCTGCCTGGCCAACACGGAGTGTTAAAGCAAATACCAACATCTGCAGGTCGTGCCCCCCACCAGACACCCAGCTGGCACCTATCCCCCCCTCCCAGGATGGCACCTGGGAACCTTGGCCTGAGGCTCCTGCTTGGCTGCAGGATCCAGTTGTCCGAGGGATCACGGCAGTTTCAGAGCCTCCATCCCAGCACCAGCACTGGGACAGCTGGGTGCCACATTGCACTGGGACAGCTGGATGCCACATTGCACTGGGACAGCTGGGTGCCTCATTCCCGCCCGCATCCCCCGGGATGGGATGCGCAGCCCTTCCCCCCGCGGCTGCGCTGCCGGGCAGATGTCTCCAGCAGGCACCAGTGGTTTTTCTTTGGCATATAGGAGCTTTATTAATTTTTTTTTCCTTAACGTGGCTTATAACAAGATAGGACACTTGTACCCGGTTTAGGAAGGTATATTATGGTCTAGCCCGGGGCCAGGGTACGTGGCACAGGTTTAGCACAGGTGCTCTCCCGATAGGAGAAGCAGGTCCCTGGGGATGGTACATCTCCAGCGATGGAGAGGGGCTGAGCGGTGTCGGCTCTTTCTCCTAATGTGGAGAACAACCTCCTGGGAGCTGCTTGGTTATCTCTAGATAAAAACTCCTCCAGTTTTGCCCCTCAGGGGTGTCAGGTCCTTCCACCATCACTGTCAGCTTTGGGTGTCACACCGTAACTCAGTGGAGGGGACACCGGCGTGTGCTTTGTCCCTGTGTTTGGGGTGTCACATCTCACGGTCCATCCTGTCCTGGGCTGATGGCAAGGGTGAGCAGGCAGCGTGGGGATCACAGGGATGCCAACACACGCAGGCAGAGCGTGGGGAAGGGAGATCCCAGCCTGGGCTTTGCAAGGCGAAGCTGGTGGGGCCGGGGGAGCGATTCAATTAGGTGCCTGACGAGGCAAGGAGTAATGAGACAGATCACGGCTGCGCCGGGGCCGTGCTGGGAGAGGCACATCAGGCGTGACGGGAAAGGGCAAGGCCTGGGTCCTGGGAGTATGTGTCTTTAGCAGCAGTAAGTGGCAGCAGAGGTGACAAGGCTGGCAGCTCCGTTTGCCTCCAGGAAAGCTTGGAGAACCCAGGGCAGGGATGAGGGAAGTCAGGGCACTGGGAAAGCCCAGCTGTGGAGGGTCAGGAAGGGGGGTGAGCCCCATCTGGGGTGATTTAAGCCATCCAGAGGGATCTGGACAGACTTGAAAGGTGAGCCCAGGTGAACCTCATGAGGTTTAACACCACAAGGTGTCAGGTCCTGCACTTGGGCTGGAGGAATCAAAGACACAGGCTGGAAGAAGAGCTCCTAGAGAGTTGCTGTGCTGAGAAGGACCTGGGGTTCCTGGTGGGTGAGAAACTGACCATGAGCCAGCAGTGAGCCCCTACAGCTCTAAAGGCCAATGGTCTCTTGGGCTCCATCAGCAGAGGGGTAGCAGCAAGGGCAGGGAGGGGACTGTCCCTCTCTGCCCTGCCCTTAGAGCCCCATCTGGAGTCCTGAGTCCAGAGCTGGGCCCCCAAGTCAAAAGAAATGTGGAGCTGTTGGAGAGGGGTCAGAGGAGGCCACAAAGATGCAGAGGAGGGGAACCGGGTTTTCCCAAGGGCAGAGAGTGGTGGGACAAGGGGATGGAGTGAAGCTGGAGGAGAGAAGGGGCAGGTTGGAGGTCAGGGGAAGTTCTTCATGGAGAGAGTGGTGAGGGGCTGGAAGGGGCTGCCCAGAGAGGTGGGGGATGCCCCAAGCCTGGAGGTGTTCAAGGCCAGGTTGGTTGGGCCCTGGGCAACCTTGTCCAGCTGCAGGCCTGGAGGTTGGTGGCCCTCCCTGTGTCAGGGGGGTTGGAACTCGATGGTTCTTGGGGTCCCTTCCAACCCAGACCAACCTGGAATTAGCAGCAGGCAGTTGCATCATGGATGGGCTTTGCAGGGAGAGGAGCTGTGGGAGCTGTGTAGGGGCTGTGGAGTGGGAGAGATGCATTGGTAGAGTCCCCAGTACTGGGGTTTGGCACTTTTCTTTCTGCAGTTGGAGGCTGGCAGTGTTTGGTGCCAGCTTCAGGTACATGCCACCCCTCTGAGCAGGGCTGTCAGCAGACCCATCGCTCGTCTTGCCCAGGTTAGCTGCATCCCTGCTCTTCTCTCGTTTATTGCTGTAAATTATTGAAGTCAGAAAGGCTGACTCAGCAACGGAGGCAGGAGGAAATTTTTACACATCCATCAAAGCAATGAGTCCCACTCCTGTCTGTGCTCATTGCTGGCTGTGTCACCTTGTGATGGGCTCAACTCTGGGCTGAGACCAGTTGTGTTTGATGCATGAATGGCTTGTGAGTCTCTAGGACTACCCCAGTTGAGGTAAAACCCAATGCCAGATCCAGCTCTGCATGAGCCTGTGGGGTGCCTTTCTGGATGTGGGGTGGGGTGGGTCAGGAGTGGGGATGGCAACAAGGTTTTCCAGGACCGTGAGCAAGCTGGGAAGCTCGAGTAGATAACTCAGTGGTGGGGTGTTGTGGCTGGGTGAGGAGAAGGGGTTAAATTTTATCTTATTTCTGCAAGGAGAGTGGAAAGCATTGGCCTGCAAGGGACTGTCTCTGCTGCAGCCCCCCCAAAATGGCTTGATTGTGGGGGTGCAGTGCCCTGAGGCTGCTGAGTGCTCAAGGGTTAACGTGTCTGGCTTGGGGGTGCTCAGCACTGTGGGAAATCGGTTGTCTTGAGTCAGTTGAAAACAAATCCCTCCTTGTCTGGGGAAATGTGGCTTGTCCCCAGCACTGGGGTACCTGCCCTGTGCTGGTCCGACATTGGCACCCACTGGGGATGTTTCCTCCTCTGGGGATGTGCCAGCTGGGTCTGCAGGGGGCTGGGGGGGTCCCAGGGAGGGGAAAGTTTGTGTATTTGTTCCGTTTGAGTGTGTTGATGTGGCGTGGGGACCTGCTAATGAGGTGTTGAAGATGGATAGTGCCTGGGTTGTGTTACACGGGCTCATAGGACAGTTAATTACCTTGGTGCAATGAATACTTCATAAAGCAAAAGCCAACAGCGAATTATTCATTATCCATTTATCAGGGGCAGCTATGATAAACCCTCTGGGACAGGGACTGGGTTCCCCTTCCCAGCCCTCTGCATGCACAGCCTGCTCATCTTCCTCATCAGTGTGGGACCACCGAGGCAGGGGCTCCATGTGGCTCCTCTGGAAGGAGAATCTTTTCCCCTCCAGCACTGCTCAATGTATTCAATCATGTGCTGAGCTGCAGCAGGCACCTGAAAAATTCAGTGGAGGGCTGGGGAGGGGGATTTGGAGGCAGTGAGGAAGAGCAGGTTGGGCTGTTCGCAGCGGAATGTTGTGTGTTCCTCAAAAAGGCAGCTGCTGTGTGTCCCCCCACACCTCCAAACTTGAATTCCAGGTGGCAGCTCAGCTGCTGTGGGGCTACCTGAGGGTGTCCCACTCCAGGGACGAGGGGAAGGGAGGAGAAGGCAAGCAGCCATCACCGGCACAGAGGTATTTATATTTCTATACACCCGTCTGGCTAATTTGCTTGTCACATCCTAACCAAGCAGAAATTCAGATCCACCCTGGACTCTGAATCATGCTGAAGGAGAGAAACCTGGGGAAAAGGAGCCGTGGTGGAAAACTCAGCCTGTGGGCACGGTGGCGGGCTGGGTGGTGGGTAGATAACCCCTCAGCGTGGTGGCCCGTGCGGCTGGATGGACCCGAACATCCCTGGTGCATCCCGCCGGCAGCAAGAAACAGGCTCTGCTGCCATCTACCTCTCCCGGGCTCCCCGGCAGCCCGTGCCGTGGGCTGCTGACACGCACCGTGGGCTGCCCGTGGAGCTTGGGGCTGCCCTTGGGGGTCCTAAAACATCCCGACCTGGGGCTGAAACGGTGCTGGGAGCCTTGCAGGGACAGGATTTTGGTTGCCTCGAGGGTTGGCAGAAGCAAAATATGTCTCTACTCCAGCCCTGCCAGGTTTAATCAATGTTTTTGGCACAGGCAGCTCATCCTGCCCTCTGCCTCTGCACTGCACAGCTGGCAGGGCACATTTGGGTGGGGTATTCTCCTACAACCTCTGGCAAAGCTTCTTCCCTGCTGTGTTTGATCCCACTGGAGATGCAGCAGCAGTAGGATGTCCTGGTCCTTTCCTACCCACGGCATCGGCTCTGCTGCTGCATCTTAGGGTTCTCCTAGCACAAGCTGATGGCAGTGCCCAGTTCAGGCCACCTCCCACCCCCCNCGCCTGTTAAATTATTTATCCCCCCGAGGTTCCGTGCACCAGGGCAGCTCACAGGCCTCCTGCAGAATTAACTAGAGCCATAAATCAAAGAGACAGTGGAGAAATTTCCCATTGCTCGAGCTGATGGCAGCCTGGCCCCTGAAATGCCACTCGCAGGTCGGGAGCTGGGTGCTGCCACTTGCTGCTATTACTTGTTTAGGAGCTTGTTAAATTTAGGTGTTAAATAGACTCCAAGAAATGGATGAGACACACCAAGTGCCGACTGGGGAGGAAGGGGGGGAAGTTGGGTGGCTGCCACCCCTTAATACTACTTTTTAAGGTGGGTTTTTTTTCAGGCTCTGCAAAGCACTGCCATCAATCCAGTTGCAAGGGTGAAGGCAGCTGGGGACGGAGTGTGGGCTGTAACTGGGTGCTGTGCCGTAGGGATCAGCGATGCCACCTGTTTGGCAGGGCTGGATGCAGCCATGGTGGCTGTGGGTGGGAAGGGGGGTGGTGGCACTGCAGCAGCTTTGCTTGCACAGGGGATGCCCTGGATTCGGTGGGGGTGCCTGATGGTTTTTACTGGTTGGTTTGCAGACCAACTGGGGTAGGGCTGGAGTAAGGGCTCTGCCACTCTGCTGCTGTGCTTGACACACTCAGGAAGGCTGCCTGCACTTCCACGGGGTCTGGCAGCAGATGTCCAGTGGGATTTTGATGGAGCTCAGGTGGTGTCAGCAGGATGGTGCGCTGGGTGCAGGGGCTGAGCTGAGGATGGGTGCTCAGGCAGTGTCAGCAGGATGGTGCATTGGGTGCAGGGTGCTGCAGTTGGGTTTGCAGCAGGCAGTTTTTGGACACGTGCTGCTGCAGCAGCCCAGCCTGGCTGGAGCAAGGTGTACATGCAAAAGCTGTTCTGGAAGGTGTGGGGGGGGGCCATCCTGGCACTCTGACGTCTCTTCGCAGCATCATATGGAGTGAAATGTGTTTAGAAGTCGCCTCTGGGCAGGGTCTCTCGGTGAACAAGCTGCCACTGGGCAGGCAGCTCTGGGCAGCAGAGATGCAACGGTGCCTGCAGAGCTGCGCTGATGCCAAGCGACCCCCGCGGGGGTCTGTGCTGCAAGGACATTCCCATCTCGCTGAAAATCGTGCAGCTTGCCCTGTGCCCTGGGGGCTGCAGCTTGCTCCATGTGTCTTTACATCTCTCTCCGCTTCACGCTGCCCGAGCGTTACTGATGCCGTTGCGGGCGTGAGTCGGGGGCACCGCTCGCATCCCGCTCTGCGTGCGGGGGAGGTGCCGGGACCTGGGAGCTCGGAGCACTCTGGGTCTGGAGGAGGAGGCTCCTTGGCTGCAGTGCTACCAGGGTACCAACCCTGCCACCCCAGCTGAGATGGATATGGTTGTTCCAGTGTGAGTCTCTGTTTGTAGCCCCTACCTCAAGGATGGCTGTCCTTGGGTCCTTTGCCTTCTGCAGGGGTGGCAGACAGGTGCCTCACCTTTCCCAAGACATCACAACTTCTGCCGTGGGTGTTTTCCAGCAGGAAACACCTGTGTCACTTCTGCTCCCGAGCAGAAAAGAGCTGCCTTGGGAGGTGGCTTCAGTGCTGACCACTGCACCAACCACTTCTGTGAAGGCTTTACCTCTGCTGCCAAACCCTCCTTCTCCCCTGCACCATCTTGGTGGGATTTCAAGCCTGGTATGTCCTTCATCCCTCCCTGGGTTAAATCTCAGGGTGGTGCCTGGGACAAGCCCAGCAGTGGGTCCCCTGGGGACTGCTGGAACCCTCCTACCCCTGAGACCAGAGCACAGTGTCCAAAGAGGGGACACAAGCTGCTACCACACACCCAGAAAAGCCCCTTCCCCTAATAACTTAATCCACCAGTCTCCCTGTGTGATGATGCAAAGCTGCAGGCAGACCCCAGAGAAGGGTATTTTCTCCCCTCCTGCTCGTCCCTTCGCAGCCCGCCTGGCTCGGTCCTGCTGTTTATTCCCCATAGAAATGAGAATTTCAGTCTATCACGTCTGCCTGACAGGCAGCAAGCCACCAAGTGAGAGAGAGGAGCCTGCAGCAGCCAGCCAGAGAGCCGGGAGAAAGCACTGGGTAATAGAGGTATTTATTAAAGGAGAGAGGAAATTTATATGCTATTCCTGCTTCTCCGGCTCTCAGTCATTGCCAGGGGGAGAGGAGGAGTGGGCAGCTTGCACAGGAAATAGCCAGAAGTCTGTTTTCTGCCCATTTGTCAGTCTGATGAACAAGAAAAATATAGGCAGTCTTGATGAAGGGGAAATAAAGAGTCTGGAGGAGGCTGGAATGTGTCTCTCCATGGCCGTCCACAGCCACGAGCTGCCCTGGATCCACCCCCCAACCCACCCTCAACCTAGGGGTCTCTGCTGTTGGTGGCAGTGAGGGGTGGGGAGGGGAACAAGGGGGCTGGAGGAGAGCCCTCAGCAGGGGATGGGGATCATCTTAGTGCCCAGAGCCATCGCTGCAACACTCACATCTCCCCTCAGCAAGACCTCCCCGCCCCCGCCTGATAGTTTATCTGGAGCACTTGGCATCTGCCAGACAAAAGCACTAGGGAGTAAAAAAAACCCACCAAGTATTAAGTGCTAATAATTCCCTACTTTTATTTGCAGTTATCCACCTACATGAAAGAGGCTGGGTTTTTGCTGACACTTTTTTTGCTGGGAATTGAGCGCTGCCTGATTCATCCATCCAGGGCCATTTGTTCATAAAAGTAAGGAATTGCTCTTCGAGTCTTTTTATTGCTGCAAACGTGACACAGGCAGCGGGGATGGGTTCAGAGAGTCTTTGCACAGGCTGGGGATGTCCATGCCGGGATGGGATGTGAATGTGGGGGCTCATGCACCCTCCTGGGGGGTGAGGACACTGCCTGGGTCTCCCTGGGTTCGGCCCAGCAGAGGAGAGGCTGCTGGCTGTGCAGTGTGTCCCTGGAATGTCCCCTGGCACCAATGGGGAAGCCTTTGCCTCTCCCAAGCTCTAACCCTGGCAGCTTTTCCCCTGGGGAGCAGCTTCTCCCTATGGTACTGAGGTGTATGCACGCTGGAGAGGGGCTGGGGTGGGATTTGCACCCTCTTGGTGCGATGGCACAGAGAGAAGGGGTGAATTCTTGGGTCTTATTGTTTCTAGAGTTGCTGGCATGGCCAGACAAGGAGGTGCTTTCCTCTGGCAGAGACAAATAGACAGAGCCAGACCCCCCGGCACCCCGGCTGCCGCTTCTGTGCTCAGACCAGGTAAATGTGACCCAGGAGGAACCCCAGAAAGCAATGTCCCAGCTCAAAGGGAACCAGCCCCGAGCAGGAGAGTGCTGTATGGTACAGCTCCAGCCCAGGACCCCATCCCAAACCTTGCAGCCTCGCACCCCACGTCTGTCCCCAGGGGCTCAGAGCAGGATCTGGGTCTGTGCCCTGCAGCAGCAGGGTACTGGAACAGCCCCCGCAGAGCAAGGACCAAAACCAGCCCCTTGTTGGGCTCTCCCTCCTCATCCCTGTGGATGTCTCCAAATTAGGGATGTTATTAACTACGAGCCACTTTTCCCCTGACTGCTGCTTGCACAAATGATAACTGATTGAAAATGAATTGAGCCAATTACTGCAGTTTTCCTAAAACAGATGATGGCAATACTCGGGTAAGGAGGGGCAATCCCAGCTGCAGCAGGGATAAGAGTTAGACACTGAGATGCCCTTTGGGCCTGAATTTCCAGCTGTCTCTGTCTCCTGGAGAAGCCTGGCTGCTTTCCTCGATGGTGTGTGAATTTAGGTGGTAGCAGCCATGGGCTGCTGAGCACCCTCAGCCGAACGGCGCTGGGGAAAGGTACCGGCTCCGTGTGCGGTGAACTGCTCTGAATGATGCTGGAGTGAATCTTGCTGATGGCAAGTGGTGTCTGAAAAAGTCAATGTTTTTGTGGAAAACTGGAAAGAA
>VXBZ01002650.1:126320-174506 GCA_013399135.1 Heliornis fulica
CACCCCCCCCCAGCCCTTGGGTTTCCCTCTGCCAGGAGATGCCCCTGGATGGGAATACCCCTTCAATCCAGCCCACACAAAAGCCTTCAGAATCAAGACCAGATCAGCTGTTACAAAATCAATTAGTGATAAAACCCTGTGGGCTTAGCGAACAATTGTATCATTTTATTATGTTGCCATCTGAGCAGTACAAATACACAGATACACACGTATAAAACAACCAGAAACACGGGGTCAGAAAGCCAGGCTCCTGCTGCTTCCCTCTTAATCTCCTATTAAGTGATATATCTTCTGATTGCTTTTGCCAGCTCTCTAAATTTAATAACTGAACTAAGCATCTTCTCCTATTGTTCGTGTATAAATAAGTGTTGGATCAATGAAGGACATCTTTAAAAGCCCCTGGATTTGAAAAACGAGATGAGCATGGCCTGGCAAGAAAATGATGGCTTCACACCTCCAAAAAACAGTGTTTAAATCAAGAATGGGAAAAAAAAAAAAAAAAAAGGAAAATATCTTTCCATCAGATGCTTTTGGCTGAGGAAAGAGTGAATTGATGAGGTTTCAGTTCTGGGATGTGGATTGCTTGGCTGCTGCACTCCTCTCCTGCCTGACCAAAACACCTGGTCAAAGGAAACCACAGAATCACAGAATCCCCAGAGAAGACCTGGGAAAAGGTCTTTCCTGGTCTTGGAAAAGACCTTTGAGATCACTGAGTCCAACCATCCCTGTCCTCTCCTGACCCACATCCCTGAGCACCTCATCTCCTCATCTGTTCAATACACACAGGGGTGGGGACAACCCCCCCCTCCCTGGGCAGCCTGTCCCACACCCCCACAGCTCTGTGGGGCAAGAATTTCTTCTGACATCTCATCTGAACCTGCCCTGGTGCAGCTTGAGGCCATTCCCCTTGTCCTGTCACCTCTTTCAGGTCATTCTAAGCAGTGAGAAGGTCTCCCCTCAAGTGCTGCATCTTGGCTGCTTTAATTTTTTGCAGGTGGTGAAGGAGAGACCAGTATCACCAGCTCTTGCTCTGGGGCCTCCTCAGATGGAGAGGGTCTGGGGCAGCACAGAGGGCTTGTGCTCTCAGCACATCTTATCCCCCTCTGCAGCCTTGACCCCAAATAAAGCATCTCCTCCTTTGCACCATGGATGGTTTCAAGCTGCCTGCACCTTTGCCCATCGCCAGCCAGCCATGTCCAGCATCCCACACTGGCACAGCCTGGGCAGCATCCACCTGGAGAAGGCTCCTGGCTGCACTGAGAAGGTAAAACTGTTCTGCTGGAGATATTTCCTTCTGCAACATGTCCCTGGGGCTGGCTGGGTGCTCGCTCATCCAGCGCGGTGTTGTGGGTGGTGACACATCTGGCGAAGCAGCTGGATGCGGAGTGCAGGTGAGGACAGCCAGAAGGCATCACTGCCAGCATCTGCTGCTGCCCAATGGGGCTGGGGCCCCATCCCTCTCCTTCCCATGGGGAATTTGGCTACAGATCCTCAGCCCACCCCACGCTGATCCCTGTTAGGGGTCACAGGTGGCTGTTTTTCCCTCTTCAGGGTCTGCTACATCATTGGGGATTCTTGTAGCATCGCTGCATGGCAGCAAAAGCCGAGCAGCCCTCACCTCTAACTGCAGCATTTAAAAAAAAAAAAAAGGAAAAATCAAGGGAAATATGCAGCCAAGCACTGTGCTCTGTTTGGGGTGGGTGGTTATGGAGGGCTGTGTTCCCATAATATATCGCACTCAGAAGTCCAGGGGGTGAGATAAGCAATGCCGGGGAGGCCTCCGTCGCACACGTTGTGTTCAATCACTTGCTATTAAAAAAAGCCCGGGTGCCTCCGCTCCTCTGCTTCAAAGAACAAAAGGAAATGGGCTTGTTGCTTTGTAGGCGAAGGAGAGGAGGCTCCCGAGACCCAGGGAGAGCAGCCATGAATTATTCAGTGTAGCTGTCAGAGCAGGAGCGGTGCTGAGACCCGCAGGATGCTCAGCATCGGGACCTGGCCAGGAGCCCCGCATTTGGATGGGTGGAAGCAGGAGGGTGCCTGGCTGAGGCTGGGGGCTGCATCATTTGCCTCCCCTTCCCCAGGGCATGGACACAGTGGTTTGGAGCAAAAGGTGGCTTCTATTCCTGCAGCCCCATCCCAGGGCTTAGCCTTGGGCTTGTCTTTGCTTTGGGCCATAAAAAAAAGGAGGAAAAGTGAGAGAGGGGGTAGATGTGTGCTGAGCCGGAGAGGGGCAGAGGATGGAAGCCCCGGCAGCAAATGGGCTCGGGATTGTTCTCCAGCCATCTCAGTAACAAATTCACTGACACAGGGAACAATTTTTCCCTGACTCTGCCAATTCCTTAACGACGCTGACTCGAAGGGCCCCGCGGGGAGGGGAACTTGAACTCTGCAGAAAGCTCTCTGCTGAAGCTTTATTTAAGGCTACATGAGGGATGCTTAAATATTAAAGGACGAGGGAAAAAAAAAAACAACAACCAAGCAAGCTTGGTGGCAGGTTGGGCCGCAAGGCCTGGTGCAAGCAGGGCTGTCCTCTCCATGTCTCTTTTTGCCTCTAAACCCGTCTGTGCTCCAGGGAATGGGACCATCACCTCGCCAGGGTGACCCACAGGTCCACTTTCCCATGGCTTTTCTGAGAACCCTGGGTTTAGAATCACTTGGGTTGGAAGAGACCTTTGAGGTCCTTTGTGTCTCCAAGAGCCAGCATCGTGTTCTCTCAGCTGGGCACCAGCATCTCATCGACACGGCCCAAGCGAAAGGACAAGGACTGAGCATCTGTATTTTTCTCTGTGCTGCTTCTGTTTATTTCTTTTTTATTTTTTTTAATCCCTACTTCTTGTCTTTAGATGTCCTTGTGCTGACACAATATTATTTATTTATAAAATATGTACAGGAAAGCGCTCGGGTACCAGTCCCACCCTCCAAGGTTGGCCGTGCGTGTCCGGCTGGCAGGAAGGGAGGTGAAAGATGGTTTCTCTGCCTTGAAGTCGGGAGGAGGAGGAGGAGGAAGGAAGGAAAGGACTGAGAAAGATAGAGACTTCAAAGTACGTGAGCAAATATTTACAGGTTCCAAGACAAAAAATATATATCTACAGTGCTGTCTTGGGGCTAGAGGGAGTCAGGCCCAGAGCGAAGCCCGCTCCCAGCTCCATTTGTTATATTGATTTATAAAGACTGTGGATATCGATCTCCATCGGCTGTGCCGGCAGCGGGGCGCGCAGCTCCGGTGAGCCCCAGGCTCGGGTGCTGGCAGGGGGCAGCTGGGACCCCTCTGGCCACGGGTTTGTGCTGCTGGGGTTTTTGCAGTGGTGCTTTGTTAGTGGGTTATGCAAATGAGGGACAAATGCTTCCATGCCACACACTCCCCTGAGCGCCGGGGAAAGGGGATGCAAAGCAGGGAGCTTGTTTCAGAGGGGGGGGTGTGGGATTATTGCATTTTGGGGTTTCCCACTGGCTGCTGCTGTTTTAAGGTGATGTGAACAAAGCTGGGGGAGGGTTGCTGGTGTTTGGGGCAGGTAGGGACAGTCCCCAAAAACTGTGTGGCTCCTGGGAGCTGGGGAGAGCTGGGCTCCCCTGCAAGGGGCTGTGTCAGCGTGGAAGAGCTCAGTGTGCCATGGGTGCAGCAATGGGTGCCCCAGGGCTGGTGGGTCTGCATGGGGTGGGGGAGCTACTGCAGTAGGTGCACAGCTAATGTCTGTGGAGGGGGGGTTGGTGTGCAAGGGAGTGACTGGTGGAGGAGACGGTGGGTGTCTGTCTCAGTATCCGAGATCGTCGGGTCGCCCCAGTTCAAACTGTCCATGGTCTATGCAGGTGATACTTGGCTGGAGGAGACGGAGGAGACCTCAGTCTTGCTCTGGGATACAGCAGAGGAGACATCTTCATCCCCAAAGGGGTTCTTGCCACAGCAGATCGTGGTGATCATGCAGTTGCGGAACTGAAGGAGGGAGAGAAATGGAGAACGATGGCACCAGGGACCGGTGGGGACGTGCTGCTGTGCTGAGAGCCCCCGACAACCCCCAGGCTTGCTGCTGCCCTGGCTGGGAGGCAGAACACTTCTGGGAGGAGCAAGGTGCCTGCAGCTAACTACAGGCATGCTGGTAAGCCAAGGACAGGGGCTCCCCCTGCATGACAAGGGGCATCTCACCTGTTTGTTCAGGAGGACGTAGATGATGGGGTTGTAGAGGGAGGAGCTCTTGGAGAAGAAGGCAGGCACTGACATGAGCGTGGCAGTGAAGTCCGCTCCCTTGTTGGTGAAGATCCAGAATGCCACCACGGCGTAGGGTGTCCAGGCCAGCATGAACCCCAGCACCATGAGGATCACCATCCGTGTCACCTCCTTCTCAGCCTTCTGGGTCGTGGCCGACTCCTGCTGCTGGGCAGCTGCCTGCGGGCAGGGGGGTGATGAGGGGCTGCCCGTGAGCTTTCCATCCCTGAACCACCCCTCCCTCTCCTCTAGAGCTGCCCACCCTGTCCTCATTCATCCCCTCCCATTGTTACCTCTCGGACTTTGCAGATGAGGCGCCCATAGGAGAAGAAGATGACGACGACCGGGATGATGAAGTGGATGATGAACATGTAGAGGACGTAGGACTCGTTGTGGTAGTCTGGGTTGTGGGTGTAGTAGTCGGGGCCGCAGGAGCACTGCATCCCCTCTGGCATGTATCTGGCAGTGAGAAAGGTTAGGATCTTCACCAGGACCCTCCCTGGGGATAACAGGGGGCATCAACCTGAGGACTGAACTCCCCGAGGATGGCAGGGGGTCTTTTGGGTGAGCTGCTCCCCAGCTTCTCCCACGCACCCCACCTCACTGGACCTGCGCTGTGTGGCTCCTTCGGGACCAGAGGTGAGCCGTGCATTGTTCTTGGGCACGTAGTGTTAGTTGTTGGGTTACTCCCTCCCTCCCAAGAGAATGGGCTGGTTGCTCCCTTCCCTGAGCACTTGCTGGTCAGGAAACACTGGTGCTCACTCTGTGGATGAAGGGTGCTGAGCAGGGACCAAGCTTGGTGGGTCCAAGCTCTTCAGGGCTGTGCTTCCTCAGAGGTGAAGGGACTTTGCTACCCCAAAGCCCCCCCCTTGCACATACCCAAAGAGCTAGAAGGGACTTGCTATGACCCCACAGGGAAGCTCTGCAGTGGGCTGTCACAAGGGGCTGCAGCTCTAGAGATATCTCTATCTCCTCAGCTCTGCATGGCCTTTGGTTGCTGCATTGGCTCCTGGCCAGGGATGTGGGTGGTGCAAGAGCTGGACACGGGCTTTGGCTGCTCGGGGATCACACTCACTGTAGCCTAATGAGCAGCCAAACCTGCCTCTGGTTTTGCTGGGGGGCTAAAATATGCTGTAGTGAGGGGAGAGAAGGGCAGGGGTGCTGGGAAAGGTGGTGCAGGGCTCCCGGGAGCAATGCTGGGGTGCAGTACAGCAGCAAAGCCAGGTCTGCCTCCCTGCTGGCCTGGCCACCCAAATGCTCTTTACTGTCTATGGAGAGAAATGGGGGTCCCTCATGGCATCGGTGATGTGAGCCGTGCCAGTTTCTCTGCAAAGCATAAAGAGAGCACTGAGGGCTATTGGAGCTGGAGCTGCTGAGCCTGTGGTTAGGGGGTGCTGAGCCATCATAAGATCAGCAGCTGAGGTCCCATTTCTGTTCTGACTCCCCCCATTTCCTCCCCATTTCACCTGGAACCCAGCGAGTTGCCTGTCCTGCCTTGTCCCGACGGGGCATTTGCACAGAGCCAGGGCTGCTGCCGTGCATCCTTCAACTCACCTGGACCAGCCGAAGAGGGGTGGAGCAGCACAGGAAAAGGCCATTATCCAGGTAAAAGCGATGCCCATCATGGCGTGGGTCGCAGAGAAGCGGAAGTTCCCCATGGGTTTGCAGACGACGATGTAACGCTCTATGGCCAGGACAACCAGGGACCACAGGGCAACTTGGCCTGTGGGAAGGAGAGAGAGAGCGTGTATGGTGGTGGGCTTGACCTTCCCTTTGTGGTCTTGTGGTTTCAGCAAAGAAGAAAGGGGACCGAGGTGTTGGGGACCAGCAAGGGACACCCAGCATCCTGCTGAGTAACTGAGAATCTCCCAGCTGAAATGTGCAAAAGGTCCCGGAGCGGAGCGTCGCGTCTGTGCTGCGGCAGGGTGCTGGTGATGGAGGAGGGGCAATCCTGATGGGGTTTTAATCATTTAAAAATCAAGGGGGTGAATTCCACCTAGGTGAGAGGAAGCACAATATCTGCCAACGATGCCAGATGTGTCCAAACCTGCTGATGCCTTGAAGTGTGTATTTCCTGGATCTTCAGGAAACGTGCTGGGTCCGGGGGAGGTGTGCGGGGGAGGCTGCGTGGGTGGGCATGCGTGCACATGTATTTATAAGGGATAATTAAACTTCAGGGGATTGGGAGCGTTTAGCCAGTGCTGTAAGCCTGCTAATGCCCCCAGCTGTGATAATCTGCTGATAACTACACCCTGTGTGAGGATTCACTGGAGACCTGCTGCTCGCACAGCGGCTGCTTCCCCTCAAAGTTCCCTCCCTGCAAACAGGAGCCGCCTTGGTCTTCCCTAGATACAAACATCGGACAGGCGAGTACTGCTGCCCGCAGACTCGCTGATTAAAACAGTGCACACCCCTATGAGCTTCTGACCCTGAGACCAAGCCCATCCCTGGCTTAGATCAGGACATTCAGCTTTGCTTTTGCCTGGCAGAATATCCTTTATTTATTTTTTTCTTTCCTTCCTCCCCCCTCCCGAACACCCCTCCCCGATCAGCATCACTGTAGGAGATTGCCCCATTTAGGGAGGTTAGAAAAAGAAGCCAAGTCCTTGCAGTGGCTCTGGAGCCCTGCAGCGAGGCTGGGCGGTTGTCAGCTCCATCAGGAGGTGTCGTGTGGGCCCGGCTGGCTGCGTGGGCACAGGCCGCAAAATGAATCTTGCGCTTCGCACGGGGGCTTTTTCTGCAGGGTGGAGTGTTAGCGGCTCCCGTGTCCCTGAGAAGCTCCCAAGGGCACCCAAATCGGGTGCAACTGGGACAAGAGCTGAGAAGTTGCTGCAAAGCCTGGTCTGGTTTCTTCAGCTCCTTCTACTGCGTGCTGCTGCTCTTCCCTTCTCTTTAAGAGCTTCCAAGTCTTCCTTTCACTCATACATAGACTGTGACCCTGGTCCTTGTCTCCCCCTTTCTGTGCCTGTACCCCTCCTGTGTGTTCACTTTCCCAAGGGACATGTCTCCTCCTCTCCCCAAAGCCTCCCACACGCTTCAACCTTTCCCAAGAAAGGTCTTGTAGCAAAGATGTTTGAGATGGACTCAAGACATGATGTGGTCATCCCCAGCAGGTCTCTGATACCTGCAAGACCTCCTCCTAAGTTGCACGCTGGGCAGCGTGGGCAGATGACCCCATGTTCCGTCCTGCAAAGAGATCCCACCCTGGGGCTCGCTTCCTGCAGGCACCCAACTAGTCATGAGAGATGGGCCTGCTTGGTATCGAGATCAAACCTGTGCAAACCTCTGGTTTTATCCCCATCTTTAAGCCCCAGGGCAGCTCTGGCACGGCGAGCTCTGCCTCATGCAACGAGTTGCACCACCGCAGCAGAGCTGGATGGTTTTCTGCACGGGAGAGATGCTGCAGGCATCACAACTGTCTTGATGGTGTAGAACCGGGTTCCTATAGCCCTGAGGAAGCAAGATCCAACCCCCCACCCCACAGCTCTTACCTCCCAGCGTAGCAAAGAAGCCCTCAACAGCACATCCAACAGGTCCGAAGACGAAATAGCCATTCCAAGCAGTGTAGAAGGTGACGGTGAAGCCAAAGCAGGCCATGAAGAGGTCAGCCACCGCCAGGTTGACCAAGATGTAGTTGAGCGGCTGACGGAGCTTCTTGTGTTTGAAGGTGACCAGGAGGGTGAGGAGGTTGATGGGCAAACCGGTGGAGATGAGGAAGAAGATGTAGCAGCACACGATGCGGTATTTCCAGGGCTCGGCCAGGTAATACTGGGGGTACTCGAAGGGGCTTCGCACCAGCCCTGTCTTGTTGGACATAGGCACGTAAAAATTGATACCTTCCGTCCCATTCATACTGCCAGTGGTGTGGAGGCTGCTGCTGGCTTTTAAGGGTTGGGTTTTTTAAACAAAATATCAGGTTCTGTAATTAATTTTGCTTCAACCCAAATTAAAAAAAAAATAAAATAGGAAGGCCCACCCCCACAATGTGGAAAAAATACCCAACTAAATCACCTCCCTCAAAAAACAGAAGGAATGAGTTAATCAGAACAAGTTCTGTGGGGACGGGTGGTGGTGCGATGCCCCTGCTCCGCCCTGAGGGCCGGTGGTGCCCCTGTTTTATACCCTCCGGCCTCCTCACAGGAGAGCGGGGGGAGGCCGGATTAGGGGCTGGGCTAACTTTGTATGACAAGGGCAACGGGATTGAGAGGGGTTGATGGTTTAAGCACCCTCTAAGCAGCCAGTTGGCCCCAAAACCTGCATTAAAGAGTATTAATTGCCATTAAGTGTTTAATATTGTTTAAGGAGTTGAGGGGAGAATGGGATGGGGTAGGGAGCCCTTTGGAAGAGGGGCAAAGGCAGGAGGAACTGTGGAGTGTTGGGGAGCAACTGCTTTGGGCGGCTGATGGAGGACCAGGTCGGCAGTGGGGCAGAGCCCTTGGGGTGTCCCTGGGAAGCTTTGAGGACTGGAGAGTGCCAAGTTCTGCCCCACTGTCTTTGCAGGGGGTGTCACTGGGGGAAGACTGGACCAAGGTCCACAAAGCTTGAGTCAGGGACTCTGACTCAATTTCCTCCTCTGACTCATCTCATCTCTGGGCTAAAGGGTGTAAGTGATGCTCCAAGGACCTCCAGCAGGACAGGAGGGAGCACACCACCTGCCAGGGATGGATGGGGCACAGACAGCCCTGGGGGTCTCCATTTCCCAGGGACCTGCTGGTGAAGGTTTCCTACCGAAACCTCCTCTCTATCCCAGCAAGTGGGACGCTACTCTGAGTGGAGGCTTTGGTGGGGTTTAGGAAGGATCCTTAAGCACAGCTTTAAAACCAGCCTGTCAAAGTGCCACTGCTTGCTGGAGAAGTGGAACCTGAGTGCCTTGAGGGTGGGAAGGTAAAGCCTCAGCAAACTTATGACCTGATGATCCCTCCAGGGACAATGCAGAGACCTGCACCAGCCTCTAGCCGCATTTGGGGAGCGACTGGTATGAGAAGAAGCTTCTCCCAGTCTCTTAACACTCTGGGGTGCAGGATCCCCATCCCTCCACACTCAAGACTGTGAAACCCTTTACAGCAGGGTCAGTGTCAGCTTGGAGCCCCGGTGCTCCATCCCAAGCTCTTTCCCCAATTTTTCCTGCTTGGGTCATGGGTTCTCCTTCTCCAGGAGACCTGCCTAAGGCGCCTTAGCGAAGCTCTTCTATTAATCTCAGACATCTGATGGCGTTAATAGCCCTGATCTGTTAATGCGGTAAGCTGTGAGCCTCTTTCCCACTGCTGTCCTCTGCCAAGACATGGTGGATGGAAAAAGTCAACGCTGTCTTGCTGGATGAATGAGGTCTTCTGCATGACCAGAGTATCTCAGAGCTAGAGGGTAGGAGCTGAAGGCTAAGGGGCGTGGGTGGGATGAATGGTGCCCTAATTGCTGATCTGCTGATCCATGTGCATGGTCCAAGAGGAGCACAACTAGGACGTGGCAAGCGTTAAGTGGGTCACATCAGCCTCAGGTGCCCTGTGACAAGGACTCTCCGTGGGATATCCATGCCTCTTAGAAGTATTTCACTGCAGGTCCCATCAAACCACCAGCCACGACAATCCCAGTCAAGGTCTTCCTTGGTGGAAAGGATTTCTTGTGTAGGAGTCCCATGGCCACACTTCTAAAGCTTCCCCTGCAGTATTTCGTGCCTCTCCTGGCCATAGTCAGGCTTCTGGATATACAAAAGTTGGGGCTGTTTTTGCAGAATTAGTTAAAGGAGAACTCAGAAAAGCTAACACAGATAAACACACGCGCATCTGACTTGCGGTGTGCCCCTCCTTATTCCGTGGTAGAAAGCAACTCTTTTCAGCTAAAAAAAACTCCCTATGGAAGTTCACCTTCATAAGACTTGGACCTTGCTGTCAGTGCAGCTGAAAGCTCTGGTGCCCCTCCAAGGCTTTCTACAAAAACCACGGTTATCTCATAGGAAAATTAATTTTCATCTCCCAGAAAGTAATTTTCACCTCCCATCTCTGTGAAACTTTGCACCACGTCTTTGCAGTGTCCAGTTTTCTCCAAGAGCGTGAGGAGTTGTATGAATGAAGCCCAGCTATGAGGAGAAGAGGGGAAATGCTGGTCTGTTTGGGCTGTGGGGGACAGCATCAACAATACTTTTTGTACAAAGTTGTTTGTTTGTTTGTTTGTTTGTTTGTTTTTTCCCTTGCTCAGTGTAGATTCTCTCCACTCCCTCTTTCAGCTAAGCCATGGTGCAGCTTTGGCTCCATGCGTGGTACCCAAACCCCTTTCATCCAGGTGGGCTGCCAACAACCAGACCAAGAGGACTCTGACCTTCAACTAGATCTGGACTGGGACCTTTTCCCCCTTTTTGGGAGCCGAATATGAAGCAGATAAGCCTGAGCTACACCTGTTGTGCTAACAGGGGTCTGTCCCTTCCCAGCTGTCCTCGTGGACTCAGTTTTCCCACCCCTGTGAGCTGGTGTTTGATACCTCAAGGCTGGTGGGTTTAGAGCTCTCCACAGATCAGCCGGAGCAATGCCGAAGGCCTTGAATAAACTCAGCACAGGAAAATGACACCAGAGAGGACAGCTGGTTCCTCCAGGACACGTCCTGGATACAACCTCGGTTCCCCCTGTATCTCTGCCACAGAAATGGAAAGTGATGGCTTTAGTCTGGGTTCTCTTAGGGAAAGACAAAGAAGGCAATAGCAAAATTCAGTCCCTGTTTAATGCGAGAGGAGAGTCTGCCTTTCTTTGTGTTTGCCCTTAAGAACAGGGAGGGTTTTTCCTCCTTCTTGCAGGTTTTTTTTTTTTTTCTGCTTTGCTAAGCTCTTTGAGATGAGATTGTCTCTTATTCATTGTTTGTCAGCACAATGCGTGACGGAGCCCTGAGCTGCTCTGGGCTTTCATGTCCTGTGTAAAGCAAGAAATGATAATTATAATCAAATAACTAACTTGCACTGAGCTGATACGGTTGGCTCACCCGTCTCGAGTGACAGGCAAGAGCAAGCCGCAGGGATGTGCCAGGGGAGGTGGGTTCCCTGGAGCGGTGGCAGCTGGGACCCCCGTCCCTCTGCAAACCTTTCCACTGCTGCTTGGGCAAAGGCACGGGAGCGACTCGCCCAAGGGCAGGCAGGGAATGACTTGCAGACCAAGGTGTAGAGCAAAGGAAAAGCAACAGAAGTCAGTCATGAAGCAAGTATCTGTGCTTAAATCAGGAGGCAGAGTGATGCACAGGACCTTGATCCTTGGCCATGAGCACCAGTGCTGAATGCAAACAGGTGCTGAGCTCACTTTCGTGCTTTTGGCTGGTTTTGTAGTGTTCTGTCCTGAATATCCCTTCAGGGTGGGGTAGGTTGTTCCTTTCTGGTGGGCATGCAAAGGCTGCAGTGCTTCCTGGTACCCCTGGCTGCCCTGGGAAGACCTCATTCCCCCATATCAGATAGCACCCATGCATGGCCGCTGCGCTGAGCTGCTTACGCTGGGCTTGTGAGCTCCCTCGCCAGGAAAGGGGTTAAAGCAAGATAAAGTCAGAGCGTTATAGAGACCATATGGAGGGGAAGAAAACCCTTTATCCTGTAATTGGATTCATTCCCACCAGCTCCTGGCAGAGGTGAGGCTGAGTGGAGCTGACAGGTCGCGATGGGTGAGGCGCTGCCAGCCGACCCATCCAAAGCAGGATGTGTGTGCACAAACTTGTAGATCAATGCATTAGAGTGGATCAAATAGATTTAAATGTGTGGCAGGGAGAAGGAGGACACAGATGTATTTACAGTTCAGTCCGGTGGGCTCTTCCTCTCCCATCAGGGATTAATTTGCCCATGGCCAACAGTCCCGAGGAGGCAGCCAGGGCCCTCTACCAACAGCTGTGATGACGGGACCCCCTGTTTGCTGCTCCCTGGGGCTCACATGGCTGCATCCATCCAGGGCAAGGACCTGGTGGTGCAGAGGGAGGCTCTTTGTATCATGCCCTTGCCTCTTTCCCCACAAAATGTGTGCACAGGAGCCTGCCTCCTGCTTGCCTCCGGGCAGGAGGAACCCCAGCTCCTGTTTTCCATGGAGGTTCCCTCTCACAGCTCCTTCTCCAGGCTCACAGTGGGTGGATGCACCAGAAACAGAAGGCAGCTGGGAAGTGGGGAGAGCTTTACCACTGCCAACCTCATCTCATGTGCACAGCAATCACAAGTAAGCAGGTCCCTGCCACCTCAGAGGCTTTTCCTCCTGCTGCTGATCCAGGTAACATCCCTGCAAGCACCGTAGGATTTCCTTGGAGTGACAGAAAGTCTTTGGGACCTGTCATTTTCTTGCCAAGGAGCTGAGCAATCCCGGCTCAGCTGTGAACCTGCACCACTCTGCGTGGTGCTGTCAACACTTGTAACTATGTGATAAACCAGGGCTGTAGCAGAGTAGGCAGGTTTGCAAGACAGTCTCCCCGGTCACACAGCACCACGGGATGAGCAGCCACAGCACAGCAAATCCCAGCAGCACCAGCTCCTCTCTCCGTAGGCGAGCAGCCGTGCGAGGCAGCAAGCCGTCCTCTGATGAGGGTGATGGCCAACACGAGGGAGAAGGTGCTGCCTGCTCCTGTGAGATCTTCCTGCCTTGCAAACCATGGACCATCCCTTGCTGGAGATTTGTCCTGGTTTATCGGTGTTTTGAGCCAGGTAGGTGTCAGGCAGGAGATAACAGGGAGAGCTGGGAGTTGGGTGTTTATGGCCAGCTCTTCTCCCCAGGCTCTGCTTTGCCCAAATAGTGGCAGGTGCTAAACTGCAAAGTCAGAAAGGCAGAAGAAAGGCTCTCGTTTGGCTCCAGAGGGATGCGAGTGCATGGCACAACCACTTCTGTCCTGCAGGGTCCAGCAGCACCGGCCGTGGCCCAGCTTTGAGAGCAGCTGAGCAGTCAGAAAAAACGGGGTTTAGGCAAACAGAAATAATCCAGTTCTTTTCTTTGTTATTTGTAAACCTTGCTTCAAGTTGAACCCTGTTATTCCTGAGGGTCTTAGTGTGGATGTTCGGAGCCCTCTGCAGCAATGCTTTATACATGCTGGTTTGTTTTGTCATAACTGGGTCAATTTTCTTCTTTCCATTTCTAGTGCAGAACCCGTGGTTTTCTCTGTGGAAGCCTGGAGACTGCTGTGACACAGCCAGATGGGTTATAATCTTTTGGGAAACAGCACAGTGGAAATTTGGGGTCTGCTGCTTGTTTTCTGCTTTCCAGCTGGGCTGGCTGGGCTGGCCCCACACTGCAGCATCCCTCCAGGACCATGAAAGCCATCCTGATGTCCCAGCTCCCAGAACAGCCGTGTCCTGCTGGTACTTTGGGGTCTCCCAGGGAGAAACTCTCAAGTCACTGCCCTGGCCATGTTCTCATCCAGTGAGAGAGCACTGTCCCCTGCCTTTTGCCCCATCTTGAGAACCCGGTTCCTTTTGGTGGTGGCTGGGTGTATTGGAATTAATTTTTTGTGCTCTTCTTGCTGTCTGTGCTTTAAAGCCTTCTAGGGATTTGCTCCAGACCAAATGTGTCCTTTTCTCTCCCTTTGCCCTTCATCCTGTAATTGGATTCGTTTCTTCCATCCAGCCCACTCCAGGCTTCTTCCCATCGCTTTACGTAACGATGCTGGCTCTGGGCTGTGCCAAGCCCTGGCACTCAGGGCTTGACCTGCAGCCCCTGAAACCAATGGAGGGGTCTGCACAGATTCCTACTGCACATTGAACCCCACATCGGCACGATGACTTTTCTTTTGCAGCCCACACTCCCCTCCTTGCTGCCTCTTTTTCCTTTCCATGGGTGGTGTGTGATCACCCCCAGCCCCTGCATTGCTCATGCAGCAGCTGCATCTCTGCACAAGTCTTCTGAGCATGGATGGAGCCCTGCCGGGGATCTCCTGCCCCCCCAGTTGGCACAAGGGAAGAGGTAAATGCAGCAGCCCCACACAGATGAGAAAAGCACTGGCAGGACTGTCTGGGAAAACAGTTGATTCCTTTCCCTGCTCCATTAATATTTATTTTCCTTAATTCCCAATCTTTACTGTTTCCTCTCAAAAGCCTTTGTGCTTGAGAGGCTTTCACTGAGGTTGCTATTCATCACCTAAGCAAAATATCTATGGATTAAATGGACATTTTACTAAGTTTGAGTCCTGTGCTGGAATCAATCATGGTTAGACAGGCCCAAATGTCTTTGCAGGTCTTTGCCAGTGCCCATCCCATGAGAAACACTCATCATTGAGCACACTGACTTACCACACACTCTGCCTCTCTTTCCCCCTGAAAGACTCTCACCCTGCTTCCTTGCAGAATGCCCTGGTGCCTTGAAAGCCCAAAAGGAAAGCAGCATCAAACTCTTCTCCCACCCACATTGCAGATAAACCCTCAGCAGTTAATAGCAATTTCTGGAATGAGAAGAGCAACTCTCCATCAGAAGCGCTGATAAACCCTGGACATTCAGCGTAATCCAGTCCTGGGTATCTACTGGGAGCCAGCAGCATTGAGCACAGCAATTCCTTTTCACGCTACGCTTCTCCCCTGGACGGATAATCTCCATGGACAACAACTGCAAACGCTGGAGGTTGAACCCTGACTGCTCCCACCTCCCCTCTCCTACTCAGCAGAACATCTGCTGCCTTCTGCTGCGAGACAGGGTAACCTGCAAACCCCATCTGCGACCGCAACCACAGGACTGAATTTTGCATCCCATGTGTGAGCAAGAACATCATAGATCATCCTCCTGCTGCTTTGACAGTGCAAGTGGCCCTGCAAAGCAGCGATTTAATGCACTTCTCGGTGCCTTAACGTTTTGTCTTGCTATGCTTAACCTGATATATTGTTGTTTGATACGGGAACAGTGGGGGGGGTAAAAGGAGGTAATAAGAAAATAAAAGGTCAGTGGGTGCCTGGTGTGTGTAAAGACTAAATTGCTCTTTCATCAAATCTAATAAATATTCCCTGTGAGTGGGGTAGGGAGCTCCTTTTCTGAAATGTTAAGTGATTTCTCTGCCTCAGAGCCTCAGCACAGGACTTGGATTATCAAACATGCGGGATCTGATGGGGTCTCCCATGGCGGGATGCAGCACTTTGCCTGTCCTGGGGTCACAGCCAGGCAAGCCCCCATCTGCAGCATCCCGGGGTGTGAAGGGAGAGCAGCCATCCCTCGCTGTGTGTAGAACAGCATGGGGGTTTTTATGCCATTCCTAAAAATACTCCTGAGCCTTCAAGTGAAAAACGGTGGTTTGGATTAGAAAACCAAAATGGAAACAGATGAGATGCATCCCATCTTGTTTTCTCACCTCCTCTCCTTTTTCTCTTACTCTTTCCAGATTGGGGAGAGAATGGCAAAGAATAAACACAAAATTCAGGAAAAAACAAAAGAAGGGAACATTTTTCTGGTGTTTTTTCCCTTGTTTGAGAGATTATAAATATTTTATAAGCATGGAAAAATCTATTTTTTTTTTTTGTGAAAAAGGAATTTTTAAATTTTTTTTTTAATTTAATTGTGATGGAAAATCACTGTTAGGAGGCACACACTGGCCAGTGCTTGTCTCCACCACCACCTGTAGAGAAGCAGAATCCAACCAGGCTATGGCCAGAAACATGTGCTTTCCTCTCTCTTTTGTCTTTCTGTGGAGAAACTGAGGCAGCAGGCAGAATTTCCAGGTGTCCCAAATTTTGTTCAGGTCACCTCAGGCCTGGTTTCCAGAGAGGCTTTGGCATTATGTGTTGCAGAATATCTGTCGGGCTCCAAACACCTGTGGGAAGCTCTTGGAAGTGTGTTGCAGTCCCAGAGGAGCTCGGTGAGTTGCTAAGGATGTAAATCATCACGATCCCACCGGAGAAGGGTGTGCTGCAAAGAAGTGGCTCCACCTGGGGTCTCTTGGAGATGTTGGTGATGGGCTACAGAGCACTGTGTTTGCAGGTAAAACAGAGATGGCTGCTTCTGAAAGGCAAGTGGTGGGATGCTCTCTGTCCTCTGCTGCACATCCAAACCTCCTTCTCCTTCCCTACATCTGACTTCCACCTTCTCCACAGCTCTCTGCCGTCAGCACGATGAGCATCCAGTCTCTGGGTTGGCTGTAGGAACTAGGCAGAGTGGGAGGAGAGGGAAACAATACAAGATAAATTCCCCATTAGTCTAGGAGATTGCTATTTACTGCTGTAACCAGGAGGGTGAAGTGTTTTAGGGAGTCAGCAGGGGTTAAATCCTTGCTATTGATTCTCACCCAGTCTGGCTGCGCAGCCGTGAATTACACCGCTGAGCAGCGGGGAGAAATTAAAGTGGGCGCCGGGCAAGCGCGGGGATGGGAGGGGGAAGTGTGCACCCTTAAAATATTTATGCTGCAAATTAACATGTGTTTTAAGCCCATGATTCTTCAAATATTTATCTAGCGTTAATATTTTGAAAAAGGCATTAGAATTTGCCACTGGTGCTTTATTCATTAGGAGCGTTCGGCAGCCACAGACAGCAGCGCCTGCTAAATCCGTAACGCAGCCATGCAGAGACGGCAGCTGGAGGATGGTGCCTGGGCTGGGAGAAAGAGCTTTCTGCTCCCACCTCAGAGCAGGGAGCCTGAAACAGGCTGCTCACCCACCTCCACTTCAGCCTGATGCAGCAGAGCATGGGCCTGGTTTTTGACCCATGTAACTCTAAGTAAAAATAATTTAGCTTGAGTAGGGTGAGAGAGAGATTCCTGTGAGCACCGGGAAGACGAGCTGGGGCTGGGAGATATTTTATTTTTTTCCAAGTCTGATGGCTGGTGAGGCTGCTAGAGGAAACTGGATGGGTGCAAAACCATGTCCTCCCTTCTCACATGTGTCAGCCCCATCCAGGGAGGGCGTCAGATATGGGGGAAGAGAGGATGATTTGGTGCTATGTAGCTAGTGCTGTGGCCGTGATGCTCACCCCAAAACTGGAAGCTTTGCTGGCAGACACCCCAACACCTGACCATAAGTCAGGTGGAGCAGCTGTGTGGGGTTTCAGTCCTTCACTCTCCCTGCACGCTCCCCGCCTGCCGTTAGCCTGGGGCTGAAACTCAGCTCCAGCCTGGCCTTGGCTTCCATCGCTTGTGCTCATATGCGACCCTCTTGCCAAAATACCCCGAGCACAGAGCGACTGGGAGGGAAAAGTACAGGACATGGAGACAAATGCTCGGTGTCACTGGCACAGGGAGCTCGTTCTCCCTTGATTCCTTGACACTGCAGTTGATGCATGGCTTAATGGACTCCACTGCTCCTGCCAGCTTCCTGGTGAAATTACTCCCAATTACAGCAAGCGTTTAGCTCGAGGTGCGAGCAGAACTGCAAGCAGCTCCATTTTGTACATCATATTTCTGCTGAGCTTCTAACCTCTGCTGCAATTTTTGCTTCATAAAACAAGGAGAGTTTCAGGGGGCCTGCAGATTGCCAGCAGTTACGAGGACTGCAGCAGGGCAGGGGCACTTTTATTTTTTGCATGATAATGCTAAGGAGTGAAATTTCCAGCTGTGATTTTTTTTTTAATTTTTTTTTTTAATTTGCATTTATCCTCATTTTGCAATGGTAATGGGGACATGTTGAAAGCTTCTTTATGGACTGAGTAAACCCAGAGCAAAAAGGTGCCTGTTGCTCCCACCTACTCTGGTGTGTCTGCTGAAGAAGTCTTGGAGTCAGGTTCTTTATTTTCAACTCTCCATTTTCTTTCCTTTTTAAGTCCTCTTACATAATTAAGAGGTGAATCTGGCAGACAGCATCCAGCTAATACAGATATGATTAATTTTCATTTTCCCTTTTCATTTAAAGGTTGTCCTTTCCAATGAAGAAAGCTTCATTGCAGATGGATGGGAAACCTGCCAGCCAGACACATTTTTGAGGTAAAAGGGGACAAGACATGGGAAAGTTTAGTGCTTTGAAAAAGTGACCTTTCTTGGTAATTGATTTGTCACTTCCCAACACCATCTGCTGACTCATCAGCTGCATCCATCATCACCACGCAAAAGAAGTACTGGAAAAGTCAATTAAAATGAAAATCGGTGTCAAATGGGTTTGGCACAGTCTTTAGCAAAGGGATTGGGTGGAAAAAAAAAAAACCCAACCTGTGGTGTAATGTCCTTTTCATCACCACACGCCCATGTGGTCCCAGGGAGAAGAGCTATGGTGACCTTTCTGGAAGTTTGATAGCCAGGACCACTTCACTGCCTGGTGACGAGCCGCAGTAAATGCGCAGGGATCTGGGCAACGTTTAGCAGTTGCTGCATTTCTTTAAGGGGGGGTGTTGGCCCAAATTGAGCATTATTGACTGCAGTGACACCAGCAGGTTCCTCGTGAGGACCGATGTGTGTACATGTATTGACTCGCTGCGATGGAGCGAGGTGAGGAAAGGCACTTTATAAGCTCAGGCAATAGGTGTTTTCCTCTTGTCTCCAGCAAATACTGCCCATGCTTAGCTTTCAACCAGCCAGGCAGGAATGCTGCTGGACACCCCTGCTATAACACCCCAGAGAGCTGTTTGATGCAGGAGGGTTTCATTGCTTCCCCAACTCATTTTTTCCTCTTCCATCTCGGCTGGTTGCTCTCAGGTTTCTTTCCATCTGTGAGAAGCACCAGGAGGTTTCTGGCCTGATCCCAAACCCTCCAGCTTCATCCACCTGCCTGATGGTCTTGAGAGGGCAAAGACAAGATCTTACACAAGTCCGCTGCTCTATCTGCACCTTGTTTGCCTGGAGAGAGATGGCAGGACATGGTTTTGTGTCCCTGAGGGGATTCAGATGCTCAGTTATGATGGTAAAAGGGGCCACAAGAAGACCCAAAAGTGACAAATAAATCCCCTAGACTGCTCTGATATCTCCACACTTGTCTGTTGAGGTTATAAATCTCTGCTGATAGATTTAGCAGTCATACTTTTATTTATTATTTTAATATTTAGTTTTAGATGCTGCCAGGGGATTTATTACTTTAAACCTGNCCACATTACAGTAAAAATATAATTGAGACCCTGGCATCGTTTTACTGCTGCCACTCTCTCATTGTAAGAACGTTATCCCAGAGGGCTCATGATCTACAGAGGCAAGTTGGGAGAGAGGCATTTCTCCATCTAATTGATGGGGAAACTGAGGCAGCAAGCGATCTGCCTTAGGGGGCCTTCCCAGCTGTGGGACACCCTGAGCACAGCTCCCTGGGGACAGACAGAAGCCTGGGGAGGCAGGAAAGGGGATCTTCCTGGAAACCAGAGACTTCCAAAAATCCAATGCAGATAACAAAGTTTCCTGCCGTTTCCATGCACGCCAGGTAGCCACTCGTCAGCTCTGCGTGGTCACCCGCACAGGTGAGTGACTGCACACCAGTGCCTGGACCCCTATATAAAGGGTGGGAAAGGCAGCAGGAGCATCCAGACGTGATCAGGAGCAAGAAGGGGTCTGACCTCCAGCATCCCGTGGCTGCACTCACCAGGTAGGTCCTTGGGCTCTGCTCCCATCTGCAAGCTCGGTGGGGTGGGTGCTCAGCTGGGTGCTGGTGTTACCAGTGTGTGTTGGTTTCAGCAGAGAAAGTTCTGTCGGGAAAGAAGAAACAAAATCAATGCCTAAACAAGAGGAAAGGTGCTTTCTGCTCATCCCCCATTGTAGAGTATTGATTCCAGCAGCTTCTGCCTCCTTACTTGGTGTGAGCACCCAGCAGACACCGAAGTGTGTTGCGGAGGCACAGGGAGCCCTGGGTGCCCTCTGCCCTCGGGGAGCTGCTGTGGAATGACAGACAATGAGTCACAGTCAGTGTCTACTGACAATAATGATTTTCTTTTTATTTTTTTTTCTAGAAGACCTCTCAGTAGATAAAAGTATCCTCTTGTCACTGTGCTCACAGCAATACCAGGTGGGTGTTCACCCCTCCTGCCCCCAAATTGGCATTTCACCCCATCAGCAGAGCTGGGCAATGCTGCACCCAGCCCTGTGCAACCACAGTACTTTGTTGTGCTGATGCTGAACTTGGGATGTTCCCTCTTTGTGCTTTCTCTTTGTAGCTGGGAAGCAAATTCACTAACAGCAAAGTATGTCCCTGCCTGGAGAGGCATTGAGCTAGAGAGCTTGGGTCTGAAAGACATGTCCTGCTTTCAAAATAAGGAAGGGATATTAGAAAAGCCTGGAGTAATGTGTGGGGGTGTTTCTGTGGGGGAAGAGGAGAGAATCAATTGACAAAAGGATAGTCAATAAGAGATGGAGAAGGTGACTGGCTTCATTTATTTGTATATGGCAGTATTTTATTGCCATGAGGGAATACATGAAGGCACAGAAGAACGATGTTATCAAGATAACGCAGTGTTATCTGCACATACACATATCAGCATACTGTATTATTACAAGGGGAGAGCCTGAGAAATTATCTTGATCACTGCAACAAACGGTACATATGGCTGGGTCACCCCAGACGATGCCCTGGTGGAGCTGGTAGTGTGGGCAGGCAGTGGGAGGTGGCACCGGTGCTGCCCCAAGCAGTGCCGAGGGGGAGGAGAGGGATGAGAGCTGCCTTGCCTGCAGCCAGCCCTCCCCTGGCCTGGCACGCAGCGGAGGGATGTGACTGGCAAGTGCTGCAGAAAGGGAATATTTATTAACTTCCACCGGCCTTCAGTTCAATACTGGCTGATATTTATGGGAAATCCAATTTAGGGGTCAAATTTGACCTAACAATGTCTTTTCAATAACATCCAAA
This sequence comes from Heliornis fulica, assembly GCA_013399135.1. Classification (NCBI taxonomy): domain Eukaryota; kingdom Metazoa; phylum Chordata; class Aves; order Gruiformes; family Heliornithidae; genus Heliornis; species Heliornis fulica. The sequence goes on from VXBZ01002650.1 coordinate 147,167, forward strand.
TGAAGAGGTTTCTGAAACTAATTAAGGATCAGTCTCCAATCAGGTAGAGTAGTTAAGCTGTGGGACCAGACTTCATTAAATTTGTCCAGAGAGAATATTTTAATATTTAAAGAGAACATTTAATGTTTACGTAAGTCCTTTTCTGACGTGAAGTCGCTGTTAAATCACTTCAGAAGGTAGTTTTTAAAGCCCTTTATACCAGGCTTTTATGCAGCCAGGCTGGCAAATGCCCTTCCCAGCTCTCCTGGACCCAATGAGGCTTATGAAGAGATTCAGTCCATCACAGAAGGTTTTTCAGGAGTGAGGAATAGGAAATCAAAATTTAACAAAGCAGCTGTCTTAAGGTTTTCCTCTCTTACAGCAACGCTCTGTCTCCCTTGTTGTCAGTGGGATTGATGGGAGCGTTTTGCTGTGGGTGTGTGCTGGTCTTAAACCAGTAGAGATGGAGGGCTAAACCTTGCAGAACAGAGGGAGGCTTTAATGGTACTGAGGGGCTGGGCTTCAAGTCTCTGGAGAGACTGCTCAAGAACAAATCTGTTTACAGAGAATGGTTTGAGAGGAGAGTTGTCAGTCAAGACACTTCTATTCCCAGCTCAGGAGCAACTGGAAGAGTAAATATACCTCTGTTTAACTGGTGGATAAATTAGATTGCAGCTGATCAAAAGCCAAAGGGATTTCTTGTCAAATGGCTCGCTCTGACATCACCCTGGTGTCTTCTTTCCCGTGTTGTTCAGACCGTCACGATGGTTTCGAAGAAGGTGGTGGCCAGTCTGCTCCTGGTGTATGTGATGTCTCTGCTGGCCGAGCAGACCGAAGGCTTCGTGCCCTTCTTCACCCAAAGCGACTTTCGGAAAATGCAGGTAACCCCAAGAAACACACTGCAGGTAACCCCAAGAAACACACTGCAGGTATCCCCAAGAAACACACTGCAGGTAACCCCAAGAAACATACTGCAGCTGCTGGAGCCCTCGATACCACAGAAGTGGTTCATCCTCCCTTATCCCCCAGGCTCTGCCAATCCACATCACACCCCCGTCCTTCCCATCCCCTGCCCCTCCTGCTCCAACAGGAGATGTCATGATGTTGGCAATCCCTCCCTTGTTCCAAAGTCAAGGGCTCTGGGAGGTAGCAGAGACAGTTTGTAAGATGTGGGACTAGAAGGGAAAAGTTTGGGCTCTGGCTGAAGAACTACAAGATTGTTGTGGGTTATCATCTGCAGCTGGTGGGTCTTGAGTTTCTTCCCTCTGTTCTAGTGGCTGTAATCTTTAAGGAGAAGCTGCAGCCTCCAATCACCATACTGATGGGTCTTTTTTTTTGTAACAAATAATTAACCATCCTCCAGATGGTTGTCACCTCTGGGATGTGCAGAGGAGAATGTTTTTTTCTTTTGATGTGAAACTAATACTGTTGAAAGGTGTCAGGCAGGCATCCTCAGAGACTGCCTTCTCTGAACCACCGCTGAAGCGAGCCTCCCCCACACCACACAACCCAGGGGTACGGGCAGAAATCTTGTTTCCAACACTGATCTGCTCGCTTGTCGCTCTCTGAGAGCAGTTGCTTTTTGTAGGGAGCACGTTCACCCTTCAGCCTTGTGGAGGAAGACAACGGGGACCGACACACAGTCCCCAGATTGACGGCTCATACACCATGACCCTCGTAGCTACCTGTCAGCTCATGACTGAGGGTCTTCTTAGATGCACAGGGGTGAAATCAGCCTTCCAAAGGCTGCCTGCCCTCCTCTGAGCGTGCATTCACACCAAAGAAAGAGCACAGCAAACAGTTAGTCTGACATACAGCACAGCCTTCATTGCATTTTACATGTCCTGTCATGTTTGTCATATCCCAAAGCAGCCTTGGCTTTCCTCCTTGGGCTGGGAAGAAAGGGAGAGTCCTGAAGCTGAGTTTAGCCCATAAATGGGAAAGGATTAATGTTACAAACCTGCAAGAAAGGCTGATAATACGTGAGGTCTGCACAGAGCTCTCCATTTGCAATGAGGTAGTACAGACTTCTATTAAACTTCACTGTCACAGCTACAGAAGAGAATCAGGGCTCTGAAATAGCTCTGTAAGGTCATACATTTGGCTACCACATCCTGCTGACAGTGTTACCTTGCACACATCAAAGAAATTTTCTAGAAGCATCATGTTTCCTATAACTCTTCACATGCAATGTGTAACCTGACTGCATTCAACATTGCATCCTCTGCTGCATACTGGACTTACGAGTCCCCCAAGCCATGCTGACCAGAGCTGGTGGGTTCCCTCCCAGTAAGCTGTGGTCCTGGGGAAGGAAAAGGAGGCTGAGGGGAAACCTTCTCACTCTCTGCAAGTCCCTGCAAGGAGGGTGCAGAGAGGTAGGGTCGGTATCTTCTCTCAGGGATCAAGTGACAGGACAGAGAAAATGGTCCCAAACTGCCCCGGGGGAGATTGAGGTTGGACACCAGAAGAATTTCCACCCTGAAAGGGCTGTCAGGCATTGGAACAGTCTGCCCAGGGCAGTGCTGGAGTCCCCATCCCTGGAGGGGTTGGAAAGGCCAAGAGATGAGGTGGTGAAGGACATGGGCTAGAGGTGGCCTGAGAAGGGTCAGGCTGGGCTTGGACTCGGTGAGCTCACAGGTCTCTTCCAACCCAAGTGATTCTGTGATACAGGGCTGGGCAGGTTTGATACTCTCACAATCCCAGCATCTTTACTTTGAAGTTGCAGGAAAAGGAGAGGAACAAAGGAGGGCAGAAGAAATCCCTGACCTCACTGCAGCAACTGGAAGAGGAAGGCTTTTCTGACCAATCTAGTGCAGATGTCAGCAAGTTCAAGACCTTCAAGGTACGTTGAACCACACAACTATAAGGAGCCTACAAGGATGCACTGGGGGGTGGGTAGCCCACGTGTCAGTCCATGGGGTCTGGCTACAAAGGAGTGTTTGGTGATGCTGCATGGGAAGGCAGTTAATGCTATTGGGGAGCTCAGAGTCGATATAAAGGAATACCACCACCTTGGCTGGACAACTAAGCAAGGTTGCAGCAAAGAAAGGTTTTTCCTCCATCTTGGACATTGTGCAACCTGGTCACCCCTCAGACCCACCTGGCTTCTCCCTCAGTATGGCGAAGATTGAAACAAGAAGAGGTCTGTGTTTGCCATTTAGTGAACACAAGCAAAATGCTGTCAGGAATTTGCAGCTCTACTTCAGGTCTGGGTTTAACTTGTCACTTCTTCAGCCAGCTCCACATCAGTGGCCCAGTGTCACCTTCAATCTCACAGTCCTCTGTACTCACAAGACCTTATTTATAGACTTGGGCCCACACAGCCCCCCAAAGTCTGTGTAGAGAGCAGACAACTGCCAATTTTAGGGATTTAAGTGCCAGTCTAAGCCCTCAAGGGCATGCTTACCTGGTTAGCCACGTCTGGAAATTGTGCTTTTCCACTTGAATACAGGGAACTCTTTGCTCAGTCCATGCCACCGCTCCTGTGGTGAGCTCAGCCATTCTCTCTCCCAGCAAAAGGAGCCTGGAAGTTCACCCTAAACTGGGGGAGAGACTGAGCAGGACAGGCAATGGGACTAGCTAGGCTGGAATCTGTCCAAGAGGCAGGTTAATGTTCCACTACTCTCACAAAGGTGGTGTACCCACAATCAATAACGGTATTTAAACAGCAAGGATTCACAGTACAAAGCATTAAACAACTGGCACATCCCAGTGTCTAACAACCCCCCTGCTGCTGCAGCCACAAGCCCTCCGGTGCTTCCAGCCGTGACCAGGACGACTCTATCTGCTGCAGGCACACGGGAGCCACAGCTGGCTCGACATCCCTTGGTCTGGAGGCAGGATGATGCCTCATCCTCAGTTGTTACTAGGGCAGGGTGCTCCACTGGCATCACTAAAGCTGATGGTTTGATGGGTCAAGGTGTGAGATAATGGAGGATTATAAGGTTCAGAAATTATTTTCCTCTCTAGTCTCTGTTGCCAGGAGGTACCTTTATCTGTGTTTCTGAGTCAGCCCAGGGATGATCCACTGCATGAAAACTCGGGCACTCTGAACAGCACAACACTGCATTGACATAAAAATGTTGCTCTTTCCCTGTAAGGCTCACGCTCTTGCCTTTCACATCATCTCTAGACCCACTATGACTTAAGTGAAGTGAGGTCAAAGCAACCCAACCTGCCTCCTGCTCCCCTCAGCATTTCCTTCTGGCTTTTCCAGCTTCCTCTACAGCTAGCTGTTCCTGTCAAAGCTGGAATGTGGCTCACCCCGAGGCAGCTGGAAAAATACCAAGATGTCCTGGAGAAACTGCTAGCAGAGATGTTACAGGACACCCCAGACGGTACTGTCAGGAGGTTGATTTCTGCCTTGGGAATTCTGCCTTTCCCTCCTCTCACCAGCTCATCATCACAGAGATATTTATATTCCTCAGAAGGGCTTTTGTGTCATGTTTGCTCACTTTACAGAGTCCTCAGATACCCCACTCGCTCTCATGTGCACACTCTTCTTCTGGGAAGGTTATTCACTCTCTCAGGGTGCTGCCTGTGCCCTAGAGCTGATATTGACTGTTAGCAGAATTGCAACGCTTCCCAGCTGCTCTCCTTCATGCTGCTTCCCACTTACTCACTCCTCCTCCCAAAAAACCCTCCTTCTTTTTCCAGGTGCAATTTCCAGCAGAGCTTATAACACAATCTACACCTGCAGGGCATCTACAGTCAGACCTAGCACCCTGCTTCCCCCGTGGGGGCTTAGAGCTAATGATTACAGCTAGAATTAGCTGCAATTTGAGGCATCAAGTGTTAACTAGTCCTGGGCTTTGCTCTTAGTATAATGGGAATTGCAAAAGAAAATATCATAGGGCACTGTATGATGCAGCTATTCCTGGCTGCAGACTTGAGGGGTGGTGGAATGGGTCTTACTAGTGTTACCTCTGGACCTATCTGGGTCCAAACAAGAAGGTCCCCTCTGTCCCCATGGGAGTTGTTATTCTGCTCTGGCTTTGCCAGTTTCACTTTGCCTATTAGGTCTTTAGTTGGGGAACTGAGGAGAAAGAAACAATATATAAAGTCAAGGAAAGACTGAATGACAAATGTAAGGACACTTGTTCTTTCCTCTCTCTTCGTTTTAGCTGACTGATATCTGCAGAATCAGAGGAGGAAGCGCTGTAGCCTGCTATAGCTAAAAGACTCCACTTATGTAAACAAAATCTGTAAGAGAGATTAACAACAAAATCTGAGGTGAGATAATAAAGTGCACAGTATAATTAAATGGAGGATTTGTGTCTCCTTTTCTGCATGCTCTCAGCCAGATGGCAAGCAGCAAGTGTGGGAAAGAAGAGAGGGAGGGTTTCCAGTTCTAGAGAACATCACCGTCCTTCTGAGAAGTTCAAAGCATGCTGCAAAGCCTGAGTAATTAATCTTTGTTGACTAATAACTTTTACCCCTCCCTTTTGGTGATGAGGGAAACTGAGACAAATATTTACAGGGTCTCCCAGCCAAACCAGTGACAGGGTGAGGAGAGTTGGGGGGCAGATGCAGGCATCCCCAGTGGGCTCTCACTCTCTCCCAAGCTGCTGGAGACCTGGTTTCCAGTTCCTACCTGTGCTCTTAACCCCCTCTTGCTCACCCAGGCAACAAATCTAAAAGATGTTGTGAGGAGCACCTCTTGGTAGCTGCCATGCGAACAGGCACAGCATGTGTGAGACAACCAGAGCCTTATTTCTGCCTTTCAAACAAACCTAGAGGTGAAATCGTAATTCCACTTGAACATACTGCTCTCCATTTACATACCTTTGGCTTATTTTAGAGCTGCTCCTCTATACTGGCAGCAGGAAATCCAACATATGTAAAGTAAGGATGGATGAGATCAATGGTATGGATGTGAATATATCCAATTTCAATCCAATTTTATCCTCCCAACCTAACACAAGTTCTGTTCTCACTGTGGCTCATTTAAATAGCTGTGTTTGGCTAGAACAACACCCCTCGGTGTGCTCTCCACTGCAAGCCATGCCTTAGGAGAAAAGAAATCTCCCAATGTATAATGCAACATCCAGCACAGAGTGGATTCCAGTTCTAACGTTTCAATTCAAAGGCACTCTCCTAGTCCATGGACTGATCAGCTCAGTGTAACTCAAAGTTTGCAGGGATTATTGCTCAGGCAGGTTGAGCTAAGAAATCACTATAAATGAGCCTGAGTGGCTGGGAGATAGAAAATAATACATTCCATTAGGGTGAAAGTGAAAGAAACTGCATGTATTGCTGGGCTAGGAGCTCAGCCAGCACAAATCAGTCTGCAGTGGAGTGATATCCATGGGAGAGCTGGTATGGAAATCACCAGAGAAGTTGCACCACATCTGCATGGGTCTCCAGCAAGATCAGAGACAAGACTGCATCAATGGGGTGTTGACTCCTTTACCCTAGGTTTAATTTTTATGGTTTCATTGCAAGTGGCCCACTGCTCCTAAAAAACCCTACTGTAATTCCACTGCAGGTCAGAGCTGTCTCTTCAGCATCGCCCCTTGCCCAGCTCTTGCACTCCAGTGGTTTCCTGGGCTGATAGCTCCCTGTGCCATCCAGGAAGGAATGCTCCCCAGTGACAGCAAGAAGGAAAGGGAACATGAACCTCTTGACTTGGCTTCCTGGGCTATTTCCCACCATGGTGATGGTGAGCTTGATGCTGCACAGACTTCCATATGGCTTTGTTGGGTTGTCTCCCCCTACTTGTATGTTTTAACAGAGAGAAGCTGCAGCAGTAAAGGTCTTCTTTTACCCTGGCCAATGTCCCTTCCCCACTGACCCAACTATAAATGAGTTAAGGGGGTGTGGCTGATTGTGATGGTAACCATATGGTCCCCTTCTCTTGCTCTGCCCAACTGTGCTGTCCAAATATACACCAAAGTGCAAGGGAGGCTGCAGCTTTTGCAAGTAAATTCCTTCCAGCCTCAAGGGCTTTGAGTAGTGGGGAAAAAAAGCAGAAATTCTTCTTCTGGAAGGAAGATGGACCCCAACCATTCTCCCAGGCATGGCTCCTACTGTCAGGGTTACATCTCTTGTTAAGAAGCAAAAGGGCCTCCAAGTTTCAGGACAGATCTGTATCCACAGTGCCCTGGAAGGCTGCTTTGGCTGCCAGCAGCACCAAAGTCTGTGCCTGCAATTAGGTAAAAAGATCTCACTGCTCCAGAAACTGATCAAGAGTTTCATGGCAGGATGAGCAGCCAAAAAGTTGGAGGAAAGAGGCAGGGAAAGGAGGAAGAGGAGAGAAAAGAATGAAAGCAGCACTGACTTTCTAACCTAATAAGAAGCTCGTCAGGCTGAGGACATGACATACGATCGGGAGGATGAGAAACGGTGTTCTTGGGTCACACCTGTGCCGCCACTGTGAGTGACAGGGTGTTAAATTGGCACAGTCGGTTCCCAAGTAAGAATTGACACTTCCCCTGGTGACATATGCAGGACTGTCGTCCAAATGCCACGGGATAAGATGAGGGGGTGCGGTGGCGGGTTTTTTTTCATCAGCCCCTCAGTCAGTAGCGGAATGGTTCATCTGCTGCCCGTGCTTTTGGGGTGCAGCATGCTCCCCTCTTCAGGCATCTTGGGAAGATGGTGCAGATCTATTTCTACCCCTTGGCTTACACCAGTCCTGCCTTGATACTTCAAGAGAAGAAGCAGACGGCACGGCACGCCTGCTCTCCCCGTTCAATATCTGAGTCACTGCCGGCAAGCCTAAGGCAGCTTCTGGGCTAGGAAGGAAAGTGGAGGCTGTCCCCTCCTCACTGTCCCATCTTCCCACATCCAGCTCAGAATATTTACAGCCAAGATATTTGAGAGCTGTACCGTGGGCTGAGAAACTGGCTTTTCACAGCCGAGCATCTCTGAGCATCGCAGCCCATCTGCAGCATCAGCAGGCCTGTGCTTGCCCTGGCAGCCTCTGCTCCTGCCCAGAGCTGTGGGAATGATGAAGGGGCTGCAAGATGCACTAAATCTACCATCAGCCTCATCATCAGCACTGCCAGTGGAGCAATGGGAGCAAATAGGTGCTTGTTCTTAGGGATATAGGCTGTGTCATGTCTGAATTAGAGGGCTGGCTTCTCCTGCTGCATTCTCTGTGGTGTCCAGGTACCTTCTGGAGAAGGCTGGGATGCTTGGTTGTCTTGCTGGGGAGAAAGAGAGAGGGGCCAAACTCTGTCCTGGTATAACTCCCCAGACATCCAGAAAGTCAAGAAGTTGAAGGGTTGGGGTGTGTTTTTGCTGCTGTTGTGCTTTTTCTCCGAAGCAAGAGGAGTTCACTTAATTCATGAACTTGTGTTAGCTCAGGCTTAGATGACAGGATGCATCCGCCTGTCTATGCAGAGCTTCTCCAAACTGTAAACTGTGATCTTACAAATCCCATGTACTAATAGCATATTCTAATTCTGTATTTATATTAGACACCACTCCCAATGATTAGCTGTCAGTTGTGCTTTCCAGTTAGTGAGCAGAGCAGGTCCAGCTTTGCACTTTCGCACTTCCCATTGGAACTGACTATGTCCTTTCAACAGGCCCCATAGCCTCTGCTTGGTGTGTATCTGTTGTTGCTAACCAGATTAAGAAATCTCAGCATCTTCTCACTGCTTTCTTGCATAAATCAAGAAGATGGGGATGAGCCTTGTCCGATGTCCTACACAAGAAGGGCACAGCAGCAAAGCCTGGAAGGAGGGGGATCCCTGAAGAAACTTTCCCAACTCCAGTATCACACATCAAACATAAACCCAGTAGCGCACAGGCAGCCTGCACACATTCTTCACTACTTTTTTCATCATCTTTAATTAAATTCTGATATTACACCACAGTATTTCAGCCACTTTCATTACTTTCTTTATAGGCAGTAGCAGGATAAAGCAATTACTGTACATCATTGACTTGCCAAAATACATTTTCAAGTCAGTGCTTGGTTTTGACTTTTTAGGCTTCAAAGTATGCAAGGAGCCTCCTTCCCCGGCAAATATCCTGTGGACCCAGATCCTGATCCTGCCGAAAGCGATGGCAAAGCTCCAGCACGCTTGATGGGTGCCAGTTAAACGCCTGTAACTTGGCAGCAATGAGAAGGATGAGGAAAAACGTGTGTGAAGGGGGTGGAGTGGGGAAGGGGGCAAGTGGCTGGAAATGGCACTTTCATAAGTGTCGCTAAAAAAGTCAAAACGCTGGTGGAGTGAGTGGAGTCAAAACGCAGTGAGGTGTGTGGTGCTCACCCCCCCACACATACTCCAGAGCAGGGATCCTCAGAGGGATGAGGTGGTGACAGCGGCCGGGCCCTGCATCTGAGGCTGCTTTTGCACTTCCCTATGTCCATTTCTCCTCCTTTTCCCCCCTCCTGAGATAAGCACCCGCTCCCGCCCGCCGCCATTCCCTGCCAGGGCCCCTGAAATCCCCAGCATGGCGCCCAGAAGACGCAGGGAGCCGCGGCCGGGAAGCCGCGCTTTCCCCTGACCTTCCAAATATGGCGCCCATTCCCGCCTTTTTCATCACCACATGAGCCTCCCCCACTCATCCTTCTCAAGATGGCTACCCGAGGGAGGCTGCGGCGGATCCATCCCAAGATGGCGTCCGCGCTTCCCTACTGACAGAGCACTTCCGGTGGGGCCTGGTGTCAGCGGCGTGGCCTGGTGTCAGCCGCGTGGCCATGGCGGAGCTGACAGACGCGGAGCTCCGGGAGAAGCTGAGAAAGCTCGGTTACCGGCCGGGGCCCATCACTGACACTACCCGCAAACTCTACATGAAGAAGCTGCGCTCCCTACGGGGCTATGTGGTGGCTTCCCGTCGCAGGCACCGCGGTGTTCCGCCAAGACTGGCCCGCAGTCCCACTAGGCGGCAGCAGGCCTCGCCTTCGCGGCAACGCTCCGGCTACACCTCCGCCGTCGGGGCCGCCCGTGACAGTGAGGAAGAGGAGGATGAGGAGGAAGGAGGAGGGCGTCTGTCCGCGTCCCGCAGGGGGGCGTCTAGGGAGGGGGGTGGGCGGTCCTGGCGGGGTTCCCCTCCGGGCCGGGGTTCCCCTCCGGGCCGGGATTCGGGGCTTGGCTCCAGGGTAGAGGGTGGGCTGTCTCGGTACAGCTTCGGAGGGCTGAGCCCCTCGGGTCAGTGGGGAGAGTCTGTAGAGAGAAGTGGGGGTGCCGGGGCTGGGCTGGGGGCGTCCGTGGGTGGGCTTGGGGGAATGCACTCCCCCTCCCAGTGGGACACGTCCATAGAGAGAAGTGGGGGGCTGGGGGATGGATCAAAGCCACTCTTGGATAGTTCAGGGGGGTTGAACCCCACATCTGAATGGCACATGTCTGCAGAGAGGAGCAGGGGGCTCGGCACTGGGCTGGGAGTGTCTGTGGATGGGTTTCGGGGGCCAGGCTCCGTGTCCCACTGGAGCACGCTTACAGAGAGAAGTGAAGAGCTCAGTGCTGGGTCAGAGCCATCCCTGGATGGATTTCAGGGCTCAGACTCCTCCCTGCAATGGGGCATATCAACAGAGAGAAGTGGGGGCCTCAGCACTGGGTTGAGGCCATCCCTGGACAGGTTTCGTGGGTTGGACTCCACATCCCAGTGGAGCCCATCCACAGAGAGAAGTGGGGGGGTCGGCATCAGGGTTGGGTCTGGGCTATCTTTGGATGGGGTTGGGGGGCTGAGCTCTGCATCCTCCTGGGGCACCTCCAGAGGCAGGAGTGGAGGGCTAAGCTCCAAACCCCTTCCCAGTGATGAGAGTGGGAGCCTTAAGTCCAAGAGCTATTGGGGCACATCAGGAGGAGGAATTGGGGGCCACAGCTCTCGAGCACAGTGGGAGAAAGGTGAGGAGAGGAAAGGCCTGTCCTCTAACACCTTATGGGGGCGGGAGAGCGAGGTGACCCCCAGCACCCACTGGAGCACCTCAGCGGCTCCTGGGGGGTTGAGTCACCAGTTTGGGAGAGGGAAGGAGGATTTGGCTTCCAGTGTTGGGACAGAGGCAGAGAGGGAGCTGAACCCCAGCAGCCGAGGAGGGGGGTTGATCAGGCGGTTCCCGTGGAGGGCTATGAGCAGTGCAGGGCTGGCCTCAGGGAGTCACTGGGAAGCATCCAGAGCAGGACAGGGAATAACCTCCCACCCTCACTTGTTGCGGACAGCCTTGAATCGGCAGATGGATAGAAAGGGCAAAGACCTCGAGTATTGCTTCTCCTGTTTCCTTTGCCTTGCCACCTGTGTGCTGCTGACGATTTTTCTGGGCATCCTCGTGGTGAAGATGATTGGGTCACACTGCCTTGACAGGAGAGAGGACACCTGTACGTGAACTGGTTTAAGTCCTGGTTTTAAACTTCACTTTTTCTGCTTCCTCTTCATTACTTCCATCACATTTATCATTCTCATTGCTGTAACTTGACATAACTGCTTCTGTCCCCATTTCCATCTCCCTGTGCCTGTGGGAAACCTTGTTAATCAGGGAAAGTAAGTCGAGTGTGTGCTTTTTTTCTTCAGTTCTTCAAAACCCAGGGTTTTATGGAGTGTGACATTCCTGCTAGGCCAAGGATGTGATCGTCTGTCATGTAACATAATGTCTTTGTAATTGCCCATTGTGTGTTTTCAGTGTTAGCCTCTTCAGGGCCTTTATTCTGGCTCCAGGTGTGGCAGAGATTCCAGGAAAAATGAAAAGTGGCTTCCCTGGGTTTTAAAGCAGAATTCTGCTGCTAGAGCAGATGGAAATATTGAAGTATTGTTGCTTCTTGGCTTTGGGCTGACAGAAGAAGGGGTTTGGGGTGTGGATGGGATGGTGTGAGTCCTGAAACTGGGCATGCTGTGCATGTAGGTGTTTGTGTGCTTTGTGTGGGCTGGGAAAGGTCTTTACTGCTTTCTCAAAGTCAGTGTCCAATGTGATTGAATTTCTGATGCGCCTTTATGGCTTTGTTAGGTATTTTAAAACCAATGGTAATTTGAAGCAAGAAGTCTTGCTACACAGCCACAAATATTTTAAAGTCTTGGGTTGTTAAGGCTGCTGGGAAGTACTGCATGGTGGACCAGCAGATATCCAATTGTCGGGGTGGGAGGCATCGGTTAAACCAGAGGCCATAATCTGCAGACCTAACAGCTCCAAATAAAATAAATCCTCTACTTTTGCCTTGAGGAGGCCTGATTTAAATCCCTCTTCTCACCGTGATATTTCAGGTGACCGCAGTGTGCAGCAAGTGGCATTACAAGGCTGTAAAAGATTGGTGCAGAGCAGTGAGGAGTAGAGGAGCACAAAGCATGTACTTAGAAGGAGCTATTAAAATGTTCAGGTTTTGCTTTCTGGCTCATCATTTGCACCCATTTTATTTGTTTTGCTCTCAGCACTGCCTGCTGAAGCAGTGCTTTGCATGCTCATTTGCATAGGAAGGTACCGTGTAGAGTGAGATTAGGAATATCAGGATTGGTCTTTAAAGTCGAGCCTTCTTTTAAAAAGATAATTACTTTCTTGATCAAAGCTCTTGTACTGCAGCCAGCTAATTTGCCCTCACCTTCTTTCGTAGTTAATCTCTTGACTGTGGATTGTGACAAAAAGACGGATGATGTAAGTGTATATTTATTTATCTTCAAATATTGTGGGTAGGGGATTCTCACAGAAGAGTAATTAGGTAACTTCCACCAGTATCAGTATCACTGTAAAATCATTAGTTCTGTCTTTTTACAGAAAAACTGTGATTTGATGAGTTGGAATTAATGGCCCAGATTAAATTAGGACCGTATATGAGTCTCTGAAAGATAAAAATTTAAATTCCGAATTATGTGAATCAATTTCTGTAATAGTTGTAACAGAAGTGATATTGGCTCGCAGTAAAGCTGTGCTCAGCTTTAACAATGCAAGATTTAATCCAGCTAATTCCCTGAACTCCATCATAAAGCGTTTGTACAGCCCTGTTTCTCTTCTCATAATGTATCATCGGGAGAGAGAAAATTCTGTGTTGTATTTGGAGTTCTTGTTAGCTCTGATGTTAAGGAGGCAAAGAACCCATCCATGGTTGGGCAGAGGGGACGCCTGGCCATGCAATCTGGGCTGGGGAGTTGGTGGCACTTCCAGAGGATGTCCCAGCTCCATTTGGGAGTCAGAAAGGAGATCTGCAAGTGTGTTTGATTGGAACTAGCGGCGCACGACTGAGCCCAACGCTGCTGCTGGTATTTTGCTTTGGTATTTTTAGCTGCTCTGACCACTGTCCCCTTGGTGCCCGTCTGCTCATGTTTGGTACCTGTTTCTGACTTCCAGTTCTGTCAGGCTAAACAGAAGGACATAACAATGAACGTGCTGCACGAGTTGTATAACTACTTGTCTGTACAAGCTGGTAAGTTCCAATTGTCACTATAAAACACTCAGGAGCATTCAGCAAACTGCCTCTCCCAGCTGTCTGGGCATTTTTAACCTCAGTTTGAAGTGAGATGTTTATGGAACAGTCAGTTCCACTTGAAGGAGTTCTGAGAAAGTCAGGTAATAAAAAAATAGGAGAAAAGATGACTTTATTTTTATTCCAAATAGTGCTTAGCTAATGCACTCGTATTACTGTGCTCATGTGGAGTGGTCCTTATTTGCACTTGATATATTGGGAATTTGAGGGAGAGATATTCAGCTTTATGCTTCTTTTCTACCAGCATCTTGAAACTGACCTCAGGCCACTCAGAGCTGGGAAGTGTAAGCTGATGTGTTCTTACAAATAAAGTTAATGCGACTTAAAAAATTGCTGGTGCTCTGCTGAGATGTGGCAGCTGTTTATACCAATGTCTGTTTGGGTTTTTTTCCACAGTACAGTGTAAGGGTGTCTTAGCTGAGGAGTTAACTGAGCACAGTAGTACAACCAGTTTGTACTATCTATGAGCAAATCCAGACCCTAACTAGTATTTGGGATGGAGGAGGTTGCTCAGTGTGTGAAGCTTGGTCAGCAAGAAGAGTAATAACAGTGTTAATCAGTAAAAGGGTTAAGTGCCATTTTCTGGATTTCAGACCTCAGTAAAGCTGAAGCCTTTAGATACTTAAATTTACAGAATTTTTGAATCTTTCCAAATCAGACTTCAGTATGTGTAGAATTTCCACCAGCTTTACTTTGTCTCTCAGCACATTTTTCAACTCAACTTTGTGAAGCAAGATCTAGATTTAGATCATCACCAGCATTTCTCTGCCTGGGTAAAAGGTGGAGCTGAGGTTTAGGCTCCTTTGAAGCATGTTGAGTGCTGATCGTTAATTCCAGTGCTGCAGCCTTTGATACCTGATGGAAGGAACCTCTCCACAGGGCATTGGGTCAGTGAGGCAGTCAGTACTATGCAGGGGGAGAAACAGTATTTTTTTGTTCTCCCCTCATTGTGTGTTGAGTAGCTCACACCAAAGCTTGAGGTTTGATTTGCCTTAACCAATCTATATGCAATGGCTGAGCATTTTATTAATAGTCATGATCTTATCTGCCAACAGTATAAAACTCACCTTGTAATCATTCTGCCCAGAGCTAGAGCTGATCTTAAAGGGTAGAACTTGCAGGCGGTTCAGTGTACTTCTGAACTGTTCAGTGGCGCTTTTTTTATTCAAAGATTATTTCTATTTGACTTTTTTTTTTAAACCAGGTAATTTTGAATGTGGAAATCCTGAGAATCTAAAAAGCAAATGTATTTGGATTAGTGAAGTAAAAGATCACATGATGGTGAGTAGGCTGTGAACAGCTATTGTTATAACATAGTGGTTAGTCTCTTATATGGCAATAAATAATAGATACTAAAGCAATTCACCATCTGTTTTACTTCCTCATCCTGTTTTGATTCTCTCCCATATCTCTACCTTCCCCTTTGGCCAGTCCTGTTCTCAGTAGTTCTTTTGAAAATAATCTTCCCCTACATCTCTGATTCAGCCCCTGTAAATCTAACTTAATGGTTTGTTGTTTCACCATAGTCATCAGTCTTCTGAAACCAGAAATTTCCCTGGATTGAGGGCTGGGATGGAGAGGGATTTTTCTCTACCCCAAAGTGTCAGAAGACAGACTGCTTTGATCTAGCATTCCATTTCTTTCATGGTAAACTGTCAGTAAGATTATGTTGTATTTAGTGGTTAGTCTTAACAGTCTGGGTTAGTGTTATTTTACAGAGTGCTTCATGCATCATCTGCTGTAGTCAGAAGACTTTAGTCCAGACAGACCTTTGGATTTAGTTCTCCTTCCCCCAGTTTGCAGAATTATTAGAATTAACCTAGGGGCAGACTGTATAGAACAAACTCTCCTGCTACTGTAATGAAATAATGTTACTCAGTATTGGAAATGAATGGAAAACTAATCTTCTTATGGGTTTTTCTGAACAGAATATAACTGGTAGTTCCCCACAGAAGTTTGAGGCTGCCCTGCACTGGATACTACACAGTAACAAGGATTTAGGAATATGGTAAGTGGAAGCCTGCTGCCTCGCAGTTATGTTTCTTGGCCTTGGCTGGAATGCAGTTTGACATCCTCTGTGGTGTACCCTGAAAGCTCCCATACCTTGTTAGATTTCAGAACATAATCTGGGATTGGCTTTGTCAGTCCTTGCTGAGCAAGCTTCCAAATGAAAAGTACAGCCCTGTGGCAAAAACTGGCAACTGAGCTCATTCCTTGGGAGTCTCTTTCCCAACCTTTGCTGGGCGACATTGCATTCACAGACACACTGTGCTGGAGGTGAGATGTAAGTCTGAGGTCAGGGCTGGTCGTGGCTACCACCAGTTGTGTCATACTTCCTGGGAGGATTAGAGCTGATGGTGGTCCTGGTGTCCTGCCCACAGCCTGAGATTGCAGCACACTTCTTAAACTTGCCCATATAGTCGCTTTTCCCAGCACAACTTTTCTCAGTACTGTTCCTGTAGGCAGAATTCGGTGGTGTGTGGAGCTGCGTCCTTTGACCGAAGGGTTTATTGGGCAGCAAAGTGCTCCCTTCAGCAGGTAAATCACCCATGCCTTGGGATACTTTGGAGCAAGCCCTGGTGAGGAGGAGAGGAAAATGGGTTGTTGAATGGTATTTTTCTTAAGTGCCATTTGTCTTTTCGGCAGAACACACAGTATGTGTTAAAATGAACGAATGACCTGACTACATAGGGTGTTGGTCATCGGCAGGGCTTTTGTCTCTTGGGTTTCTCAGGTAGCAGTCTCCTAAGTACATACAAATTAGCAGGAACACTAGGCATATCCAGGTAAAAAATAGAACATTCAGGCCATAACCTGATGAAAGTCTGTTATCCAGAGTCCACAGACATCGTTACCTACCTCTGGGAAACATGGGCTGCCTCCAGTCTGTGTTAACTCTGAAGTCTAACATTTGTTTGCATTTTAACACTGCTAAAGGTATCTCTAATGAAATGACTTGTAACAGTAGTAACACTGGAGTTTGTGGGCAGAGCTTCCATAAATTCCCACTGCTCCTTTTTCTTTTTTATTATTTTTTTTCTCCTCTAAAATTTTTCTGCAGCGGCTGCTGTGATCTAAGGATCAGACAGTGTCTACAGCTTTGATTATCAGTGTGTGGCAAATTCCCAGGACAGGACATGGTTTCCTTTGTGGCAGGTTCAGATTTGTAGGTGGGCTGGTATCCAGAGATTTTTTATACAAGAGCTGTGTGATACAGTATAATCCCCTTTTTTAAATTTTATTTTCATAATCAGCAGCTCTGGTGGCAGCCCTGCGAGCGGGTCCTCTCACGGAGTGCCCAGTGTGCGGAGTGAACGCTCAGCGCGCTTAGAAACCTGCGGGCACCGGTTTTAGCAACCGCTACGTGAGATTATTTTTCTAGGTGCTAGTCTGAGAGGCAGAACTGAAAATGAGCTCTGCACTGGATGATTCTGCTGCATATTTTAGATATTTTAATGGAATTTGGATTGTAAATAAGACAGGGAGGTGGGAAACAACTGTCTGTCTCCAGCTACTGTGGAATCCAGTAACCAAATACAAACTGTCAGCAGTTTGTGAGCTGTGCACTAGTAAATTGAGAAAATATCTTTGTCTAATAGGTTATTCATTGCAAACCCAGATGAATTAGTAGCTTAAAAAAAATAAAATCCCCTTTAGTCCAGTTCCTGTGACTCTGATGGCTTTCACTTGGATTACTTGATGCCTGTTGGGTTAGAGTATCTAATAAGGAAACCACATCAGTGTAGATGTGTGTACAAAGGAGGGAGTTAGAAGCGTATCGGGTAGCACAGCAGGTGTGTAGAAGTGATTTTGCAGGAGGATGTGTTATCGATTTTGCCATGAATGCTTGCCCAGGGTGTGTCTGTTTCTCGCTGCAGATACAGTTGATGTGTTGTCACTTTCCAAGCTAAACTGTTTATGCTCATCTGTACTGAGCAGAACAGCGCAACCTCCCCGGACATTCGCAGTCTTCCTCAACCCTCTCTCTGCAATTGCTGATGAGTGACTCAGTAAACATTTCCATTTCTTTGTGCTGGGAGGTGGGAATCCAATTTAAAGTTTAATCTTCTGCATGCTGAGAGGTGCTGTCAGAGAGTCTGCAGAGGGAGACTTCACTGTACCAGTGGGAGTTCCAGCCCTGCTGCCTTTTCTAAAGCTGTATCCAGTCCTCTCTAAGCAGCCATTCCCAAAATGTTCTGGAAAAAGGAGCTGCAAGGATGGATGTTGGTGTGTTTTCTTCTGTGGTGTACCAAACGAGTTACTGCATCTGCAGTCTGTCTGTTCTCCCTCTCTTGATTAAAGGCTGCAGCTGGAGTGTCTGCTCTCTTCAGGGAAGATTTTTTTGCTTCTTTCAATCAGGTTGAAAGGCAGAGACCTTTCAAAACCCGTTACCAAAGTGGAGGAAGTGTTCTGTCTGGAATCCGCCCACCCTCAGATGAGCTTTGGCTGCCGTTTCCGTCGGGCAGTAGTCACAGCCGGTGTGAAGCTCTTCCTGTTTTTCTGGAGTAAGTCCTCAGCATCAATAACCAGCTTCTCCCCTTGCTGGCTGTGGAGATGAACTCCTGCACACACACGCGTTCCCCCAGATGTATGAAATTACTAACAGAGGTGAAATAAATCTGCTGATGAGTTAATTTCTAATTAACCTTTGTTCTGGCAGCAGAGGGAAACCTGTAGACTTGCTTTTGCCTTGTGAGTGCTTAACACTTCCTTTAAATCAGCAAGCTGATTAGCTCTCTGGGTATTCCTCAAGTACTCATTACTATGGCCTGCAAAATAAGTATGTTAACCTATCTAAAAGATTTGTTTTTTATTTCCTTCCTTGCATTAAGCTGCAAAGTCTTCCAGCCTCTTTAATAATGACTTGTAGCATTTCAGCGTTAGAGGTTTTATTGGAATAGTCTGTCATGCCCCAGCTGAGGCAGAGGTCTTACCAAGTGAGGTGATAACGAGAGATGAGTGTTGACTAGAAGAGTTTATAATCTGGCCAGACAAGGTGGGGGTGAAAGGGGATAGTTATGTTTATTGTAGAGACTGAGATACTAAAGTTAGCTCATGTTCTAACGGGGGATTTGTCAATGCTAAATCTTCAATACAGATCTCCTGAATTGCAGGCTGGTGCTGCAGCCCCGGGCTTTGTTTCCTTATCAAGCAGTTATCTTCGGAGCAGTGAAGCTTGACAGTCTTCCTAAGTGATTATTGTGGGGGAGGCCTCTAGCAAACAGATAGCTCTGGGACTTGGAGAATTGAAGCCCAGTGGTTGTACTGAGGTTTCTGGTAGGGGAGTGGGGGGGTAGAACCGTCGTGAAGCCTTCCAACCACCTCTTCCAACATCTTCTGCTCTTCTGCCACAGGCGTTGTCAGCACTGAGGTTTTTGTGGGGCGTGGCTGCGCTAGGGAACAGGATGATTGCTTGGATTTGGTTTCAAGCAGGACTTGGCAGCAGGCAGTGAAAGCTGCCTCTGGGGAGAGGCAGTGTCAGATATACAACTGCTAGCAAGTACACATCTGTCACATAATGAATTCTGTTTGGGTTTATTCTTCTAGGTCTGATAACTCTTTGGGGGATCCTGATCTTCCTTCGGTATCGCTGGCGAAAGATGGAGGAGGAGGAACAAGCCATGTATGAAATGGTGAAGAAAATCATAGGTAGAGTCTGGTAGCTCTGTCAGTTCGAGTAGCTCTGTTTTTTCTCTCTGCATTGTTGTGGTCTCACTGTTTTGTCTTCCTGCCCTCCAGCTGTTGTCCAGGACCACTATAAGGAATGGGAACGGAATTTGGAGCGTTACCCCTATGTCGGCATTTACCACGTTCGGGACAGCATCATCCCTCCTCAGAGCAGGTGAGCTGAGTTTATTTGTCAGGGAGGACTGTGGGCATGATCTTGCTTAGCTCAGCTAAAATTAGCAGCTATGGGGCAGCAGACTAGGAGCAGACAGTTGATGAGAGGCTGGACTGCAAGAAGACTGTCTGACCTTTCTGCTTATATAGATTCTTGACATAACCTGGGCTGTGCCTGAACCTGCTGCAGATTAACGTGACAGTCCCAGGGATGATGTTTTGTGCAGTCACACGCGTGTACCAACGTTCTGTAAAGCAGAAGTTGGTTTTGGTTTGTGTGGACACAGACCATCTGATTTCCTGTCCTTCCTCTGATGTGTGTAGGAAACCATCCTCTTTCTCAGCCATCATACCTGATTCTCCAGACATGAGAACAGACCTTCCCATGAGCTGAACAGGGTATTGGGAGGCTCTTCTGAAGTGGTGGTGTACTTTGCCGCCTGGGAAGCTGGCAGTTTGAGTCAGGCAGCTTGAAAGGGACATGCAGTGAGATGGCTGGGCTTGGGGCTTTTTCCAAAAGGAATTGTGGTTGTGAGAGGTGCTCTGTGGGTGGTGGGGCAGAGGGCTGCAGCCTGCTTCTTTTGCTGCTCACTCCATCTCACAGGATTCTTGTTCTCCTGATGGCACAGAACTTGTACTGCAAAGTCTTTAACATCTATCACCTGCTGAACTCTTTTCCCTACTGGTAGTAATTTCAGCTCTTTTGAACTGATCTGTGTGTCTGTGATGCCCAGAATTAGTAGATGCTGATTCTAAACTGGGGTGAACATCCGTTTGTCCTCCCTGGTCCGGGATCTGTCTGCGTGCGGGGAGGGTGAGGGCAATTTAATAATTGAGACCTTTTGCAATACAAATTGAGGTTCAAATTCAGGGCAGTCACCAGTTACTGCTACTGACAGAGGGTTTTGTCCTCCCCTCCCCAAGGCAGGACCTGTGTTCTCACATACTGGCCTGAAATTGCTTCTAAACCAGAATTCTGGTTTAATCTCCTTTACTGCCTACACAGGGAACAGGAGGCAGCTCACGGTAGCTAGATCAGCACCCAGGATCGCTCTAAGCAGGAAAGCACAATGAGGATATGATCCTAATTTATTTTCCTTGTATTGCTGTTTCTTGCAGAAGAAAAATGAAGCATGTCTGGGAGAGAGCTGTGGATTTCGTGGCCTCGAACGAGTCACGGATTCAATTGGAGTCCCACAGGGTAGCAGGAGAGGATATGCTGGTGTGGAGATGGACTCAGCCTTCTTACTGCTCGGATTCGGAGAACTGAAGAAGAGCAGAAGTTGAGCAGCTGTTGATATGGGCCTCTGTAAGGAGACAGTCCATTCTCTGGTGGTGGGAAAGAGCAGGGCATAGTCCTGGTCTCCTGGGGTTAGAGATTGCGTTTATCTGTTTGCTCTTGTTTCTGAAAACCTTCACACACAAAAAACCAGGGCAATAATTTTGGCTTGGAAAGAAGATGGGCTTGAGCTAGTGGGAAGCTAGAATTACACCAAAGGTAGCCTTCCAGGAGATACCTGGCTTCCACAGGCAAGCAAACCTGGAATGACTTCTTAAAAAAGAGGGGAAAAAACAAGCCATACCTAATGCTGAAGGACTTGGGGTCTCTGACAAAGGTTAGGCGTTCAAAATTTGACCTCAGTTCTGCAAAATCCTGCTGGTGGCAATGTCCATCAGGGAATGTGTTTTAAAGATGGTTAACATTTCCCATGGACACATTAGGGTGGCAGTTCAGATGTGTTTTGTTAGAGTTTGTTGTTATCTGTACAAAGACAAGTGATGAAAGCACTTGCCGCTTCTTAGCAAGGAAAATGGTTGTATTGGCTTCACCCTTTAAAAATAGTGGGGGGAGGAGGAAAACTCTGGGGAAGGTAGTCCTGGAGGGGGGCAGTCTGGTGTGCCTTGGTGGTTTGGGCTGGGTTAGGTGGACTGGAAGAGCGGTTGTGACCCTGTTACACTTGTTAAATCCACAGTTGGGTGTGCTTTATTTGGAATTTGGGTGGAAAACAAAGGATATAGGAAGCTCCTGAAAGTGCTTTCTTGTGGCTGCAGCCCGAGGGATTGCTTCATGGGCTATTAAAGAGCAGCTTTGGAGAAGCTCTTTGGCCTGAATGTATGTGTTTGTGCTGGGCAGCTGCAGTGTGTGTGCTGTGTGTCAGAGCAGAGCTGTGCCACGCGTGGCGTGGCAGTGGGGACCCCCCCACTCAGTGTTCCTGCAGCCCCACAGCAGGTACACGGAGCCGCCATCCGTCCTCTGCCCACGCCACCAGCATCTGTTTGTATCTGTAGTTATTTGGTTACTTCAGTTCCTTTTGATGTTCAGCAGATGACTGTTTGTTTCCAAGAGAATAGCAGCAGTGTGTGTTGGTTTAGGCTAGGCAGAGATCCTGCTACTCTCCTCTTCCTGATACTGCAAGCCAGCTGCCTGCCTCACCGCTGAGGCGGCGGGGACCAGATTAATTCCTGGCATCAGTTACTAAAACCTGCAGAGAGGATCCAGCACTGGGTGGAACCTGTGTAACCAGAGGATGTTGTTTTCCTTAGTGGCAGAGCAGGAACGCTTGTGTTCACCTCTGCTGGGTGCATGGAGATCATCCTTTCTGGGCTCTGGGTTGGCTTAGGACAGCATCTGAGGCCCTGCTCCTGCTTTTCCAGCCTGTAATGCCACATACGAGGTGTGTTGGTCCCTGGGACAACATCTGTGAGCTTCTGCGCCCCACCGCTGGCTTTGGTAGGGTTTTCCACCCCTGCACCCCACAGGCTGCAGTGGAAGGACTGCAGAGACTCCTCATGGACCTCCTGCTCGTGGTGAGCGGGGAGAGCATGTTTCCCCAGGTGCAAAACACAGAGAGGCCTTTCCCACTAGATGGGAAACAACCCTGTGTGGAGTTGACTTGTACCCCACAGCTTGTGGTGGCAAAGGTAGGGTGTTAGAACACAAGAGGAGACTCAAGGATTGTCTTCAAGACAAACCAGCTTCTTCCACTGTTAAGAGAGCAGGGGATAAAGTGAGGGCAGCTTGGATTCTTCTAAACTGTGTAACAAGATCGTCACTGCTGCCGTGGACATTTCTGCAAACACCAGTGCCTACACTGTTAAGCCTTTCTAAAATATTTGTGGGGTTTGGGTTAGCTTGTTTTTTAACCATCCAAATCCAGAAGAGAAGAGTCAGGCATTGCAGTCATCTTTTTGTATTAAACTTATTTTTGTAGAATAAATTTCACTGGCTTGGTGCTGTTTATTATATGTTCATTTTAGTTCTGTAAGTTGATATATGAAATAAATTTATTACAAATAATTTGCTACCTTTGTTTTTATTGAAGAGTCACAGATTGTTCCAAGTGCTTTTGCTCACAGATCGAAGGGCTCCTGCTCGAGGGAGCTCATGGTTCCTAAGAATAAGCCTGAAGATGGCATGGAGATTGCGTGACAGCCTAATGGGACGACATGGATCCTTGTGACGCTCCATGGTCTCAGCACACTAGCCAGCAGTCTTCAGTGTTTGCCTGCAAATGAAATTGGTGGTTTGGGAATAGCTGGCGTTAAGCAGAGGTGTGTATGAAAAGCAGGTAGCTTGTTTAGCTGCATTTTGAAGAGTCTTGACAGCTTGGAGGGTTGTGAAACTGTAAATATTAGTGTAGCAGGTGGATCGGTATTCCTGTAGCCTGTAACGGAGCGGTGTAAAAGCAGGCAGTGGGATGGAGCTAGAAGTCCATGGGAACGGAGGGTGCCTCAAGTTTCATGTGTTTTGCCTTTTTCTCCAAAAGTCAGATCCTTTGTGCTTTGGGTGTCAGAAGCCAACAGCTGCTGCTGGAAATCTGGACTCTGCCTCAAGGCGCTGATGCTTCATGGTGGTGCGGTGTCCTGGGGCCGTGGTTAGCTCACCTGGCCTTGGGGACATGATGTGGCGTGACAGGTGACGCTTTAGGAAGACTGGGAAGTGGTGGGAATGTTTGGTCCAGTGCTAGGGTGGATGGGCTCCTGCCCTTGCTTCTGGGCTGTCAACTGTGACTGGACACATCACTCACTGCTCCTTGTGTCCCAAGGGTTACCCCGCGGTAAACAGGGTTATTGTGGAGCACTGTGAAAGGGGGATACTCATGTCTGGGGTGAAGGCACATAGACAAGTCTTGGACTGTTTATCAGATACCCAAAGTGTCAGGTTGCCTGGTGAGCAGAAGACACACAACCACATCTCACTGGCAAGTCCAAGTTGTTTGTAGGGTCCGTCTCCCTGAGTGTGTTCGATTCTTCTCTCACCTGAGTGTCAGTGACTCAGAGCATGTGCTGCCACGAGTTTCATCTCTTCACAGCCCGCTCCTGGAACAGCACGAGTAGGCCATGAATCATCGTTGTGTAACTTGTGTGGACATGATTGACTCACTTGTGTTTGGCTAGAGAAATGTTTAATTAATCCCATACTGGAGGTCTGGATGTCTGTTGGAGAGAGAACTAGCTCCATGCCACGCTGGCTGCTGAGCTCCTGCTTGCTCTGCACAAGCTGGACTGGTAATTCTGGGGTACCAGACATTTACCCAGAACCTGGGCTCCATTC
Organism: Heliornis fulica; assembly: GCA_013399135.1. Taxonomy (NCBI): domain Eukaryota; kingdom Metazoa; phylum Chordata; class Aves; order Gruiformes; family Heliornithidae; genus Heliornis; species Heliornis fulica. The sequence goes on from VXBZ01002650.1 coordinate 170,900, forward strand.
AAAAAGGGAATAGTTGGGTTCTTCAGCCTTCTGCCCCACTCTCCTTGTAACTCATGGAGTTGCTAGCATCCCCCTCCCACTTTCTTGCAAAGTATTAAGTTTCTATAAATAGATTCTCCAACGGTGGGCTGAGAGAGCCATCGCATCCCCTTACTGTCAGAAGGGAAAACATGTACCAACAAGGAATCTAAAATAAAATTTGCCCTTTATCTTTTCATTTCCTGCTTCCATTTAAAGCCTTTCGCATTAAATGTTTTGTCTCCTGCTGACATGACAGCTGATGCTGTGCCTTATTTATGGGGTGCAGAGTCAGGGCGCTGTGCCAGTTCTCCTGGAAAGATCAGCGTGAACCGGAGAAGGAAGAGCACGGCCAGTGAGTCCTGCCCGAAGATGCCTCTCTCTGGCACTGCCCCTGTCTGAAGCAATCACTGCCCAACGCCTCCCCCGGGATTTCCACTGTGACTTTGTTCAACCTTTGAGGAACAGCCTCCAGGTATGTCCTGCACAGGCTTTTGTTTACTGGGAAATGGCCCCTCGGGTGCAGCGAAGGGTGAGGTGTGTGTCCCATACCCCTCTTCCTACCCCTTGGGGACTGCCAGCGATTGCAGAGCAGATGCTAACACAAGGACCAGACCTCTATGCTAACCTCAGAGTTGCACATTGGTTTTGTAGGAGCACTTCCATAAGGCTGATGAGTTCTACTGCAAAGCTCGTGGCTGTCCTTGGCTTGGCTTTCCAGAACAAGGAGCCCCCAGTGGGTTGTGGAAACCTTTCTTGGCTGTGAGTTGGTCTTGCCCTGGGGCAGAGCGTGGGCTCTATGCTGTAGGACAACTCCCCCCTGGTTCCTGGCAAGGCAGTGGCTCCTCAGCACTGAGCTCTCAGGTGGCAGGAGGACACTGTTGATGTCCCCTCTGACAGAGGACACTGCCTACACTGTGTCACTTCACAGTGACCTGCTGTAGGGCCACACCAAGTGTTTACATCTCTGCTCCAAAACACCTCTCAGCATCCAAACAGCAACAGCAGAGGAAAACACCCCAGGGTGGTGAGGAGCTGCTGGCCAGGGGCTGGGAGTGGGGCTGGGCTCATGGGGGGCAGCTGAGCCACTGCCACATAAGCCAGCTCAGAAATGGGCCTGGGTGGAGGGTCCCTCTACACTCTCCAGGACAGCAGCTGCTGCTTTGCTCCCAGACAGGATCCTAAAGGGGCCACCAGCAGCAAGGACACCTGGACAACTGGTTAAATGGGTTACCCTGGTGAGGGTCCAAGGCCTGTCAGCAGCACGAAGGGCATTTCCAGCCCTGGAGCGTGGGAATGATCCATCCTGGCTGCCCTGGCGTCACTGTGCCACAGCCACAGCTCCTTTGCTATGCTAAGGGCCAGTGTCAGGATGAGGCTCGGTGATGCTGGGGACCCGACCCACGAGCTGGGGACCAGCTGTCCCTGGCTCACTCTTGGCTTGGCCTCCAGTGACAGCATATGCCCACCCTGACTCTGTGCTGGCTTGGGAGAGGTTTGGACTCGGGACCAAGGCTGCAGCCTGCAGGCTAGCCAAGGGTAATAATATCTTTGTGCCCAAAATTAGTTCCTAATTAGCATAGTTTTAATATGAGACGGGGTTGCTCTCCCCTTAGAGTGCTCCGCTTTTACAAGCGGCTGAGTAATTGCCTCTGCGGCTCTGCGGCAGTTTGGCAGCAGCGACCCGCCCGCTGCCTGCGCGGGGCCCCCGCGGCCGCGCACGGGCTCCAGCCCCGGCATCCTCCGGGCGCCTGTTCCGATGGAGCGGTAACGGCGGAGGACGCGTCTCCCGGCCCGGCATCCTCCGGGCGCCTGTTCCGATGGAGCGGTAACGGCGGAGGACGCGTCTCCCGGCCCGGCAATACGCCCGCTATAAAACCGAGATGGCTTCAATTAACGTGTGCATTAAAAATACATGACAGCCCGCAGGATGGGCTTCTGCGGGGGGCAGTGTGCTGCAGCAGCCAGACACCCCGTGCTGGGTGCCCTGGGGCCGTGGGGGAAACTTGGGTGTTCAGTCCTGCCTCTCCCTGAGGCCAGGGACACCCCCCCACACCNGCATGCTGGCTTGAATTCACTTTTCTGGGGCTGTGGCCCCAACGTGCTGTGGCAGGTGAATGTGAGAATAAGGGACGTTGGGACTCGCTGCTTGCCCGTGCCGCTGTTGTGGCAGGCACGGAGAGGGGGAGCTGGCTCGGAGTCCTGCCATACCCCATCTGTCCTGGAAAGGGGAGAGGAAATGGAGCAGGAATTGCCAAGATCAGCTTGGCCTGGGGCATAGGGAAAGGAGAAGCAGGTGCTGGGAACCAGCACGTTTCTGCTGCCAGGATGGTCTGGGATGCTGAGCTCACAGGCACTCTGTCCTGTGGTGCTGAGCCCTTCCCAGACCCACAGGAGAGCCAGCTGCTGCCAGGAAGGCAGCCTGGCTGGGAAGGTTGTTCGGTCACCCCCACGCTCGTGTGTTTTATCCCCAGCCTGTCCCCTCCACTGGCCTTTGGGTGCCTCCAGGGCTGGCATGGTGCAGGCAATGCTGAGCAGAGCCAAATCACAGCCAGGGGACGTTTCACCCCTTGTTGGAAGGTGGCAAGGTACCTTAGTAGAGATTACACTCTGAAGTTCTGATGTCTCTGTTGTATTTTCCTGAGACTGCCTGAATGATGCAGAAGTTGTTGGCAGGGGATGCCTCCCAGAGAGCCCATGTCAGCTTTTTTCTCCCTTTTTTTTCCCCTTCAAAAACCAAGATTTAAGGGGAGAAAAAAACCCTAAACCCAGCAGTCTCCGGAGCTGATTACCAGCTGAGTGAAGTCACAGCTCAGGAATCAGGGTCTTTGTCTCATCCTGGTCCTTAATCTCAGCCTCTGCTCCTGACCATCAGCTTGATCGCTCTGGTCTCCATGAGCCTGTTTTCTCCCCTGCAGTTAGAGTTACCACATCTATCAATCGTTATCTCCACAGCGAGATTTCCTCCCAACCTCCTGCCATGGGGCTGCAACAACCCCCCCCTCCCCCCACTTTCCCATTGGCTCCTGCACAGCCCCAGCCCTGACTGATGTCCTCAAGTTTTTGTTGGGAATGGGACTGGGTCCCCCAGGATGGGAGGATGAGAGTGGGCACCACCCCCTGCTTGTCCTGGTGTGCCTGAAGCCCCTAAATAACACCCGTGTGGTGTCTTCCTGGGCTGTGTGGGGCTGGAGCGGGCTGGCACACCGTGTCCGGAGCCTGGCACGTGCCGGCGGGGACACTGAGGAGCGGGGGTTTGTTTTGGAGGGGTCTGGAGGGGCACACGCTGTCCTTCACTCACTGGATGAGACCAGGGCCTGGCAGGAAGCTCTCTGGGACTTTTCCACTCCCCCAGCGGTCCATAGCACCACGGTGTCATTTTTCCCTGCACGAGGCTGTTGGCAAGGTCAGGGCTGGGGTGGCTGCGGGCTCCGCTCCCTGACGCACTCACAGGCTTTGGGTGAGCCCCAGTCTTGCTCTGTGCCACGTCTTCCTTGCCATAAATAGCTTTTCCTTGCCAAAAAGGCTGGTGACTGAGTCCATCCTGCAGCACCCCAGCTCCTCTCGCCTCCTTCCAGCAGTCCCAGCC
>VXBZ01002650.1:174565-205259 GCA_013399135.1 Heliornis fulica
CCCCGTCGTGTCTTCCCCACGCAGCCAGTGGGTTTCTTTGCTGGGAGCTCAGGGAAGCCGGTGTCTGCCCCCTCCCACTGCCAGCCCCTTGCCCTCTCCCCTGCGGTGGAGGGTGATGAACACCAGTGGGGCCAAGCCTGGGAGTTTTTGCAGATGATAAGGTGGAAAATAGCCTGGAAAAAAAGCAGCAACAGCTGTTTGTTTTCCTGGAGAGACACTTGCACAAGGGAGCCAGAGCATGGCCACGCTTTCTGGAAAGCCTTGCACTCGGCCAGTCCCTTCTCCCCCCATCCCCAAACGCTCTCATACCCGTGGCTTTGTTTTCCTTTAACACCCAAGAGTGTTTCTCCCCCCTTTTCGAGCTCAGCTGTCAGCTGGACATACCAGGAGCTTGCCAGCACCAGTGGCGGAGATCAGGTGATGGCCCAAAAGTCTGTGAGCTCCCCCCGCTCCCTTATTTCTCAAGCCTGAGCCACACTGAGAAGCAGCAAGAGAATCCAGCCCAGGCAGCACCCCAAACCCGGACCGGACACCCACAGCCCACAGGTGAGGCCCAGGGTGGCTCCTGCACCAGCTGCTTTCTGGGGCAGGACGAATAAGCACTGGATTTTGGAAAGCGGGTGGGATTTTGGGAAAGCTCCGAGTGCCCCCATGGCTTGTGGGAGGGTTGGGAGGGGAGGGGGCAGCCAGCACCGAGGGGCTGGTGGGAACCTCTGGAGCAATCCCAGGCTCAGCAATCCGTGAGCCTGGTGGTTTTCACTTCTCTGCTGCGCTTGGGGCCGTGCTGGGAAGTTCAGGGCTGGTCTGATGCTGCTTGGTGCTGTTTGGGGGTGGAGGTGTGAGGAGACCTGTGTGCTTTCCTGTGGGATGTAGTGGCACCGTGTCCCCTGTCCCATGGGGATGCTGCCAGCCCCAAGATCGCTACCGTGCTCTGAAGTCGCGTTCCCGTGTCCTGACGGGAATCCAGCCCTCACCCAGCCCCGCTGCCACCCCACAGCATCTCCCGATGCCCACACCAGCCCCGGGGGTGGGCAGGGGCTCTCAGCAGCCTGCCAGTCCCCCATAATGTGCTTCCTACCCCTCTCCCTCGATCCTGCTGCTTCCCACAAAGCAGCCAAATAAATCCTTCAGCGCAGCTAACTGACTCTTCGCATCTTCCTCGTGAGGGACGTGGGGACCAGGCATCAACTTTACGAACATCGTTTTCTTTCAGGAAAGGAAATGTGAGATAAGAGTCGAGGATTTATGGCAGGATGCTTCAGGCTGGGTTGAGAGCTGAGCTTTCCACTCCCAGCATGGTGCTGCCCAGCATCCAGGTCTGACTTGGGCTCTAGTGAAGGCAGATCCCAGGGGTTCATTGAGGGTTGTGGCTGCTCATCTGACTGTGCAAAGAGCCCGAGTCTGGTTTGAGCCCTGCTGGGGTGGGCTCTGAGCTGGAACTGGGAAGATTTTCCTTAGAGTTTAGGGGTACTGGAGGGAAATGGGGCAATTGGGCTTTACCTGCTCCTCGAGCTGGGACTGGGCTGGTGCTGGGTGCAGGAGCTGGCTTTGAATCCAGCTCGGCTCCTATACCAAGAGCTGCGAGCAAGCAGATCTCTTCAAATTAACAGCTCTGTTATCTTTCTTGCCTTTTATAAGGGAAAGAAAAAGCACCCCCCTCCTGCAGTACTTGAAACCCGACATCGCAGCCGGGTGTCTTGTGGTGCTCCGGGGTCCCGCAGAGGGGAAGGTGCTGTCATGTACAAGACGAAGAACACGGTCCTGTGCTGTCCGAGGAATGGGTTTTGAACGAATTTTCCTTTTAATATTCCAAAGTATTTCTGCCAAGAGACCCCCTGCTCTTTACCACCTTTCTCCTCAGGCCAGTCAGCCTGTGGTTTGCCCCCAGCACCTCCCAAGCCACAAGCTTCTGCTTGGGATGGGATGGAGTAGGCACTAATTACAGGCAGGAGAATTTAATTCACTAGATTTCTTTTGGCTGTGTTACTCATGGGGAATAAATAACCTGTTCAGCTCAGACCTTTTGAGATTTGGCCCTAAAAAAGAGCAGGGTGGAGGGTAAGGATACCCATCTGCCAGTACCCCAAAGCTGTGGCTCGTGCTGCCGGCAGAGCCGTGCCCTGACCGGCGCCGATCAGCCTCCTCACGTCCTCCTCACACAGGTCATTGGAAACGTCCATCTCAGGGGTTGGCGGTGCTGCCGCCCTGCACAGGGAGGGATGTGCTGGCAGTCACCAGGGAGATGTGTGCTTGCAGAGGTTTGAAAGTATCTACTTGTGTTTGGAGTTAGGTTTTCTTTCTGCAGAGGGATGCTCTCTATACCGAGAAGTATTTATTCTCCTTCCCCAGTATTTCCTGACTCATCTTCATCTGCAGTGCCCAGGTTCCTTTTTCTTTTTTTTTTTNCAAGGTTTCTGGTTTTGTTTGTGAGGATACAAACTCATCTGTAATTCCGTGTATTTTTAGTGATGTAAATACCTGTTGGCGCTGGCGATCGCTTGAGCCGGCAGAAGTGATTTATTTCAAGAGTGTCTCGTTTCAGCGGCGCTCGGAGCAGCTCAGGGAGTGTTTGCGGTAACATTTATCTGCTCCGAATGGACGAGCTGCTGCAGAACAAACACCAAATGAAAGGAGCCCCCTTCCCTCACTGCAAATCTTGGTCCTGATTTTGCTTGAGGAAAAACAATAAAAAGACTTATCAAATTGTGGGTTGGGCTTTCCCCCCTCCCCAACTCTCTTTGCAGTGCCAAGGTTGCCAGAACTGTAAGTGTGTTATGTCAGCCGAGTTTCAGCCTTGGACTGTCTCTGAAGCAATAAATACAGGATTGAAGTCGTGTTGTGCTCTCTGCTCCAAAGAGGTGTTATGACAAATCCTTTTTGCTTTTCTCCTTTTATATTTTTAAGGAGAAAAAAAAAAAAAAACCCAACAAAAAACCCCAAACAAAACCCCAAACCGCAGCAAACCTGCAGCTCTCAAGGGAAAAATCCTCTTTAAAAGTTGCCGCAACTTAACAAAATGCTAAATGCTTTTATTAACTTGCAGAAAGGCTCTGAAGAGCTGCTTTCTTCCCTGGCTGAAAAGCACTCCTCGAGGTGGCCCGGCTTTGTTCCCTCTGTGCTGCACAGGCTGGTAATTGTAGAGTAGAAATTCCTCTCCCAAGTGTGTGGTGATGAAAGAATAGAAAAATGGGGGGGGAGGGGGAGAAAAAACCCCAACCCACCTTGGGGGAAGGTAAAGGAGCTGCTCCATGTGTTTGGAGGTAGGAGTGTTTCATCCTCCCCCCTTCTCTGCTTCCAACCCACTTCATCCCACTCTTCCAGGGGAAAAACAAAACAGGCACCTGGGCCGAGGGCTTGTTTGTTCAGTAGTTTGATTGCGGCAGGAGGAGTGTGAAGGGGAGGCTGAAGCAGCAGAGCTTTGGCTCTTGGTTGCAGGATGAGGAATATGCTGCAGTTTAGTGGTTAGAGCTCCCAGGTCACACAATCACAGGATCCCCAGGTTGGAAAAGACCCTTAAGATCATCAAGTCCAACTGTCCCTGTCCTCTCCTAACCCACATCCCTGAGCACCTCGTCTCCCATCTGTTCAATACGTCAGGAGCCACCCAGGGGCTTTGTTAATAAACCTCCTCTGCAAGGAATGTTCTAGCTTGGGGAAGACTAAGACCATCATTAACACTGTCTGGAAAGGCTGTTTGGCAGCAAGGGGTGTCATTAATGCGGTGTATTAATAACCCAGCATCACCAGCCCAAGGAATGCCGTGATCCAGCTCGTTTGACGAGGCTGACGCATTGACTCGATGGCTCGTTCTCAGTCGTTCCCTTCTGGTTCTTTTGCCCCCAGCAGATGGAAATTGGGTCTTTTCTGCACTCTGCTTTTCAGGCTGGGGCTCCCTGCCAGCCCCACCCCACCTAAAGCTCTTACTCCACATGGCTGTGCCCTCAATGCTGGGCCGATGGGTGCCGTGGGGCCGGGCTGAGCCCCCAGTCCTGCCGGGGTGGTGGTGGCTTTGCAGTGGCTCGTGCCCCTTTCTCACACTCCTGGTATCCCTGTTTTGCAGACACCATTGGTGAAAATCCAGAGTGGGCGTGAAGTGGCCCAGCGCAGCATGTCCCAAACGCCGTGTCCCATCGTCCTCCGCCGTTGCTGAAGGGGACCCAGTGCTCCCCCCCTGCCTTCCGCCCAGCATCATGGTGGGGCAGAGTGAGAGCAGGGCCACCATCCTCCTGGAGCCCTTCGTCCACCAGGTGGGCGGCCACCTGAGCGTGATGAAGTACGACGAGCACACGGTCTGCAAGCCCTTGGTCTCGCAGGAGCTGAGCTTCTACGAGTCTCTGCCCTTGGCCATGAGGCAGTTCACACCCCAGTACAAAGGTAAGGGGAGAGCTTGGGGAAGGAGCTAAGGATCGGTGTTGGTGTCAGGATTAGTCCTGAGCCTGGGAAGAGGGCTGGTGGGGTGAGCCAGCTGGCTCTGAGGTGTGGAGCTCCATGACTTGTGGGAGGATGCTCCCCAGTTGTGTGTGCACAGAAGCAGGACTGTGAGCCCAGGGGGGTCTCATGGGTCTCGGTGGCTGGCAGGGATGGACCCTCTGATGTCTAGTAAGGGCTGAGTGCTGGCTGATGGCACTGGGAGATCCTCCCCTCTGCCTACACTCTTGCTGCCATGGGACTTTTGGGAATACAGGGGACTCCCGTTACATCAAATATGGCTGAAATTGGGGTGTTCTGGAGGGGGAGAGGCTTGAGAAGATGGAAGCTGAGAGAGTGAGCACGATCCCCTCCCCAGGCAGGCCAAGAGGGAGACAGAGGGTAAACACAGGAAAAAACACAGAACAAGGGGCAAATACAGGATGGTTTTTCCCACCAGTGTTTGTTCTGAAGCTCCTGCAGGTCATGGCCCCAGCCAGGCTGGGCTGACGGCACGCGAGTGGTGGCCCTGCACAAGCACAGGGACATGAGGACTAGGGGAGCCTTGTTCTAAGTGCCTGAGATGTGACAGCTCAGGCTCTGTTCAGTACAGCTCTGCATTGGCATCCCCAGAGATAAAAGGCTTTCTGCACCTGGCACAGGTCTCAGGGTGCCTTCAACCCATGAGCAGGGGTCATCGCTGTGGGCCTTGGCTTAGAGGGGAGGGTTTGTGTTGGAGGCAGAGGAGTCAGTGAGGGCAAGGGAAGGGTCAGGGCTGGCACCATCACGAGCTGAGGGAGGGATGGTCCTTGGGGCCAAACACCAAGCCTGGAAAACCAGCCCAGGAGTGTGACCAGCATCACTTTTCCTGGTTGCTCACCCTTAGCCAAGCCCTGTCCCCCCCAGCCCAGCACTCGGAAAACCAGAGGCACAGACCACTTAACTTCTCAAAACCCACCTCCAGGCAGCAGTCTTGCCCCAAGTGAGACCTTGCCCAGAGAGGGACAGAGCCTCACCCCNCTCCCAGCTGCACTTCTCTGCTGTTGAAAAGCCACACTCGGTGTCTGGGGAGGGGTCCTAGCATCATTTTTTAAAGCCATCCTCCTTCCCTTTCCTATTCCCTCACTATTTCTGCTTTTACTGCCAGTTTTGTGCTGCTCATAAAGCTCCTGACCCTGGGTTTCTGCGGGAGGCGAGAGCTCAGCTGTCACCTAAAAACTTAAAATATCTTTTGGTCCTTCAGCGTTACAGAAAAGAGCTCAAAGTGTCAGCCACGGCTTCACTGTGCTTCCAATCCAATCTCTTCCTTCCCAGAAATTCAGGGGCCTTTGCAGATTTATGGGATGATATTAAAAAGATGCTTAAGAAAGAAAACAAGTCTCCCTCTAAGTGATTTTCTTTAGCTGGGGCCAGGGCTTGGTGCTGGAGAGCTGGGAACTTCCCTGTCTCTCTAATAAAGATGTTAAGCAGTCCCAGTTTACCAGTTCAGGGGTGGCCTGGTTATTAATACTCTCTTTTTTTTGTCTTCTTTTTCTATTCTATTGCAAGTCCCAGTGAGTTTTGTGATGAGGGGTAATTAAATAGCAATTCTTCTCCAATTTGGCATTGGGCACACTCATTTTTTATTTTTTTTTTAATTCTAACTGTCCCAGTCCTGACTGCTGGGCAAATTAAAGAGGTGGAATATTTTCCCACAAGGGTGATGGAGGGAGAGGGGAATCAGGGAGGAATAATTCTGAGGTCTTCATCACCAGTTCACACGTGTCCATGTTCCTCATCTCTATTCTTAGGCTGCTGGGGGAGGGGGACGGCTCACAGACCATTATGCAATGATGAAATTATATGTGCCATGTTGATCAGATTTCATCATTCAAATCTAACACTGAGCTGGCTGCTTAAAAGAAATAAATGTCCATTGATCGTTTAACCCTTTCAGGCAGGGTGGGGTCTCTGGGGACTGGCTTTTTCCACCCCCATGGGCTTTCCTGCCCTCCCCGAGCTGAGCTTGCGAGGGAAAACCAGATTTGTTTTCAGGCCCTGTTCTGCTCAGCTTCTTATCGCACGTGGCAGTAAATAACTGGACTTTTAAATGCAAAAATAAATCCATGAGGGTTTGCTGCATCCAAAACACTCCTGAGGATCACTGGGATGTCATGGGCATGGTGACAGCACCCATAAATACCCGCCGGCTGCATCGCTGGTGCTGGATAGGAGTGGCATTGTGGTCTTGGGGACACTAAAAGCCCAGCAAAGACAAGTACCTAAACACAGCTCTGCTCCCAAGTAGATGTTTTCTTGCTGCAGTAGAGGAGAAGGTCGGTAGCCATGTGTTGCAGACTTGTTGTGCAGACATAGGTCACTGGCAGGACGCGTGCAAACCCCGTGTGGAAGCGCACCAGGCAGCAGAAGTGTTTCTCAAGGCTGAGACGTGGGTTTATGACGGCAGTTTTCCACTGGAGGAAGCAAGAAGATCACGTTCCCTTGCAATTTAACTGCTCGCTCTTGCCTTTGAAAATTTCCCCATTAATTTTCATATTAATGTAAGATACTTAAGAACTCTTAGTTTCATGCTATATATAACGGGTTTAGGGCCAGATTGTCAGCACTATGCAAATCAGCACAGCTCCATTGACTTGCAGATATGGAATTGGGGCAGTTTTTAAGGTTACAGGCTGCTACAGCGCCGTAACTGAGGCGGAGCGCTGGAATCGAGGACTCTGTTTGCCTCGCAGTGACTTTATGAAAATAAAAAAAGGCTTTGATTTAGGCAAAAGATATTCCAGCTTCTCCCCCCTCCACCCCTTACCTCCCCTGAAATTCAAAGCAGGCACTGGAGCTGATAGGAATTTCTCTTGCTCTCCGTTATCTGTAATAGGGATTTTTTACAAATGGGATTTGGTGAAAGATCAGCCGGGGAATGTTAGAGCCTGAGAAGAAGAGAGCTCCCTGTGCTCACCATCACCACGACTCAGGGAGCTAAAAATATTCCTTGCCCCCTTATTAAGGTTTCCAGCTCCCCCCTCAGCTCCCTTAGCAGAGGAACCCGCGTATATTCCTCCCCCATTTCATGCAAAATTAGGCATCGTGATGGAGCCTGCCATGACACGCTGCTCCGATTAGTGCTGATTTCACAGCACAGGGAAGAGAGCTGCTGGTGGTACCTGAGCAGAGAGGATGGAGAGCAGGAGGGAAGCGGATACAGGTGGATGTGCAGGGTTATAGGGTGCAGGACCTGGGGATGGATGGGCACCCCAAGGCCAATGGAGGTGGCCAGTGGCTGCATATGCCCAGGGCTCTTCAGGGAAACTCTCCCTCAGCAAAGCTCAGCAGACAGGACTCCACATACACGCACACACACCACACACACACACTCCCTTTAAACGAACAGGAGGGACTGTGTGTATTTCTTTGCTTTGGGAAATTTCTTCAGGAGAAAAGAGCTCTGTTGTTTGTTGAACTGTCAAAGTGCATCTCCCCACAGCACCCAACTGACAGAGTGAGGATACCCTGGGGACACTTGGGCAAAGCCCAGCTCCACGTGTTGCTAACAGGGGCTCTTTCCAATGCTGAGTTTTGCTGGCCCAACAGCTTTTACTGTCCTCTTTTGGATCTGCCTTGCTGGAGCTAGACTTGAAAAGCAGCAGAGTAGGACTCATGAGGATGGCATCCCATCGAGCCCCAAAGGGCAGTGCTCTAAAAATGCCTCTTCTCCCCTGAGCGGCTCAGACAGCCCTGGCAGAGCTCTGCGGGAGCCGGGCTGCGGTTATCAGCCTGTCCCAGAAAGGTCAGGGCTGCCTCGTACTCGAGCCACGGCCATTCCTGCGCCGTCATTTGAGACCTGGAGGCAGCCGTCCCCGTGCTGGGATGGGCTGAGACCGGGCTAAATATGTGATTGGCTGAATGGCATTTGAGCCCTGTGATTCCTGTTAGAGTCAGGGAAAATTGCAATGCTAAAATACACAATGATGTTTTAAGCACTTGTGGTGGAAAGTAATAATCCCTGGAGAGACTCGTGTTCCTCCTCATGAGCGAACACCAGCCATGTTAGGGTCTGGTCCTTTCCATTGGCCTGTGGGTGCTGGTCCTTGGTGCCTGGGGAAGGACACGACTGTGACAATGTGTGGGCAGCACGTATGCAGGCAGCCCTGCCAGCCCACGTGGATACCTCTGCCCTTGCTCCTGGGGGCTCTCCAATTAAAGGAAGGAGTTAGCATGCTGGTTGTCTTTGGAACAAATTCCTGGTCCCCAACTTTGCTTCCTGCCAACAAAAAGCATTTCCAACCTTGCCCTCTCTTAAAAAGTGAGACATAAATCCCTTGTTATAAATAAGCCAGGAGCTCCTGGTCCAACACAGGGGTCTTTGCTGGGTCACTTGCCGCACAGCGGAGCCTGGAGGGACAGAGACAAAGGAACATGAAGTTCAGAGGAGGCAGGTTTCAAGCTGAGCCTTGTGAGGAAGCATCACAGAAAAACCTGTGGGTGTTTTCCAGGGTCTGAGATGAACAGTGTTTATTTGGCCTCAGATCAGGGTGGGAAAAGTGTGAGAGGCCACTAAAATGCAAGAGTGCAGCTGTCCTGCAACGTGCCAGCCCTCTCAGGGCGGCTGGACCACCTTGGACTGGCGCAGGTGGTGGCCAAACCCATTAAGTACTGCAGGGGTTAATGTCATTCTTATTTGTTCCCCCCCTTTCTGTCCAGGCATCGTTTCCGTGCACCTCAAAAAGGACGGTCTCGGCAACCTGACGCTGGTCGCCAGCCCCAGCCGGCAGCCGGAGGGCTGCGTGCGGCTGGACCGCACCATCGGCGACTCCTCGGTGACAATATGGCGCCAGTGCAGGTGGGCTGCCAGCGCCGGCACCGGCGGTGAGCACGCACTCGTGAGGTGGAGCCACACGCAGCTCACAAGGACCTTCAAAGACAGGTGAGGGGCTGCTGCTCGTGGTGAACGTCCTCCTGATCCCCGCAGGTCTCTCTGGGAAGGGTCTAATGGGATGGGTTTGGTGGCACGATTGCAGCTTTAAGGCAAAGTGAGCAAAAGCAACACCCAGCCAAGGTGACGAGCAAAGCCCACCTTGGTGGCTTCATGATTCATCTCTTCCCTGGCTCGGGGAAGGAGCGGGGTAGATTTGGCTAGCACCAGGATGCTCTGGCTCAAATATGTGCCTCAAAATTCTGCTTTAAGCCTGTTTCATCAGAGCACAGCATGTTCCAGAAGGAAGAGAGGCACCACAGGCACGTAACACCCTTCTGCTGGTAACCAGCCAGAACCAGCAGCCTCAAGGGTGGTTCAATCCTGTCATCATCCCAGGGGAGAGCTCTCTCTGAAAGGCACTGCGGTGCTTGCAAGCACACCACGACCTTAGGGCTCGCGGAGGCTTTCTGTGAGACAGCTTTAATCTCAAACTAGTTCAGAAAAGACCTCGGTCAGCGATGACTGAAGGGTGCAATATTGCTCCTGTGAAACCGTTACCCTCGGCCTGAAGGGAGCTGTTGGGTTCAGATGAGCGAGACCAAGGGAGGACCCTCCAAGGGGAACAAATCTCCTCTTTGCTCCCTGCCTCCTCTCCTCGAAGCCAGCCCCTCTAAATTTGGAATCATTCCTATTGTTGGACAATTTGCCTGTGTTGTGCCTGTTAGGTAGATAAATAGAGATTCCTGGTCCTTGGCACTGGGAATGGCAATTTCATAGGAGCCAAGCACTCTTTGAAATTATAATGAAAGAAAATATTGGCACCCAGCAATAGCTGGCTTTCTGAAAATTACTTTTACAGAGTAACAAAGGATCTCCACGGGTTGGACATGATGAATAGAGAGTCCCTGAAAATTTACCTTATCAAGTTTGAGGCTCTACAAATGAGGAGGGGAGGAATGTTCTCTTTTGGAGCTTATAAATCAAACATGTTCCTTTGTGTGTTTTGTCTAGCTGCCTGGGGAAGATGCTCCGGAGGACAGACCTTCAGTACCACACAGATTCACTTCTGGAAGATGCAAACAGAAACCAGCCAGAAAGAAACAGCTACAACCCCTGGGGACTGCACTGTCACAGGCAACACCTGAACCGCATGTCCTCCAAGCATAATGAGAACAAACTCCATCGTATCCTTTCTCCTCTCTCCCCTCCGGCACAGTTTTGGCTGCAAATAACAGCTCAGAATCCATGTGTGTTTTATTGGAGGGGGTACACACCCCTCCTTTACCCAGTCCCTGGGAAAACACAGAATATATTGCTCTGTTATGTGCTCTCACTGCTCAGTCGGATGAGGTGATCACAGTAGGTCCCTTCCAGCTGAAACCTTCTATTCCAGTCTAAATAAGAAAAAAAAAATACACTTCTCATAAAGGGTATTCTACATAAGTCAAGGATCCCCTTGGCATACATTTAAAAACACAACTCTATAGGAATTAGCAGCTGCCTTACCTTTTATTTCCCTATTACACTTCATTACCCACCAGTCATGTGAGTAATACAGCTTAACAACTTGTCCCACACCCACCCGAGTGAGTACAGCTCTCAGGGAAGGTGTCGGACTGACAGCCCAGGGCTATCGTGTCACTAGAGAATGGAGCTGGTGGTGCCTTAATTGGTAGGACTGTACTGCAGTAAATTAACTGAAATCGGCAGCAAGGGGCCTATAGCAATGACACGTCAGTAAAATTGGCTCAGAAAGTCTCATTACAGTTGTGAGCTGTTATGGAGAGCGTCAGCAGTTGCTCTGATTTAAGACTTCTTTCAATTTGAATTGAAAAGTATTGGGTTTCCCTTAACTCATAGTCAGAGTTTCTATTGCTTGAAAATGTGGTATCAAAATATAACTATCCCTGTATCCTGGACTTGAAGATGGGAACCCGTCAGCACGGCGACGACGCCTCCGAGGAGAAGAAGGCGCGGCACATCAAGAAGTGTGAGCAGAGCACCTCCGCATCGCTGGGCGTCCGCATCGGCGGGATGCAGGTGAGCGGCTGCCTTGAAACCGGGCTGCAAATCTGAGGGGCTCTTTCCTTGGTTGGTGTGAATAGAAGCTGTTTCATTCCTGTATCCCATCCAAATACAGGCTTGAAGCACTGGCCACTCGGCCATCTGTCCTAGCCTCAAACAGGGAGGATGCTTAGGGGAGGGTACTGAGTATGGCACCAGTGGTGTAACCCTTTCTCCACATCCCTCGGCCTTCCGGGGATTTGGCTGCTTTCACAAGCAGTGGCTGCATATGCACCACCCAGCACCACTGCCACCAGTAGGGCAGCTGGAACCAGTTCCCTCAGCTGAGAATCTGCCTGCACATGAACAAAGATTCCCCTCTCATGCTCAGCTCTTGGCTGCTGTATGAAAAAGAAAACCACAGAAGCATCCCGTTCCTCGCCTGTGCCTTTGCAGAGCTGTCTCAGCCTGTTGCCGCAGGAGCGAGGGGTTTATTTTGTGCTAAATATTACTGTTCCTCTCACTCAGAATTGCTGCCCTTCCTCCCAGAAACTGGAAGCACACACTTGTTTCACTCACACTTCTCAGGCAGGCTTCAACATGTTGTTCTGCGGTGCCTGAAGGATAATTATGAGAATGATGATTATAAAGCACACCTATAGCAGCATAACCACTCGGCGGCAAACCCCGAGTCCCTTTCTGGTCTCCAGCATCCTTCAGTTGAGCAGATTATCCTTTCAATTACAACTGGCTTGTGAGCTAATTCTGTATCCACTCCCTCATTTCTTACTCGGTGTTACCAAAGCCCCACCTACAAATTTCTGTCTACACCTCATCTGTGTTTAAGAAAGCAAGATTATTGCTCCCTGTGAGGAGGTACCGGAGCTGGGGTGTTCCTGTGCTCCTGCAAACTCCTAGCATAGCCAGAGGGAAAATGCTGTAAATCACTAGTGACATTGCTATGACTTACAGCTCCTTGGGTTTCACAAAGGGGTAATTTATAGCAGTACAACAGGAACCTGCACTAGTGGTTTAAATTGAATAGTTTAAATCTCCAGAAAAGCCAGGAAGTGGGATTCAGTGGAAGCCTGCAGTGCAGTGCCAGCATCGCTGGGTAGCACCAGGCTGCAGGAGTGGTGCCCCATCCCCCAGCTCAGGTCTGAACTTTATAGGTCAGGGCAAAAGAACAGCGTGGGCAGCAGCTCGGGGNAGCTGGGCTGGTTCAGCCTGGAGAAGAGAAGGCTCTGGAGAGACCCGAATACAACCTCCCAGTACTTAAAGGGGTCCTACAGGACAGTGGGAGAAGGGGCTGTTCGCCAGGGAGTGCAGGGACAGGACAAGAGGCAACTGCTTCAAGCTGAAAGAGGGCAGGGTTATATTGGACATTATTTAGAAATCCTTTTCTCTGAGGATGGTGAGACCCTGGCACAGTTTGCCCAGAGAGGTTGTGGAAGTCTCATCCCTGGCAGTGTTCAAGGCCAGTTAGGATGAGGTTTTGGGCAACCTGATCTAGTGAAGGTGTCCCTGCCCATGGCGGGGGGTTGACACCATGGGGTATCCCTGCCCATGGCGGTTCCACCCTAATCATTGTGTGATTCTAAATTTAGAGACTTGGGAAAACCAAACTGAGTCTTGATTGTCTTTCCCTTTCCTCAAGGTTTACCAAGCAGACACTGGCCATTTTCTCTGCAAAGATAAGTACTATGGCAGGAAACTCTCACCAGAGGGGTTCAGGCAAACCCTGCACCAGTTCCTGTGCAACGGTAACCACCTGCGAACGGATCTCCTGGAGCCCATCATCCTGCGGCTGAAAGCTTTGCTCTCCGTCATCAGGAAGCAGAGCTCTTACAGGTTCTACTCCAGCTCCCTTCTCATCATTTACGATGGACAAGAGCACAAGGACGGCACAGCACCCTTGGATAATCACCTTCCCTTCCCAAAGCCAAACTGCTCCGTGTCACAGAGCACCAATCCCTCTAGAGTTGACGTCCGGATGATAGACTTCGCCCACACCACATTTAAGGGCTCCAAATGCAATCACACCACTTACGACGGGCCAGACCACGGCTATATTTTTGGCCTGGAGAATCTCATCAAAATCCTTCAGAACATCTCCGAAGGAAAGTGAGAAACCCTATGAAACAGCCTGGATTTACTAGTGACCGATAGCCCTGAAAAGTACCACACTGGGTCAGAATTGGACCCTCACAGCTGCTGGGTGTCACACACGCTGTTTGGAACGAGCATGGGCAGCTTGCTAGGGAAAACCTGCTACGTGCCATTACTGAACTGAAGCGTAAAAAGCAGAGAGCTGAAAAGAGTTCTGCAGAAAGCTGTTCTGTCTGCAATCCATCAGAAGATTTATTCTCCTTTCTCGTTTTACTGCCGCCCTTGATTTATTTGTGAGCCAAAAGAAAGCATTACTTGAAAGAGTCTTAATGATAAAATAGGACCCGCTCACCTCTGCGCTCATGAAGCCAAGCGGGCTAAGGAGATATTGTGCATTTGAGTGAGACTATTAAAATGAGCTGGCAGGTCTGAACAGATTGCAGCATTACTTTCAACTCATGCTCAAACCCTGTGAGCTGAACGCAAAGACACAAGAGGGAGGCAAAAAGCCCCCCACAGCCGCACGTCCTGACATTCACGCTCCACACGCCCAGCGCTGCGAGACGGTTGGGTGCTCTCCGTACGGCACGGTGTTGGAAAACGAGATGTAGGAGATGCTGCAGAGGTTCTAGGCTGCTTGAGGTGTAAAAGTAGGAGGATCTCAGACCAAGAACTGGACCTCAAAAAGGTTCAAAATCCCTGCAGGATTGTAACAAGGCATGTTTCTCAGAAACTTTCTTACCAAGGGGCTCCGTAGGGGCTGGAAGTATGGGAAAGAGATGATCCTGTCAGGTATCAGTGACAAAAAAAACATTCAAATCAAGGTATTTTTGCTTAAAATAAGAGAATATATATAAAAAAAAAAGTGTGAGATTGAGTCAGGGACTAGACATTAAAGGTCACCTAGAAATTCTTGGAATTGTGTGTGCGTGTGTTTGGAAGAGGCAGTAACAAAAGACTCAAAATAATGTTTACAGCTTTTGTGGACAGATTTTATTATTATGGAACAAACACGATTCCTTCCTGCATGGTGTGGGAAACCTGAAAAAGAAGTCCTTACACAAGGAACAGAGCTACAGAACTCCCTTACTGGGGAGTGGGGATACAAATAAAATTGTCTAAGTAACTCATCTGTTGTCCATCTCTTTCTCACTTCCACAGCATCCCTAAGTTATGCTACCTTTGGTTTAGGGCTATTTGTTTTAAAGAGAGCCATTATTTCCACAGGTTTAAGCACCAGATCTCAAGGGAGACCCTTTCACTTGTATTTTACTGCATACAGCTGGTGAATTGCCACAATTTATAGCTGGAAAATTTAAGTCATCTGGCCCACTTGCATTATTTTACTTGGGCTAAAGTCCATCTGGGAAGACCTCGTTATTTACTGGGTATTGTTGTATTATTTCTTGCCCACAAACACTGCATCAGTAGCCAAAGGATGGACTTGATTGTCTTGGCTCACACCCATACACCATTGTCCTGTGATCAGGGGGAATTGTCGTGCAGACCCACCTCAGCATCTGCACCACTGCTGAGCCTCTTGCTAGATGCATGCACGGTCTGTCAGGTTCAGAATGGAGGAGGGTGAAGAGGGGCCTAAGCCGTGACACCAGCAGCTGAGAACGCACCAGGCCCCCTGGTCAGCAGAACAAAACACTCCCTTGGCTGCAGGCCCACCTGCCATTGCTCCTGGAAAGAAAACAGCAACCTGTTGCTTGCATAGCACAGAAAATATCCTGCTCACTCCCTTTTCACCCCTTATAGACAAGCACATAATTATCAAATATTTACCTATTTACCTGCCTAGAGGAGGAGCTCTGAGCTAGCTTGCAACCTTACATACTCGAGGTGGAGAAAGGGGAAAATAAGCAAGACTGTCTAAGTCTTAAACCATCCAGAAACAGAACACTAAGACAGCTATTACATGCCTGGCCAGGGTAGCAGCAGCACCACAGGAGCAAGATCCATTTGCCAGACACACAAAGTGGGACGCTTGGCAGCGTAGGCAGCAATCTAGCAAATGAATGGGCAACACCGAGCTCCTCATCAGCCGCTTTTCCAAAACACAGGGTAGGCTGAGAGCTCGCCGGGGAGCCACAGGGCAGCGCTGCTCCTTAGCAGGCCAGCAGCATCCTGGCTTGTATCAGAACCAGCGTGGCCAGCAGGTCTGCTGAGGGGATTGTGCCCCTGTACTCAGCACTGGTGAGGCCACCCCTCGAGTGCTGCATTCAGCTCTGGACCCCTCACTCCAATAAGGGCATAGAGGTCCTGGAGTGTGTCCAGAGGAGGGTGACCAGGCTGGGGAAGGGGCTGGAGAAAAAAAATCTTCTGAGAAGTGGCCGAGGGAACTGTGTTAGTCTGGAGAAGAGGAAGCTGAGGGGACACCTTCTCACTCTCTACAAGTCCTGCAAGGAGGGTGCAGAGAGGTGGGGTTGGTCTCTTCTCTAAGGTAATAGGTGATCGGATGAGAGGAAATGGTCACAAACTGCCCCAGTGAAGGCTGAGGTTGGACATGAGAAGAATTTCCCCCCTGAAAGGGTTGTCAGGCGTTGGAACAGGCTGCTCAGGGCAGTGGTGAAGTCCCCATCCCTGGACGGATTGGAAAGGCCAAGAGATGAGGTGCTGAAGGACATGGGCTAGAGGTGGCCTGGGCAGGATCAGGCTGGGGTGGGACTCAGTGAGCTCAAAGGTCTCTTCCAACCCAAAGGACTCTGTGATTCCATGACCCCCGCCTCGGCCTGCGGGCAGAGCAGCAGCTTTGGGAGCCTGTCCCCGCAGCCTTCCCAATCTCCCAACTCCTGCTCGGCGCTCCCGCCCCTCCCGAATAGCAGGGATACCCCCGCTCGCCCGGCACCGCGCATGCGCAGCGATTTCTGACCCCTCTCGCCCGCCGTAGGTCACGTGCCCCTCCCATGGCCGGCGCTGCCGGCAGCAATGGCGGCCACCAGGTACCGGCGATTCCTGAAGCTCTGCGAGGAGTGGCCGGTAGAGGAGACGAAGCGGCAGCGGGACTTGGGTGCCTTCCTACGGCAGCGGGTGGCGCAGGCCTTCCGAGAGGGCGAGAACACGCAGGTGAGCTCGGGAGAGGGGGAGCGCGGCGGTCTGTTCGCACCGGGCGAGGCGGGGCCTAGGCCGCGCAGGCGCTTCATCCTGCTGGCGGCAGGGCCGGGCTGGTCAGATCCCGGCTTGCTGCTGGTACCGGGCGGTTTGGGGCGAGTATTTGTCTCTCCTCCCGTCCTGTGGCGGCCTCCCTCGGTTATAGCTGAGGGCTTGCTGCAGGGTTGCGCTGTCAGACGGGCCTCCCTCGGGTCACTCAGACCCGCGACGCTTCCCTCGGGGCCCAGCGCAGGCCTTGGGAGGGGGGACACGACACACCTCACTGCAGCCCTCCAGTGCTTAAAGGCAGCGTATGGACAAGAGGGGAATTGGGTTTTCCCAAGGGCAGAGAGTGGTGGGACAAGGGAATGGAGTGAAGCTGAAGGAGGGAAGGGTCAGGTTGGAGATCAGGGGAAGTTCTTCATGGAGAGAGTGGTGAGGGGCTGGAAGGGGCTGCCCAGAGAGGTGGGCAGCCCCTTCCAGAATCCCAGCCCAGCCCAGCCTGGGATTCTGGGAACCCTCATCCCACTCCTAGCAGTGTAGGCTCATTTCCCACACTGCTTTCAGTGGGTGCTCTGGAGAGCCCCGTTTCCGTGGTTGTGGAAGCGAGATGCCAGACACTGTGCTGGAATCTCATTAATTAGTGTGCTTTGCTTACCAGGGTGATAGGAGGCCGCTGTGGTGCAGTGTGGAGGACTTGGCGTGATGCAACGCTGCCCGGCATTGTTAGGATGCAGCAGTTATAAAACTGGGTTCTGGCTACAGTTGTAATTGTGTTGGAGGTTAGGCTTTGGTGCTTAAAGAAATTAAAGAAGCTAATGCTTGGTTTGGGCTGCAAACTTTATGGGCTTGGAGGTAGTGCTGTGGAATGTAAATGTGTCCTTTCTTAGCATAAAAACATTGTTCCAGATATGCGTTTTCTACTTCAAAGGGCCATTATGGGCACGTAATTCTATATTGGTCACCAGAATAGGCTGCAGCAGGCATTACAGAAAAGGCTTATTGCTTTTTCATATGCTCAGGACAGCTGAATATACTGCACCAATTGGTTACGAGGTCCAAAAGCTGCCACTCATCTTGAAAATCTAAATTGATGCCTGCAGCACTGATGTCAATTTGTATGTATAAAGGATTAATACAGCAAAGGGAAGTGTACTAGCAGGCAGCAGGAGAAATGTATGAGAAAAAGACTAGACAGAACCATAAAGGACACTTTATCAGTCTAATGTCTGTTTTATTCACAAGGAATAAGATTTGCCGATTTTTATGGAGGGGTGTGGGGAAGAATACCCTTCCTGCTCCGCATTTAATAGCTCTTTCTGCTCCCATTACTAAAACATTAGTGGGCTCATTTGAAGTGTGACTGCAAGGTATGTCCAGCTGAAGATCACCTGTGCTGTGACAGTGCTGGCTCTTGACAGTCTGCCTGTCCCTGTATCCTCTCCTGCAGCAGCCATTACCCCTTGCATATGGAGAGCTTTTCCTTAGTTTTCCTCACTTGTGCAGAGGAGGCATCACCCTCCTTGTACTGACCCCGTGCCAACATCCAAGGACAGATGAGCTGTGTGTCACTTTATCCTGACGTGTTTCTCTTGGTGCTATTCTTATTCACATCTCTCTTTTAATCACTCCTCTTTGATGTCATTGAGCAGCAATGCAGCGTTCTGGTCGAGTTGGCTCCCATTGTAAGATAGAAAAACAAGATGATGTGCCATCCATACTGCTAAATAGATGGCTCTGCAAGGCAGGTGCACCTGTCCAAGGCACTGAGCAGAGGTTGAGGTATTAGAGAAGTCTTTCCAACTTACTCGACCAAAATAGAAATCCATTTACCCTTCACAAGCTCTTCGGTGCCTTTCATGCTGCTTTTCCCTAATCAATTTTAAATTATTTTTAGCCTTCACCAGGATTTTCTAACTTCCATCCTAGTACATTATCCTGTTTGGTGTTTTGGAATAAAGCAGGTGGCTAAACTGGCCTTTGAGCGAGAAGTCTTGCAGATTTCAAAGCAGTGACCAATAAACACGAGAAGAAAACTGCCCAGCAGTGTTTGTGTTAACTGTGCATTCACATTAATCTGTTTGAGCATAGTTTAAGGTCCATTCTGGGAATTGCATGCCTGGTTTCCCCAAGCAGGCAGGAAGGGGAAGAGAAAAAAGCAACCTGTGCTCTGGGGCAGAGTGATAGGGGTCACCAGCATCCAGTGTTGTACTGAGAGTTCACCTAAGCTGTTCCTTGCCTGCCCTCCTCACAAGCCTTGAAAGGAGGTGGGGTCTAAAATAAGCCTTGTGTGATACTTTTATCCCTTTTCAGATTACTGACCCGGAGACCTGTGACCGAATGTACGAGAGCTTAGTCAGAATCCACACCAACTACTACAAAAACAAGGTGAGCTTGGGCATGAGCCATCATCCCTCTTTCAGGGGTCACAGTAGGCTTCCTCAGCCCTGCGGGGTGTCTGGGAGCTGTAACTGACAGATGAGCTGTCGGGTGGATGCAGCACTAGCTGCTGCCTTTGGTCACCCCAGGAGAGCTGCAGACACCTCAGCCTCTGTGACATGTATGAACAACACAGGGGCTGGCTCTTGGTGTGGGTGAACAGAATTCTTAGAGCTGGGCTGAGAGTGAGCTCAGATTGTACCATAGGGTGATGGTTTTACCTGTTTTAATATCAGGTCATGACTTCTTGTCCTCTTCCTTTTGTCACCCACTTGCTTGTGTGTGAAGTACCCGCGCCTGAAGGACACGAGCTTCACTGGAGTGACAGTAGAAGATTGCAAGATGATACTAGCAACAGGTACTGATTCTGGGCTTGGTCTGAGAGTAAGTCAGCACAGGGGACACAGTGTGTTCTGGGCTTTGGGGTGGTGTCTGCATTCTTCCTGCTAAGCACCCGTGACTAAAGGACCTGTGACTTGCTGTGCAAGTGTATTGGCATATTTAATGAAGAGGAAGTTCAGAAATAATTGAAGAGCTCTTCAGTAATCTGTCAGGGCAAAATGTCGAGTATATTTTGCACTGAGTAGGAACAGCAGAGGGTTGGCTAGGGCCCTTTGAGATCAGACAGTAGGAGCTACGTGAAAGAAATGCACATTTGCTGCATCATTCCAAATATTCTCAGGTTCTTTTCCATGTTCAAATTCTCTTCAGCATGTCTCCTTTTGTATTAGCCTTGGAGAGCAAACAGGAAAACCACAAATGCTCTCAGCCAGATCATTTATTAAGTGCAACGTAGGGAGATGGTGCAGTTCTGTTCTGCTCCAGTTCCTAACTTTGATTGCAGTGGAAACAGAATATTAGTTGCTAGTGATAAGGGGCTCCCTGCACAATTGATTGGAAGGGAAAACAAACTTGCCTCAGGCCCTGGAATATAAACTTGTTAAGATGAAAAGTCAAAAAAAGAAAAACATACGTAAGGCAAAGCTTTTATTCCTCTGGTTTTCCACCTCTTTCCCCATCTCTCTCTCTCTCTCTTCTCCTTTTGCAGACGTAATGAAACAGATGGAAGACATGAAAAAAGGGACATGGAGAAAACTGCGAGAAAGGTTTTATGCCAAGAAGCCTGAAGAGGACTCAAAGTGATAGGCTAACTCCAAGATTCTCCACTGTATATATTCCTGAAGCACTGTATGTTGCCATGATGAATAAATCCATTTATTGCTCTTAGCAACAGCACTTTTTTTCAGCCCTACACCTTACACCCTTCATATTTGGTGCCCCCTCTTTTGTTTTTCCCTGAAAATCTAGGATATAGCTTAACATATCCATTCTGAAACCGTAGTGTAGAGCAGAGAACTTTGTGGTGTTTACCTGATCCTTTGTATTACAGGAAGAGGAAGACCCAGGAGATGCACAGTGCAAGTAGGTATGACTGGTGGCTTTAAATTTGCACAGTGAGATTGAGGGAGGGGGTAACTTTAATCACTGAGAGTGACTGACATGGTGACTGTGGAACAGTGTGAGAGTTTAATTGAGATTTCAAGCAAATGCTGCTGTAGTGTGTTGCTGCTCAAGCTAGTTCAATGCAGAGCTCCCTCAATGAGCAGAGGAAGTTCTGTCTGGGTCACTGCCCCTCTGAGGACAGGTTTTAATGACACATTAGTCCATAGGGCCACAAATGAGTTTTAAGTGGGAATAGTCTGTTGCTGTGGCCTATTTTCATTCCTTTTTAAAGCTTTAATGCTTGCATCAGTGTCTATTCTTGGGAAGCAGAGGCACAGGGCTGTAGTCAGCGTGGCTGCAGCGCTTTTTGGCTCGGGAGTGCTGAGTGTCTAGAATGCAGCGATGCCAGGACTCTGCTTGGCTCCCAGCAGCACCAACAGCTGCTCCTTTTTCTGTGTTTGAACAGTGTTTTCCTGGCAAGCAGTGAAAGAATTTGAAACTTTGCAACAGGCTCTATTCCAAAGCTTCAGAACAGGAGGCTGGTGTTCAGGGTAGGGTTAGGGTTAGGTACCATTCTTCATCAGCTTTTGTCTGGAGCATTGTACTACACTTCAACATGGAACAGCTGGAGCTGAGAGCACCTGGGGTAACACAGCCCTGGTTTGGCTTTAGGTCTTGGGATTGTTCTGTATTTCTAGTTATAATAAACATCCCCATTACACACCAGAATGCTCAGGGAGGGAGCTTTCATTACCATGTTTACGTTTTTATTATAACATGATTTTGTTTTTAATTTAGTTAAGGCAATTTACACTCCAGTTCTTAAGTAACAACAATAACAAAACCAAAACAAAAAATGTAAAACATGATACCAGAGATGAAACTAAAACACAGGACACCCCTTCACAGTGAACTCCTGTAAACCTGCAGTCTCCTGCTACCACTGCCCAGATATTCTTGGTCTGCAGAAGGCAAAAGACCAGTTTGCACTAGTATAAGCTTGGCTACTCAGCCCAGTCTGGTGAGTCAAATTAAATCCATCTCCTTGAGTTTAGCTCTTCTTTCCTGCACCACACTGACAGACAGAACTCTTTAAATGGAGAGGGATCAGCATGGAGCAGGTATAGCAGATATGATGGCTGGTTTGCAAAGATCTGCTCTTGGAATAAGTTAAATATTGCAGCCCTAGAGCTAGTTAACACCCGCTGGGGCGGGGCCATCGCAGCCTAACGCACGGGGATAGAGATGTGACCCTCCACATCTGCAAAATAAAACAAGTTATTGCAATGAGGACTAAAAGTTCTGTATAACTGATCATCTTCCTACGAGGGCATTGGAGTAACGTGTGGGCCCAAGTGCTGTGAGGAATCCTGGCCAGTCCCTGGTTCCTGCACTGCTTAAAGCGCTCTAAGGGAGATGCTCCCCGTGAAGCTCTTCCGCGTGGTCCGTCTCTCTCCAACGGGGCTGTCCAGGTGCTGTCCGTGCATGGAACCCAGGAATAAGCAGCCTCAGTAGCTGATGAGTTATTTGTAGTCCCTCAGGAGGTGAAGCCAGTGCTGTTGCTGTGTCTTAGTGGTTCATGGTATTCTGGACATCCACAAAGCCCATCCTTTGTCTGCGCTTCCGCTGCTCTGTCATCTAGGGGTCAAACAGGGACAGGAGTCAGGCAGAGCCCCAGCCTGCCGGTTCACTAACGGGCTCCCCCAGCGCCTGACGGACCCTTCTGTGGCCCAGAAAAACCCTGCAAGTTGGATTCTAGCTGCTGAGGAAATTAAATATCAAAAGGCACGTGGCCTAAATGTCCCTGACCACCCCCTCAAAGACAGCTTTGTATCTGGGATTTTACAGGCTCGGGCTGATCCTGCCTCCTGTTCCCGTCCACCGGTGTCTATTTTGGTAAGGACAGCAGGTTTCCAGTCAGGTGTTCCTTGAGCATGCCTGTCTTTTATGTTTAGTACCTGTTCCTTCAGCTCGTTCAGCTGGGAGGTGAGGTGGGACACCAGCTTCATGGTGGTGTTGAGTTTGTCCTGCAGATTCCGGATCTCATTCTGTTCCCCTTCCCCTTCATTGCTGACCAGGGACATGGCTCGCATCCGGGGGAACCAGTCAAGGTTCTTGTTCTGGAAATGGGAGTTGGAGAGAGGGTGAGGAGAATGGAAAAGGCCTAGTGGGATTTAACAGGAAGCCTGGCTGGGCTTAGGGATTGAGAAGTTCTCAAAGGCTCGTCCTGTCCATATCTTTGTGGACAATTTGCAGATGGTTCATTTCTAGGTTGCAGGAATTTTTCTTACAACCTTCTGAGCTCATGTTCAGAAGTTCTTTCCTACATTTTCTTTCCCTCCCTTCTTGCCTTGAAATCACCTTGAAGTCACACTCTGCTGCTCGGTTCTGCCCTTGGTTCGATCCTTACATACACGGCACAAAGCCTCAGCCAGACAGTGCTGTTGGCTGGGACTGCAAAGTGGAAATAACCAGCTACAAACAAACTAAGGCACAACAACGTTACTAAATATTTTCCAAAAGCTCTTTCTCAAACCTCTTTCTCTTTGGCAAGCCTATTGTACTCAAACACCTCCTGGCAGCAGGAGTTTGCAGCAGTGGAAGAGCTGCCCTGAGAAGATGTGCACCTTTATCATCTGCGCCACGTAGCTCTCGGGCCCCGTGTAGTCTGTCTTGTTCTTCACTCGCACCAGCACTATGAAGTACAAGTAGTTCCACATGTTGTGCTCATATTTAATGTGCTCCTCAAAGGACACCGTCTTGTTGTCAAACTTGTCCCTTTCGAGTCCTGGGAAAGNAAGCCAGCAAACAAATGTGAAAGGAAGTACAGATAATTGCATCCTCTCCCAGGTGTGACTTTCAAGAAGTGCTTTTAATAATTAGTTGGCATTTAACACACAACAAGCATCCCAAATGAGGAAAATAACCCAGTTGTGTATTCAGGAGGCTTCTATTTAAAGCTATGCTTCCTGCCTGTGGATCCAAAGTCATAGAATGCACCCAGTGGGTTGTTTAAGATGAAGCAGCTAGACTTACCAGGTTCTTCCCTGGTTTTTTTTATGCCTTCCAATGATTGAAAGGATTCCAGAACATTTTCTGTATTTTATTTCCTTAATAATATGGTGTTTGGATTTTTTTTGACCCCCACTGGCTAAGTGATGGTCTCAGGAGCCATGAAAACTCCCCAATGTGGCCTTTTAGATTAACACCTCGTTAAACAAAGGTGAGGAGAAATACAGATAATTTCCCCTCTCAGCCTGTGGCCTCGTTTAAGATGCTGCAGTGACCCACTGGTGAACAGAGTTTTTCTGTGATCCAAATGGAAACTGGAAACCAGATGAAACCCCCTCCCCTCCCAACCTCAGAAAAGAGGAAGAGCTCTGGGGCAATTCCTGTGCCCAGAGGTCTCAGCACTCACCACATATGAAGCAGGTGGTCTTGAGTATCTCTTCCTTCTTTTGCTTCTCACTCCTCAGATCAGCAAAGGTGTCAATAATGACCCCAAAAATGAGGTTAAGGACGATAATAATGACGATGAAGAAGAAGAGGAGGTCGTAGACAACCCGGGCAGGAAACAAGGACTCCTGTGATGGATGAAAAGGATAAATGTGTCTCTCTTGTGCCCCTCCAGCCGTGCTGCCTCGTTGCAGGGGCCACAGGCTGAGGGCACAAGGTAAGGAGGAATAAAGGGGGTGCCAGGGAAGAGAGGAGGAAAGCACTGGAGCACAGTGGTGGGGACAGAGCTGGAAGTTTCCAGGGAGGCAGGGGAGCTGTGCAGTGCTAAGCAGGACCTGGGACAAGGAGGGTGTACCACATGCTGCCCAAACTCACATCCTTGGAGGGCTTCCTCAGGATGTCACCCACGCCCCCGCCGTTCCTCAGGCCGTGGTTCAGGACAGTGACGATGCACATGAGCAGCGTGTCGCAGGCGCGTTCCCACGGGTCAGCCTCTGCGTCTAGAGCACCACGGGGTGAGATGAGAGTGGAAACAGACAGAGGTAAGAACCAGATCATTACAAAGCATCCAGAGCTGCAGGGATGACTCTTGCAGGGATGTAGTGGCAAATTCCCTGGGAAGCAGGTGCTGACTGTGAATCTCCCAACCAGCGACTTCCATCAGCTCCTCCAGCTTGCTGTGGGGGCGTTTGGCTGAGTGCTCCCAAAGCTCCCACTTGCTTTATGACTAAATTGAATCTACTTCAAACTTTTTTTTGTGCCAGGGTCAGTGTAAAATTTGCCAGCCTCTTGCCTAGTATGTGCCAGAAAGTGGGTTGTTTGTTTCCATCTTTGAAAAGCCGGGATTTTTCTGAGCTCACTCACAAACCAGGCAGCCAACCTACTCTGCCACTACCAGCGACAACATTTCCAACGAGCTCACTTACCTTCCAAGGCAGTGGGCACAGAAGAGCAGCTAATTTTGTCACTGCTGCATGACTCCATGAAGGTCTCCTTGCTCCTTTGCATCCCCAAGGGGTCCTCTGCAAGTAAAAGGGACCACAACTTTGTCAGACCATCAGCTTGACTCAGTAAAACTCTTTGCTGCTGGCACAGGCGCTTTTCAACTGCCTCTTCTTGGAGCTTTCAAGCCTCTTGGAAGAAGCTGCTTTGTATTCTAGCATTTTCTAGGCTCTGAATCTTTCACTCAAATTTTGGTAAGACCTCTACAGTGCGAAAACTTTGTTTGTAGCTGTCCACCCCCTTCTCTGCAATCCCTCCTAGCCCTAAAACCCTGCAGCTCCACAGCACCAGGTCACTGTTTGCTGTGCCAGCCCCAGATCCAGCACTACCAGGAGTTTGTGCCAAGGGTATAAACCCCAAGACACATGTGCACACACAGACACACATATGCCTTTGCTGGGGGAAGGGAGCAGGGTCTTATGCAGTGGTCCAGCTGTAGAAGGGTCCCACACTCTGCCCAGCCCCTCTCTAGACCAAGCCCTAGAGGCATCGAGGGCAAGAGCTGAACAACCTTTGGCTTTGCTCTCCGGCAGCCGGTCCACCTCCAGGATGAAGTCATCCTTCAGGAACAGGAAGCCCACGATGGAGAAGAGGTAGACGAGGATGAGAGCCAGGAGGGCTGTCAGCAGGATGGAGCGCCCGTTCCGCGTCACACTTTTGATGACATTAAACAAGGTCTCCTCACGGTAGATCAAGTCAAACAGCTGAAAGGACCCAGGAGCAAAGAAAAGCTGTGGGGTGCTTTTCTTGACAATGCCTGGCCTACCTATATCCTCTTTTATCCCAAGATCTTGAATCACTCAGCAGACCTTGACTAACTTTCACATAAAGCATTTAAGTTTCGCAGCTTTCTGCAGGGAAGCAGAGAAGAATGAAGTGACTGTGCACAGCAGGAGAGCCAAGAATAGGACACATGCACCCTGCCTCTGCCCTCTCCAGCTCACGTTGTCTCCCAGCTGACCCAGATAAAGTACACAGTAGAGATTAGAGAGAGAGAGATAGCAAAAGACCAGGAGAGAGACAGTAATAGATACTGTTGGGAGGCAGAAAGATCAGCCTACGCAAAGATTAGAGTGCAGTGAATTGTTCTCACTGCCGTTATCAATCAGCCCCTAGAAGGTGTCACAAGAACCTTCCAGCTTCTAACGGGGCAGATAGGCTCCCTCCATGCCCCAAACAGCTGCATGCATTGTACCAGATGCTGTATTGTACCAGGATGCTGTAGAACAGCTCGTGCACAAAGAGGCCCAGGACGCTCGTCAGGATGTAGCCAACGTGGTAAAGGAATTCCACATCCATGATCATGGCCTTGTAGCCTCGGATGAAGGTCCCACGATTGCCCACAAAGCTCACCACAAACACAATCTTGTTGGTCAGCTGGGGAACGACCAGAAATGGGATTGAGCAGGGTTTGCTGCACAGAGCAGCCTCCCGGCTCACGGGCTGCTCCGCTGTGTCTCAGCACGGAGAACTCACGTTGAGAGCTCCCAGGATGTTCAGCGTGAGCCCGATCCCCAGGTAGTAAATCGATCGCAGGATCAGCGCCACGAGGAGCGGCCTGACCCCGTAGCGCTTGGTGAACAGGGCCATGATGGAGAAACAGATCAGGATCCAGAAGAGCAGCGAGATCAGCGGCGAGTCCAGCACTCCTGCAGGAGAAGACCCGTGGCAGTTAGATGACCTGGGATCAGATGTGTGCTGCCAATCGGACACTGCACTGCTGTCCAGACTGTCCAGACACACCAGTGTGCTGGTTGTCAGAGGGGAGAAGAGAGAAATCATGCTTGACTGCAAAGACCAGTGTTGACTAAGACGGTTCTTACTGATCCACCTTCCTTTTATCCAAGATCTCAAACCCACTGTGAATGACGAGGCTTTGCCTGACAGCAGGGACATGTCCTGTCATTGCTTCCCCCATCTTTATAAGGGGGGAAGCACAGCCCAGGGACAAGAGACTTTTCCTAAGAAGGAAACAGTGAGAGGCCTGGCAACTGGAATCGTGACTCAATCCCTTCCTCTGACCACCAGAAAGGACTTGGTTGGGCCTTTAGGAGTCCCTGGGAGACTGAAGGTGGGGGCAGTACAGGTAGAGGGACCAATTTTCCTGCACATGAAGGTTCCCTCTGCCTTCCTTCTCGAGGAGCAGCGGCTGCTGGGGCACTTACCCATGGAAGTGGCTTCAACATAGGGGTAGAAGAAAGCAATGATGATGTTGATGAAGACAGCCAGGTTGAAGGAAATGCTTCCCCAGAGAGTCATTCTGCGGGAGAACCAGTACATCAGCGGCATGCCTGGAGGGGAAAGAGGCAGACACACAAATCTCAGCCAACTGGGGAAGGCTTCGTCCTTCCAGACTTCTGAAATGCTCAGCACAGCCAGCAGGCCTGGAAAGACCCTTGTCTCCCACTTCCCACAGCTCCCTCCTCATCTGCTGAGACAGGACTGCAGGTTCAAAATGGTGCTGCTCCCATTTCTTGGCTTCTCAGCCCTCTGACCTGTTCTGGCACCTTGAAATCAGACTGGCTCCATTCTCCCCCTCCCCACTGCCCACCTCCTACAGCCTCACATCAGCAGGGTCTTTGTGTTCCCAGCACCTGGTCTCACAGGAGACCCAGCCAGCAACTCCCTAAGATAGTTTTGACTGGATCTGCAAGTGTTTTCAGAGCTGCTACACCATCCCAAGTATTTATAGTGTGACTCTTTCTCGTGCTCCTGTTATTTTAAGGCAGGATTTCCATCCTGATGCATCCCTGGAAGCACCTAAATGGGTCTGTGGGGTGCACAGAAACATATTTTATTTCCCATCTGTAGCTTCTAGATCCTGTCATAGGAGAAGGCGACTAAAAGCAAATCAAGAGAGGGCTTTCCAAGGGAAAACACCTGCAGGTGTAATCCCAGGACATGTGCTGTGAGATGCATATCAGACTACAGAGGAGCTGGACCAACAGAGGAAATACATCCCCAAGGCCCTGGTTAACCTCCACTCCCACAAACTGCCGCACGTGTTGTGCTCTACAGAGTGAAGGGCACGAGGAGCCGAGCGATGCATCTCCAGGCTGCTGCCCGGGCTCACAGCACTCCCAACACAAGGCTGCCTCCCACTTTCACAACAGGGGCCACTGGAAGCGCCTGCACTGGGCAGGGGGAGCCCCAGGGGCAGGTCTGGTTTGCTCTTACTGCGCAGCTTCTTCTGCCATTCCATCTCGTTGTGGAGGAAGGACGACTGGTCGAAGAAATCACTGACTTTGCTGCCCTGCTCATCCTGCTCCGTGGTGGTGAAGAGCCGGTACTTGGTCTCCCTGGTGAGGAACTCGCAGATGCCAGGCACAGGGAAGATGATCTGCTCCATGCTGCGGTCCAGGCGCACAATCTGCAGGAAGCAGGGCGAGGGGAGGGCGCCGTCAGATCCTGTCCCCAACAGACTTGGGGTTCCTCTTTCCTAGACCCAGCTGTGCCTTCCCCTCCTCCCTCCCACTCCACCAGGATCCAGAGACCACTGGCCACTCATCTGTAACACTACAAATGGACCCAGAAAAGGCAGCCTGGGCTGTGCTGGAGGGAAGCTGGGAGCCTGTCAACCCCCGCTGGTGCCTCAGTGAGGGGATCCGTGCCGACGAGCAAGGACACGGTGCCAAACCAGCTGCATCCCCACTGCTGCTGGGAGAAAAGGGAAGGGTCTGGGCAGCAGCTCATTCCCTCCACTCTTCACAGGCTCTGCTGATGCCTCCAGGCCTCTGCAGAGTAAAAGGCCCATCTGCTTCTTGCTGGTGCAGGGATGGGATTCACCAACCACGTGTGCACTCGCAGTCCAAGAGCTAACAGGTCATACCTCGATTTGGGATGTGTGTTTCTCATAATATGCCAGTGGATCCTCCTCTTCCTCCTGGACAGGAGCTGTCGACTTCAGCATCTGTGTCAGCTGCTTGTTATTGAGGCTGAGCTGGGATGTGGGGAGAGGGAGAGAGGATGAGAGTGGTTTCAGCCAGGGGAGTCGGGTCTAACTCCACAATGACAACAGCATTCCACAACATCTCCCAAAGCTGATGAGGTTTCAGGGAAAAGCAAATCAATTAAAGCTTCCTAAAGGGCTACGAGCCCTCCCCAAGGTGACAGACATTCGATTCCCTGCAATAATTACATCCAAATGCTGCTAATCCACAAATTACAAATCAATGCCCATAAAACCCCAGGGAAATCATATTACTGCTGAATCTCATTCAGAATCTAAGGTATGTAGGCAAGGCACGATGGCAAAGGGCTCAGCTCTTCCTTTTCTGCAGGGAAGAGCAGGGAAGAGGCACCAGCATGACCCCATCAAGGCCACCAGCCCAGTGAACTGGACATTACCCTATGGATGAGCCTTCCCCGGGGAGCCCTGTGGATACAGCTCTCTGTGGCTTGCTTATAAAAGATGCACAAGCCTTTGGGCTCGTGCTTGGGGCAACAAGGGCACTGAGAAGTTCTTCTTTATTTCCCCCAGGGAATAACAAAACCCATCAAAGTTTAACCAAGAGAGCCCAGGTGATGCAGCATGGGTGGGAGAAGCAGCTCTGCAGCCTCCGTTCAAGGCTGGGATGGGTTTTGGGGGCTCTGCCTCTGTTCCTGAGGAGGCATGGACATTCCCCTCCATACCATGGATGAGATGCCCTCCTCCTCCTCCTCCTGGATTCGTTTCACCGGCTTCAGGAGCTGCTGCAGAGACTTGTTGTGTCGGGAGAGCTGGAAGAGGGACAGCGATAGCTGGGTGAGCACCGGCTGGAGAGCAGCCGTCGGTGAACGTGGGACAGGGGGCATGCAGGGGGTGAGGGCTGGTTGGTGTGGGTTGGGGATGGCTTTTCACAGGAGCCAAACCCCACATTTCCCAGTCTTGCCTCCCCAGTGAAGCCAGCCTGGCTGGAGGACATGTAAACAGACACAGAAACAAGCCCGTGCAAATCACAGAGTCCTTTGGGTTGGGAGAGACCTTTCAGCTCACAGAGTCCAACCCCAGCCTGACCTTGCCCAGGCCACCTCTAGCCCAGGTCCTTCAGCACCTCATCTCTTGGCCTTTCCAACCCCTCCAGGGATGGGGACTCCAGCACTGCCCTGGGCAGGGATGGGGAGCCCAGCCTGGCCAGGACCAGCGGTCACAGCTCAGTACCTGCAGCGCCAGTATATAAATGTTGTGGCCAACTTCCCGAGGGGAAACCTCAGCGTTCTCACACTCCTCCTCCTGCAGATAGGCCTTCTTAATGACATCGACCTGGAAGGCAGCAGAGGGACAGTGAGACTCCATGGCCTTGCCTCCCTTTCCTCCTCCATCCACGAGTGGCTCAGGGAATGCTGTCAGTGACGGATGGTCACACAGAAGACAATGTGTGACCAGTGTTGGGCAACAGCCAAGGTCTTTACTGGACTGCAAACCAGAAGCTGCATTGGGACATGCAGGCAGAGGAGGTGCAGTGATGGGCACAAACTGGGGAGACTGGGGGCTCGGTGGTGCTGGGCTGGGGGGTTCCACTCTCAGCCCTTACCAGTTCCTGCGGGCGGAGGCTGATGAGGATCCGCTCAGCATTTTCGCTGTCGTGTCTGCTCTCCATGAGCGCCAGAAGGAGCTTGGAGGCGTTGTCCTGGGAGGAGAGGCCTTGCTGAGGGGAGCTGTGCCCTGCTGCTGCCCAGGGCGGTGGACTGGGCAGACCCCCCCCCGTATCCCCAGTCAGCTACTGACTTCCCTGTGCTAGAGGAGTCTGAGCCTCACAGCGTGGGGAAGGACCGAGGCCACGTGTTCCCACACTCGAGGACATGACACATGCACAGCCCCAGCTGCAGCAGCCCCCTCACCCCACA
>VXBZ01002650.1:205382-236804 GCA_013399135.1 Heliornis fulica
GGATCAGGGCTGTGATGATGTCGATCCCGTTGGACTCGTGGGTCACGATGCAGCTCTGGGGGATGCAACATGTTATCCCACGGGTGCTGCCAGTGCTCCCAGCTTCACCCACCACCATCACAGCCCAAAACGGTGCCCTGCCTGCAGCACTGACCCTGCTGTCACCCCAGGAGCCCCAACCTCCCCACCCCTCAGTTCCCTGGGAAGGACACTGATTGCACCACTGTATCACTCACCCCCATTTGCATCACCAGACCACCCAGCCAGGCACTAGCCCATGACACGTGCAGCACCCCTGTGCACCCTGACATCCCCAGATGCCCACAGTCTGCTCCTGTTATAGAATCATTGAATCATAGAATGATCAGAGTTGGAA
The DNA here is from genome assembly GCA_013399135.1 of Heliornis fulica. Taxonomy (NCBI): domain Eukaryota; kingdom Metazoa; phylum Chordata; class Aves; order Gruiformes; family Heliornithidae; genus Heliornis; species Heliornis fulica. The sequence goes on from VXBZ01002650.1 coordinate 205,759, forward strand.
GGGCCTCCCAGAGGTCATCTAGTCCAACCCCCCTGCAAGAAGCAGGAACACCCCCAACTAGATCAGGCTGCTCAGGGCCTCATCCAACCTGGCCTTGAACGTCTCCAGGGATCCAGGGGCATCCACCACCTTCCCTGGGCAACCTGTTCACACTATGAAACCAAAAGCTGTCCCTGTGCCTGCTCCTCACCACCCCCACCCCCCTTCAAATCCTCACTCAGGCATCCCCAGTCAGTGATGAAACGTCGCCAGGGATGACCCCCCCAGACCTGGTTCTCGTGGCAGGGCCCTTGGCAGTATTCAGTCAGGGTCTCCAGGGTCTGGGTGATGAGGGCCACGTTGTACTCATTGATGTAGAGGCCCAGCAGTCCCAGCCCCCCCGTGGTGCTGCCACACATGATGTCGAGGAACTGCAGCGTCTCGCACACCAGGTTGTAGTTGGTCTTGTTGTTCTGGCAGCGGAGGAAGTTCTGTGGAGTAAAGTGCACCAGAGTTACCCACAGGGGATGGTGCGTTTTCAGGTGGGGAAACTGAGGCACGGTGCCACAGTGAATTCTTGATCCAAATCAAGGCAGAGTCCAGCTTCCCACAGCTCAGTCCCATGGCCTCTGTCCAGACCCCCAGGCCCTAGCAGACCCCAAACCAACCTGCAGGTCCCGGTTGTGGTTCTCACAGAGCAGCTGCAGGAAGCGCAGGATGGGCTCCATGATCAGCACTGTCACCCCCATTTCATTGTTCTGACCCTGCTCCCCAGTGTCGTGGCCCTTCCGAAACCCGACGGCCATCGGGTACCGGGAGGGGGTGCCAGGCATCAAGAAGGTGTCTCCTCTTCCTGGAGGGCAACCCAAGCTCATTACTACAGTGCTGTCACCGAGAGAGACACTGGCTCTGCTGGGGACACAGCCCCATACCTTTGGACACCGGGTCAGGCTCATCTTTGTCGTCACGAGGCTTGTTGCCGATGTCACTCATGTTCACAGACACCGTAGACTTGGTCTCCTGCTGCGCCTTCTTCATCCGGTCATGCAAAACCTTGAAGAACTTCTCCGACTTCTTGTCACTCGTCATGAGGTTGTAGAAGGATTTCTGGAGGGAGGGAGGGCAGATGCTCAAGATTCCATCATGGGGTCCAAACTACCTGCCCCTCTGACCTGGCAGCACTCAAGATCATGCCTGAAGTAACCTGGTGAGCAGGTTTATGTCCACGCCACAGCCCTGGACATCACTGTCCCCTGCTGCTGTGCTCTCCTTTACCACAAAGGCAGGGTCAGGGACAGACAGAGCAGTGATTACAGCAGTTCCAGGTCTGGAGCCCTGGGGTTTTGGCACGTTCAGGTTGTTGGCTTCCCCGTGCCAAGGATCCAGGGATTAAAGAAAACTCCTGCGTTATCACCGCGATACCCAGCAGAGGGCACCAGCGTGACTCCAGAAACAACCTCCTGCCCCTTGCCCAGAGCCCTCCAGCTTGATCCAGCCACTGGAAAACTCAAACCCAGCGGGATTCCTGCAGTTCCTCCTCCGGATAGACACGTGCAACCAGATGGAATTTGTCAAATCTGCTGCGCAGAGACAAACCCAGAGATGAAACTGCCCTGCACCAGTGTCTGCCAAGTGCTGGGACCATTACACTGCACCCAAACTGCAACTGGCTGATCTCCCTTGGGCTTGGTGCCCACCACACAACCAGGAGTCAGCACCTGGATCTCCGTGTTGCCTCCATCCAGCAGCCTGATGGCCAGCAGGATGCTCTCCTGGAAGATCTTCTCGTTCTTGGTGCTCATGATGAGGTCAGCCACCAATTTGGTGGCCCCTTCTCGGTCCAGACGGCACTGGACAGCAGCGATAGCTGACCAGTCCTGGTCTTGGCCTGTGTGAGAGGACACAGACAGAGGTGATGCTGTGATATGGCAGGATGCTAAATCAAAATCACTGACAGGGCATCTCAGTCCTGTCCCTTCATGTCCCATGGATGTGGGGCCACGGCAACCAGCTACAGATCTCATCCCATTATGGCTCAGGAGCCAGGAATTCGAGGTGGGGTGAGCAGCAAAGAGTGACAGGGAGGACACAGGAGGGGGGCACTCACCTCCTCCTGCAGCATCCACAATTTCCCCTTTGGAGCTGGACTTCTTGTTCTGCAGGTAATTGTTCAGGAGCATTTTCCGCAGCAGGTTGCCCTGCCAAGACAAATAAAGGTCGTGAGTTTCCCAACACCGGGGCCAGCGCTAGAGCAGAATGATGCTGAGCACCCCTGGGCTGCAGCAGGGAGGGCACTGCCAGCCTGGGAAGCAGGGGCTGCACAGACAAGGAGTGGGGCTGAGGACATGCTCACCCTCTCGCCATACTTGTTCCTCTTCACCAGCATCTGCTGCAGCGTCCTCAGCACCTTGATGCACAGCTTCTCCTCTGTCTCCATGAGGTCCTTGGTGTGCTGCACCAGCCTGGCACAGCAGAGCCACCGTCACACGGCCGAAAGGATGAGAGGGTCCCCGAGGACCCCACCACCCCTCCAGGCTGCAGGCACACGTTGGGATGCACATCCCACAAAGGATTAAGATCACCAGCCCTTCCCAGTACTCCCAGCAATCCCTGGGCAGCTGCAAAGCACCCTCACTTGGACAGGAATCCTCCGCTCTCGCACCGCTGAAACGCCTCCGTCCCCTCCATGAAAAGCAGCTCTGGCCGGTGGAGGACGTCCACCAGGACAGAGAGCTCAGCCTCCACCAGTGGCTTCAAGCGATCTTCCAGGGCGCTGATGATGTCCTACAAGTCACATCACACACCTTTAGGGCCATTGCCTGCCTAGGAGACACCAGCACGGGAGAGGGACCCCTGCAACGCCGGCACCTTCCTGCTCTCATGCACTGATCCATGCCACCACCGCCCCCCTGCCCCACACCTGCAGCTTCTCTATGATGTTCTTGTAGTCCCACTGGTTGGGGGTGGTGGACACACGGGGAAAGGTCCGCATGGCCGTCTTGTAGCTGGACGTGTTCCTCTGCACGGTGTTGGTGGAGCTGCTGTTGAGCAGGGAGCTGACATGGGCATCCAGGTCCATGGGCAGCGCAATGGAGCGGCTCTTGGCTGCAGAAGACAGAACCAGGGTTGGGGACATCCATGACCCAGCCCACACCATCAGCTGGCTCCTACCCCACTGCCTCAGGCTGGGCACCCCTTCATCAGCAAAGGAAGATCTGGGTTAAACAGAACAAAGTCCACCCACCATCATCCCCCCCAGCCCTACGTAGGACAGAAAGAGGCACCACCTCCCGTTTTCGGTTGGGAAAGCCCAGCATGGAGATGTGTAATTGCCCTGCCTCAAATTACAGAGGGAAATCCCCACCCAGGTCTAACCAACCCTTTCCACAGGGTGACTCAGTGCTAACAACCCTTGTCCTGACTCAGGCAGCCACAGGCAGGATGAGGGCAAAGTCCTGCAGAGGGAAAACGACCATAAAAGCTGGCTTTGTGTCCAGACCCTGCACCAGCAGGAACCCACCGGGGATCTCCCAACCAAGCCCCTGCCCCGGTTATCCCCACACACACCCCTGGTCACGCCTGGAGATGGAGCTCAAAAGAAACAGCACATCCCAGAGCCAAACCTCCCGCTCCCGGCCGCGCTCCTGGCGGGCGCCCTGCCGAGCCCGGCCGCTGGGCTGCCGGAGCGGAGGCGCCCGGGGACGGCCCCGTGCTCCGGTCAGCGCGGAGCTGGGAACTCACCGACCATGGCCAGCGTGCGGATGCAGGCTTCCACCGAGCTCTTGTGCTGCTGCTGCAGCCAGGGACACTCCAGCAGCCTCATGGTGGACTGGAGAAGCTGCACCACAATGGTCTGGTGAGTCTGGAGGGGACAGGCAGGTATGTAGCAGCGTGAGGTGTGTCTGGGTCTTGTTTTGGGGTGCTCTACAAGCCTCTTCTCTCCTCAGGCCACAGCCTGGCCAGGCAGCACCTCGTTACCTGCAGCGAGGTGCTGTTCTCTGAGAAGGGGGAGCTGAAGAACGCGTTGATGGTGTCCAGCACCACTGTCAGCACGTACTTCTCCAGCGTGGGATCTGGCAGGCGTTTCTCTCGCTTCTTGCACATCTGTGAAGAGAAGGGAGGATGCTGATGGCTCTAAGGTGAGGTGAGCATATGTCCTGGCATGCAGAACTGTTAGGACCTTACTCAGCCAAGGGATGCACCCTGGCTGTTCCTCAATGTAGCAGCTACACAAGTGCCCGTGGTGTCCACACTTCATGACTGGCTCCCCAGGCTTCAAGGGGGCCTTGGGGACACCAACCCATCTCCATCTGATACAGCAGTTGCTGCCAAGTCCCTCCCACCCAACCTTCCCCACACACCCGGGCCATGTCCAGGGTGAAGTTCTCAAACAGAGTCCAGATGTGGTTGCTGGTATAGATCTCCTTCATCTCCACCTCTGTGTCCACGTAGCAGTGGTTGACAAAGTTCACATAGGCCATCTTCACCTGCCAGGGAGGGAGGCACAGGTGCCATCAGGAGAAGGCCATCAGAGCCTCCAGCACCCTCTGGCTGGGCACCCTGTACCTCCGTGATGCAATCCTCATGGGTCACCACCCGCACCACGTCCTCCAAGGGCAGCAGGGACGTGCACTTGATCTCCGTGTAGACGTTCTTGCCCTCGGCACAAGCAGCTAGCAGGTCCACCAGTGAGATGTGGTACATCAGCGGGCTGTTCTCCTCCACCCCATCCCTGGCTGCTGTCATCATCTCCAGAAGGGTGGACAGCGAGGCCTTGTCATTGTAGAAAACTACCACGTCATCCCCAGCGTTGGTGAGCTGCAGGAAAAGGTCAGTGGTCACCACTTTGGAGAAGGAGAAACCTTGCAAGGGTCCTCTGCAGCGGGGGTGAGGGGTGCAAGGGCTGTGCATTTACAGGCAAGAGCAGACACAATCAAACAAAATGACAGTTTGTGAGACTCCAAACCCATTCTTGGCTCTTGGACCTTGCAATGACCTCCTGGAGATGTTTCTTACTCCAGAGTGTCTGGGAAGGCTCTTCCACCAGAAGCAGCCAACGTGCACCTCCCAGGAGCCATCCCTGCTATGCCTGACGTCCCCCCAGCTTGGGGGGAGAGGTGCTCACCTCAGTCATGATCATGTCCTGGCACTTCTTGACATACTTGCCCTCGGCCTTGATGATGGTGTGCAGGAAGTCGAGGTACTGCACGTGGCGGCCGTGGGTGGCCACGCAGTGGATGAAGTGCTGCGGCACCGTCTCGTTGATCTCCGAGCAGAGCTGGTAGTTGTTGAGGAAGATGTGCTGCATCGTCTCAGCCTCCAAGAGCTGCGGGGACCAGGGGAGCACAGTGAGGTTGGGGGGCTGCGAGGAACAACCTTCCTCCTCTCTCTGGGTCTCCTCCTGGCTTTTGCATCTCCTGCTCCCAGCCTCAGGAGTGGTACCAAAGTGTCTTGCTCTGCTTCTGCCTGTGACCACCCTCGGGCCCCTCTCCTTACCCCCGGGGTCAGGAACAGGTTGAGGTGTTTGTGCAGCAGCGCCTGGTTTTCCTGATTGCCGGCACAAAACTTCTGCAGGAACTGGTGGGTGAATTTCAGGATCTCCATCATCTTGGCATCACCCTGGGGAATGGTAGAGAAGTGCCCAGAACTGGTGAGGGATGGAGAGGAGGAACAGGCCACCATCCCTCCTGCCCCGCCCAGCTGGAGGACCCAGTCGTGGAGAGGGTCTCCACACACCCCCCCTCACTTGCCCTGGGCACTTTGAGAACATCTGGCTTCTGCCCACACACCTTCTCGTAAGGTATTTGCAGCAGATCCAGCATCACTTTGTGGGCGTCCATGTTCTTCAGCAGGCGCTGCTGCTTCTTGCGCACCTGCTCTCCCACCCCACACATCTTATTGAGCCGTTCCAGGATCTGGGGAGAGAAGGACCGTGGCAGATAGGACCCCATCAGGATGGCCACCAGCACTGGGGGCTTGCTTGTGATCCAGATGTGCCCTCCGTAAGCCCAGATGCTCCCTGCACATCTGGCTTTGTGCACCACCTGCAAATCTTGGTGCCCCTCAGAAATCCTCCTTGCAGGACCATGCAGCGAGACCTCGTACCCACCACCAACCCTCTCCCAGTCCCTCCCAGTGCCAGGCTAGCTCACAAACCCATGGCATGTAAGAGGGTTCCTCCTTAAGCTGAGCCCTGGCTTGGACTCGTTTCTACTGGGCCACAGGAAAGACTGGAAATCCCTCTTGTGATTTCACCCTGTCCCTTCTCACTGGTGCAGCCATGCCAGCACAGGCCAGCAAGACATCAGGTCATTGGCTGTTCCTCCAGCACCAGGATCTGGCCTCACTTACCCCCTTGACTATCTGATAGTTCTCGCTGCTCTTCTCTCCTGGAGCAATGACCTCTTCATCAGCAGCATGCTGCAGGGGACAGAAGTGGCATCAGGGTCCCACCACAGCTCTCTAAATCCTGGGGCACAGCTCCACCCCACAGGACCTTTGAGACGTGGCAGGTGCTGGGCTGAAGCAAGCAGCACCTCTCCTGCCCTGGTCCTCAGGGTCTTGCTGGGGGTTCTCACCTCCTTCTTCTCCTTCTTGTTCCCCTCCACCGTGCTGTCCCCTTTGCTGCTGCCCTTCTTGTCCACCCAGAGCTCTGATTTCTCCACCATGGTGCGGAGTTTGTCCAGCTCTGACTTGATCACCTTGTAGTTCTCAACATCCTGGGCTGAGATCAGGAGCTGAACCTGCAAAGACATTCCCAGGAACTTCCAGTCTGGGGCACAAACCTCGTTCCCCTCCTCACACACATGTCCCTCCCAAGAAAAGGGGCCAGGACCCACCCCACGGCCTGCACCCACACCCGAGGGAGCTCTCAGGGGTGCCCAAGGGCAGCATCCCACCGGGGTCACCTGTTTGAAGGTGTGCAAGACCTCCTGCCTCTGGCTGAAGTGCTTGAAGAGGAGCTGCAGGGAGCCGGAGATGAGGGGCGGGTAGTCGTGCATGGTCAGGTGGATCAGCACCCTCAGAAACATCCTCCCTCCCTCGTCATCCACCTCCAACATGCTGCTCGTCTTCCTGGGGCCAGATGGAAAGCGCTTGGCGTTAGCAGCCGCGTGGAGCCCGTGTCAGCTCAGTCACCCCTCGGGGATGACGGGGACAGCTGCGTTAGCCTTTAGAGCCTCATCTTCCTCATCACCTGCAGCTGTCAGCCCCAGTGGTATGGACAGGAGAGGAAGAGCCCTACAGCCAGGCTAACTATGCACCGGGGGGGCAGGGACTCACCCCACGCCGAACATGGCTTCTGCGTGCTCGCCGATGCGGTCCAGGTTCATGGCTGCAGCTGCAGGGAGAGGAAAGGGACAGGTGAAAGGGGTGGCCACCGCCATCCCTGTGCAGCAGAAACCGACCCAGCCCCCTGGTCCCTGCTTCCAAGCACCCCCTGCAGACACAGGACACCCCAGCCCTCCTGCACAAGCTCCGTTCCCCCTCCTCCCTGCCAGCAGCAGCGGCGGATGGGGGGAGCTGCTGGAGCTGTCACCTCCGTGGCCCGTGTGTCCCCAGCCTGTGGGGTTTGCCAAGTTGACGCTGTACCAGGAGCAAAGTGGGAGAGTTACTTGTGGAGTCAAAGGCTGGAGCCGTCCCGTCGGCTGCGCTGTCCTGCATGGGGTAGACTTCCACAAACTCCTTCTTGAAGACGGAGAGCAGGTAGGAAATCCTGTAGTCCAGCCGCACATTCAGGATGAACTGGCAGTGGTGAAGAAGAAGAGAGAAAAAAGGGAGTGTCCTCTTCATTCCAGCTCTCTCTGCATCAGGAGCTCATGTCTTCCCCATCCCATCCCATTCCATCCCATCACATCCCACAGGTCCCACCCACAGCTCCACAACACTTCTCCCTCACCACCAGCTCCAACCTGTAAGATCTCCAGGATCTTCAGCTTGGTCTCCATCACCACAATATTCTCGTTCTCGATGCTTCTCCCTCTGTCCACTTGCTCCGGAGCAGACACAGCACTGAGGTTTGGGGGGCTGAAGATGGACTGTTTCCTGCTCAGCACCATGGTGGACATCATCTGCCCAACACCCTGGATTGACCTCCGCACGTTCTTCCCTACAGAGGCAGCCACAGCGAGCAGAGTTAATGCAGATGGAAAGGGAGGTGGCAGAGGACCCATGGAAGGGCCCACTTAGACTGGGAAATGCTGCAGATATTAATCAGAGAATAGGAGGGACTGGCTCTTCCTCTAGCATGGCTAAGGTCTCTCGGCGCAGTCCCAACCAAAGCTTCCACATCAGCAAACCAGTGGCTTTTCTTGCAGCTAAAACTGGAAAGCACTGGTCAGACCACAGAAAACACCTGGTTATGGAGCAGGGACTCACCTGTCACCTCATCATTGTAGACCGCCTGCATCATCAGCTGGGGGTTTTGGACGCAGTCGATGATGCCCAGCAGAGTCCGTGTCAGGCGCAGCAGCTCGCTGAAGCTGTAGAAGCCGAAGTAGATGAGGTTGTGGGCGAGGCTTACGACCTGAAGAGGGACAAGGCAACTTCAGACCTCGCCGTGCTCAGGGCCAAGCAGGAGCAACAGACACAAGGGACAGGGATGCCACCACGGCCACCCTCGCTGCCAGACCATGCTGCAACGCGTCGGTAACACCGGCAGGACCCTCACCTCGAAGGTGAGCTTGTTCTTCTCCTCATTGGCGAAGGGCACCGCCTCGCTCACCACGTTGTTGAGGTAGTCCTCCACGAACTCCATGGTGCTGGCAAACTTGTTCTTCTTGTCATCACGTGAGACGTTGAGGTTGGAGTCGTAGCTGTGAGGGAAGATGGGGGGGGTGAGCTTCCTCCCGAAGGCTGAGACCTGTCAAATTCACTCCACAAATGCCCCGCTCAGAAGCCCTGCTAAAGCCAAGCCAGTCCCTGCACAGGCTGGCAGCTGCCACCCCGCCTCCTGGCCTGTCCCTCAAAGCTGCTGCGGCCCCCGGCATGTCTCACTCTTTGATTGTGATGGCCGTGGGGATCTCAGTCCAGAGCCGTGCGAACTTCACAGGCATCACCAGCTCCTGGGGGTCCCTGTCCACGTGCACGTGTAACATGAGGTGACAGAAGGACGCCCGGAGATCGAAGGGAAGCATCTCGTCTGCCATGCAGAGGAAGATCAAGTCCACACCCAACTGCTGGGAGATCTCTTTGATGGCCAAGTACTGGCGGTCCAGGCACATACGGGCAAAGAGCTTCAGCTGGTACCTGCCCAAAGACAGAGGAGAGGGAATGAGTGTGTGTAACCCTTAGAGCCTCACCTGGGGAGGAGGTGCCCAGAAGTAGGATCATCACCTGTAGTAGCTGAGGACGTTCTCATCATGGGCATTGCCAGCCCGGGCCTCCTGTGCCAGCTGCCGGATGCTTTTCTCATGGTGGTCATTGTTCTTGTCCGTCCAGGTGAGCCAGACCTCCTCCTCCGAGTACTCGATGCTCAGGTACTCGTGGGTCTGAGACATTTCCTTCACCGGCCTCAGCCTAGCGCAGAGAAGAGGTACAATATGAAATGCTCCTGCAGACAGGATGCAGCTGCACCTCAAAGGACAGTGGGACTGTCCCAGGACACCGTGGGATCTGGTGGCAGGCACAGCCAAGCACCAAACCCGACCGCGGACAACCGTGGCTACTCACTCTGTTTTGATGAGGATGTCGCTGTTCTTCGGGTCCAGCACACACTTGCAGATCAGCTCCTGGGTGACAGGGATGGCAATGTGGTTGGACACACACAGGTCCGAGAGGTAGTCCAGAAACCTACAGAGCAGAGACATCTTGCTGTGAAAGGGGGGTCCCTTGGGGGCTCTCTCCACCTCTGGTGGAGGCACATCCCACCCAGCACAAAGCCCTCGTAGGGAGGCAGCCTTGGAGACACGCACCGTGGCTCGCGGTTCTTGCGCACCAGGCTGACAAAGGTCTCCACCTCCGTCTTGGTGATGTGCTTCTCCAGCAGCTTGCGGTTGTTGTGCAGCAGCGCCGTGATGGTGTCCTCGGCCAGGATGTCGTAGCCGATCTGGGACTGCATCATGCCGAACTGCTTGGCAATGTGCTCCTGGAGCGGGGCAGAGGCGGTCAGCGCACGGGGGCGGGTCTCAGGGTCTGGCAGTGTGTCCCCCCCCGTCCCACTGAGACGTCTGAGAGGTTCTGCAATGTGTGGTGGGATGGGTTGCCCACCCCCCATGCACCTGGTTCTTGCGATAGTCCTCCTGGGAGTGGCGGAGCACGCGGTAGCACAGCCGGAACATGTACTGGTAGGGAGCATTCTTCTGGTCCGACAGCTCCTCCAGCCGCACCAGGGGCCCTTCCCCGCCCTTGTCCTTGAAGGGGGCTTTCAGGATCCCAAAGATCTGCCCAAAAGTAGAGACAACAGGTGCTGTGTCCCTCCCTGAACCACCACGCCCATGCACGGTTGGACACGAGCCACGCTTGGTGCATCACCAGGATGTGAGCTGGAGACCAACTACAGCTCCTCCATGGGGGTTTCCAGATACCTGGACACTGGCATGGCCCGGGGCAAGGCAGGACATCTCTGCAGGACCTCAGCTCTGCTAACCTGCTTCAGGATGTTCTGCTCTCGCATCAGCTTCTGCCGCTCCCGGTTGGGTTTGGTCACCACGATGTCTAGCACGTTCTGGCCATTGTTGGGGACATCGCTGACGAAGAACACCAAGTCCTCCAGCAGCTGGATCACAAACCTGCAAAGGGGCATGGTGCACCCGGGTTGTGGGGACCTGCTCACCAATCCCACGCAGCCCACCCAGACTCAGGTCCCTGCAACCGTGTCAGAACATCTTGGAGGCCCAACGAGCCCATGTTCTGGGCTCAAAACTCTGCCGAGGAAGCTGCTGGCCCATCCTCCCCTCCCTGCTAGAGGGAAACAGCTGCCCTGAAGCAACATGTGTTACAGGCCCTATGGTTCCCAAGGAAACTATATGTGCCAGGGTAAATGCCAGGGGCCTCTGCTCATGATTCACGCTGGGAATTGTACATTTAACGCCTCTGCCCCCTCAGTCACCTTCGCAGGACCTGCACGGGCGGGCTGGCAGGGCGGAATCAGCTCGCTCTGTCCCACAGGGGATCAGTGTTTGCTCAGGAAGCACCAAGAACCTACCCACCTACAAATAATACGGTGACTAACCCGGCCGCCCCTATCGCGGGGCCATCTCAGCCCCTCGATGTTTCCTAGCGGCAGAGGAGGGGCCGGGGCCGGAGCAGGGCTGCGGCGCTGTCTGGCTTCCTCGCCAGACTCCTGGGAGAGGCAGGCGTGGGTTGGGGTTGCAGGCAGGAAAGCAGGACAGCGCTGGCACCAAGAGCCAGGCAGGGGTCCCATCCTGCAGCGGTGCATGGAGCCCTTGGAGGAGCCCAAGACCACCCCATCTGCCAGGGAAAAGGACTTCTCACCTCCGGTCGTTCTGGCTGAGAAACCCTTCATTCATCTTCTCCACCACGTTGGCCAGCATCGAGCTGGCATCGTTAGCGAAGTCCAGGTCACGGATCTCAGACACCGGCACGGAGACAATGGCGAAAGCTTCTTTGTCTTCCTTGGTGGGGCACGTGCCCAGCTGAGAAGCAACAGGGAAGCAGCATCACACAGTCAGAGCAGTCCCAAGGACGTCCCCACCATCTGCCACCAACCCCGTGAAGTCAGTGACCCAGTCTGTACTCATTGGAAGGACTGGGGTGAGCTCTTGATTACTGGGGTGGGCTCTTGGTTACTGGGGTGGGCTCTAGGCTGGTGTGCAGCCACCCACTCGGATCATCCCAGTGTTTCAGTCCTGGGTGCTGGGTGGGAAGGAGCATGCTAAGGGCTACTGGGAGCCACGGGCCATACCATGAGGCGGATGGGCCTCTCCTCATCGATGTCGATGGGCACGTTGGTGCTCTGGATCCAGGTGTTGGTGCAGAGGTGACGCAGCCTCACGTAGGAGTTCCTGCAAAGGGCACGGCACCTTGGCGAGAAGGCCACGCACGCCCAACCAGCACCCACCACCACCCTCTCGGCACCCAGCAAAGACCCCCTAGAACAGACTCACCAACATGTCACACCACACAATTAAGCCCCCACCTCCCCTTCTTTATTTCACCCCCTGCCTGGCAATGCCCACGCACCGTGGGACGAAGGAATCCGTCTTCTGCAGCGTGGTGGGGTCCAGCTCGAAGAGGGAAGCGATGTCGTTGCCGTGGGGCACGGCTACCAGCCGGTACTTGATCTTTNCAGGGAGAGCGGCTCTGAGCCCACCAGGGGGCAGCTGCCCCCGCCGAGCCCAGCCTCCCTGCACACACAGCACCGCAGCAGACACGCAGCGGCCACGCCAGAGCAGAAGCTGTCGCTCAGGTGCCGGGGCTGAGCCTCACAGGGCAGCGACGCACCACGGGCCGCAAGAGCACAAGCGCGGAGCACCTGAGCGACGAGGCCACCCCTTCTCCAAACCTCACCAACAGCAAGGAGGGAAAAAACAAACCCCTCAAAGTCCAAATCTCTCATCTACCAGCAATTCCCCGTGGCCTGGGGAATCCAACATGCACGGGGAACCCTCCAACAGACTCTTGGCAGGGTCCCCTCGCAAGCAGGACCCGGGGATGCTACTCTACAGCGCGGGGATGCTCTGCCGGCAGCGGGGCAGCCTCCGGCCGCAGCCTCGGCACCAAGCGGGAGCCGGCGGCACGGCGCGGGCACCGGGGGCTCTGTCTCGCAGTATTTCCCTGCTTTCAGGCAGAGTCTAAGAGACGACGTGATTTCAGGCGGCAGCAGCAGCAGCATTTCTGCCAGCGAGGCTGCACACAGCTCACCGTGGGCGCTGCTTTGGGCTCAGCCACGTCTCCTTTATAACTTGGGTTTTCCTGAAAAGTTAAAGAGGGAGATGAAAGAGAGCTATCAGCCCCCCCACCCCCCAACTTGGTCCCTCCAAAACCCTGAGCACAGGGTGCCCATCTCTATTCCTGCCTTCCTCCATCACATCGCAGAGAGAGGAAACCTGCCCAGATGGGGTTGGAGGACGTGACCCGTCCCCGGTGCCCAGCGCTGGGTCCTCATGGAGTGGGATGGGGTCAGCCCTGGTGAGCAGACCCGGGGCTCTGCACTGCAGCAAGAGGAGTCCTTGCTGTAAATCTCTTCTTTCTGTATATCTCTTGCTCTCAGTGAGCAACAAAAGCCAGGCACCACCAGCCTGGCATGGGGATCAAGCTGTGATCTTCTTTCCTCAGCAGAAGATGTCACCTGAGTGTCTTTTGGTTTAAAACAGCCATTTCAGAGCCCCAGTAATTGCTGTTTGCCATCATGCAGTGGTAGGAGGGGCTCTGGGGGCTGCCTTAGGTTGTCTTCACCTTTGGCACTAAGACACCCCTCCCCCCAGTACATCCCTGCAGCAGGGTGTCACACTGTCTGTCCCTTGGAGCTGGCAGCTCATTTGTGTCATATAAACAACATTATCTAAGTGTGGAAACCTGTCTGCGCCTCTATCAGGAGGCCTCGAGCTGGTTTAAATGGGAGGAAAAAAAATTGGCAAATGATATTTCCAAGCCCAGATTTCACCCACACCCTCCCCAAGGAAGGACAGCTCTGGATGCTGCTGTGGACCAGAGGATGAGGATGGGCAAAACCTGGTTGGGAAGAGTTAAATGCAACAGGATAAATATCTCCCACTTCCATCTTACCAGGAGGTTTTGCCAGTACAGACTCACAGTCTGAGTGAGCAGAGGAAAGCCCTGTCCACCCCCTCCAGCTCCCCAGGACCAGAAGAGAGGGGTGAAACAGCAATTTTGGGAAGTGATCCCCCACACCCTGGGGTGAAGGTCAGGGGGAGCCTAGCCCTGCAAACGACCAGATGCCGATGATGCTCACAGCCCTGGTGCTCACGGCTCCTGCAAGCGAGGAGAGGAGGAGCCACAGAGGCCCGGGGCAGGCTGGCTCCAAAGGCAAACTGGAGCGGGACCAGAGGCAGCCCTGGGCATCGCCGCACTAGGGACCAGCGGGCACTGCCTTCGCAAGAGACGGTGCCAGCCTCTCAGGGCACGACAGGTTTCTGCATCCCCCTGCTCACCCCCTTACCTCTGCTGCCAGGTAGTTGCCTGTGGCGAGGTGCTTGAAGCGGTACAAGCCATTCCAGTGCCCGGCTCCCCCCCGGCACGGGTCGTGGTGGACAACCTGGGAGAAGCAGAGGAGAGCTCAGCTGGTGGCACGTGGGGCTGTGAGGAACCAGGATGCTGATCGTGCCCTCAAACCTCTGCTGAGCCCGGGGCAAACACACTGGTGATGAAAGCCCCATCCTAGCTCAATAGTGGCCACAAACAAATCCACTTGGGGTCAGACAGAAACCCGTGCCCAGTCACCGGCAGACGCGGTTCTCAGCCTCTTGTGGAGCTCGAACTCTGCTGCCTTTCAGCAGGGCAGTCAGATTACCAGAGGTGGAAACATACAGAGACAAGCACTGCTTCCTGCACCTGCCCTGGCGCAAGTGCAGCACCCCACAGAGGTACCCCGCAAGCCTCTCGTGCTCCCGCCCCTCCAGCTCACCTCCACCTCCCACAGGGCGTTGGAGCTGGTGGCCGAGGTGGCCGACTGCCTCAGGGTGGTGCGGAGGAAGACGTGCAGCTTGCCTTTGTACTCGTCACAGGTGAGAAACTTCTCCTGCTCGGCATGGAAGAGCCTCACCACATCCCCCTGGCAGCAGGACATGGAGGTGAGTCCCAGGGATGCAGGCTACGAACCAAGGTAGCTCCTCCTGCGATCCCCCCCCCACCCTGCAAGAGTACAGCATCCCCCCTCTATGTGGGCCAGAGCAAAGCACAGCTCCCTGCTGTGGCACAGCAGGACCACAGGAGCCTGGGCATCACAGGGCACCATCACCTTTTCCAGTTCTCCCTGCCCAAGCTGTGCTAAAGCCTTCCTCTGGCAGCACAAACCCCCTCTAAGGGGGGTGCCCAGGGAAGGACACTTGCAGGGGTATGTGGCACGCTGCAATCCGCAATGCCATCGCTGCACTTATGCAAGTCGCTTCCCTCTGCATCCCCTCCCCAGGCTGTAAAACGGGTGCAAAGCCCCCACCTCAACCCCCTGGAGCAGGCAGAGGCTCTGCTCCCTGAGGTGTTTAAGGCATTAGCGCCCCAGGGAGGAGGATGCGGGGGATGTGGGAAGCTGGGGATAAATGTGGCGCCTGAGGACAAGGGTTTGTAAGATCATAACAATCAATATCCATCCAGCTGCTTCCTGGAGGACCTCAGCCCCAAACAATAGCTCCACAGGGAAAGTTCCTTTCCCAGGCAACAGCCAGCCCTGCTGCACAGCTAAACAGCTGAAAATTGTCCTCGCAGCTAGAAGCCACTGCTGGCACTACGTGTGCCTCATATTGTCCTCGAGAGCCAATTTAACACAATAAGGCAGAGGGTAATTTCATGCCCCCTGGGCACCCGCTGCCAGGAGATACTAAAATATCCAACTCCAGCTTGCTGTTAAGTTCTCCAAGTGATGAATTTTCCTAGAAATTAAGGTCCTTAAGGCAGGACCTCTTTCCTCTGCCCCTATCACACAGCCAAACAGCTCTTCACGTCTCCTGGCCCTGCAGGGGCCGGTCCCCAGAGCCCACCGTGTCCCTGGAGGCTCCTGAACCTCCTTCCTTACCCCTTTCAGCACTTCCTCCATGTGGTCACGGAACTGCATGAAAAGGTTGATTTTCCAGCTGGTGTTACAATTGACCGAGTTCACCTAAAGAGCAAAAGAATGAGGTCACAACCCCTGACACAAGGAGGGGAAAAGAAAAAAGGAAGAAAAAAGAGAAGAAAAAAAAAAAAAACATCCCCGAACAGGCAACCCCTAAAAGCCAGACCCCCCGGGGCAGCCCAGCCTCCTCGCACCTCCTTGCAGCCAGCGTTGTCAGCCAGCTCATAGTTGCTGGCATGAAGCGGCTGCCCGGCGTTGACAGGGTTCAGGATGACTTTGTCTCCCACGACTACCTGGGGAGCAGAACGGGAAAGGAGGGGGCGAGGATGAGGAGGGCCCTGGCAGGCAGCACGCACGGTGCTTTCCACACAGCTTCGTCTGGGGACTTCGTGGCCCCGCGCTCACGTTGTCGCCGTTGCTCCTCAGCTTCCAGAAGGGCTGGATGAAGAGCCAGGACCCCTCGTTGCCGGTGGCATCCAGCGTCACCCGCATCGCGTTCTTCTCGAGCAGAGCCGGCAGCCGCTTGTTCACCGTCAGGTACTTGTTGCTCTTCATGTGGAGGAGCTGCAAAGGGGAGGAATGCCAGGGTGAGCTGCCCCCCAAAGTCCCCAGGAGGGATCCCACAAGTCCCTTCCCAGCAACTGCCTGACTCAGATGTGCTGGATCTGTGCATCACTCCCCAAAAAACCCATCACCCCCAAACCCCATGGGCCAGGCACAGAGCAGAGGAGCCCGTACCTGTATGACACTGCCATACTTCACCACGTCACCGTGCACTTTCTTGTTCTCCGTCTCGTTCTGCTTCTGCTCCATCTGGGCTGCATGCTGAACACCGAAAGAAGAGCTGGGTGTAGCAGCACCCTCCTCACCCCCCTGGAGCAAGCCCCAGAGGGGTCACCTGCACCCTCAGCTACAGGGAGGGCAGGACAGGGTGGGATGCAGCGTCAGCATCCCTCCACGCACCCCGTGCTGGTGGTGAGACTGATGCAGGTCTGGTCCTGCTGCAGTGGATGTGGCAGGATGGGTCCCTGCCACTCAAGCTGCCCCAAGAGAGGACAGCCAAGCACTGCTTGCAGCCCTCTCTCCAGAACCACCACCATCTCCTGTGTGGTGGCAGTTGGAGGAGTAATGGAACCGTATGGGGAGCAAGGCAGGAGTCTGATGCCGCAGCAGATCAGTCTGAGAACAGCAAGGATGAACCAACAGCCCCGGCACCAGGCTGGGCAGCACCAACACAGTGCTCCCCTGCAGCTGGGATGGGCAACTGCAGCAAGGGATGTAACTGGGAAAGCATCTCCCCTTTCCCATCCTGCTTTCACCCTCTTTCACTTGGGAGCAGAAGGAATTGGGAAGCAGAGGTGGAATCACAGCTCTGCACCCTGCAGAGGATGGGAGCAGGTCCAGGACTGCCCAAACAGGGGATGCTGGGGCTTTGAACACGCCTGGCACACGCTGTGACAGTACAAACCCTGTGGTCTCTTGAGTGTTACCACCACTTTAGTTACCCATGCAGCTCTGGGTGCCACCCAGGGAACATGAGCCCCATGGTGGTGACTGTCGCCACCAGGGAAACAAACCTGTGGAGCTGGGAGTTCACCAACAACCCCACAGAGCAGCGCCGCTCTGGAGAAAGACCCGGCACCGTGTCCCAAATCTGCATCCAGATCTGAGCTCCTCCCTTGCCGAGAGCCGGTGGAGCCAGGAGCAGGAACCGTCTGCCCTGAGCTTGCAACCCCATGGGTGGATGTTCCCAGCGCATCCCCTGGGATGGGACAGGGTCTGTCCCCAAGCTACGATGGGATGGGGTGTTGGGGATGGGCAACCTGGGAGGGTGCAGGGAGGATGGGGAGAGATGGGCAGGGCAGGAGGAAAACCTCCACAGCCACCTGAGGAAACCCAGGGCCTTAAACCCAAGGCCAAAGAGCAGTGCAAGAGCTCAAGCTCAGAAAAGCGACCATGGGCACTGCAGAGAGCTGGGCAGGGCTTCTCCGCTCCAGGCCTGGGGTGTTCCTGGCTTCAGGAAACTATCTCTGAGTTGGAAGACGGTTTTAGGCAGTAGGAGACACTGATAAACTGCAGCCCGGAGCCCAGCGTCCTGCCAGGAGGTCCAGGGGCTTCGCGCAGCGCGGGGAGCGCTCGGCACCGCGGGGAGCTCCCCCCTCCCGCCCGGGCTCCCCCGGCCGGCGCTCGGCTCCGGATGCGAGGCAGCGCTTGCCAGAAGGGCAACACCGGGAGCAGCGGAAAAGGAGCAAGGAAATGACAGAATCTCTTTCAAGACAAGTCTTAATGAAGGTGCAATTAATCAGGCTCAGAAATGAGCCTCTCTCAGTACAGCTGCTGGTATGACAAGCTGCAGCCTAACTGGAGCAGGAGAATGGTGTCCCCATACACCAGGGACCCCGTACGGCCGGACACGGCGGGAGAACCGACCCTGTCCCGGCATCTCCGAACCCAGCATGGACACCCTGACTCTGCATCAGGCCTCGCACCCCAAAGGCAAAACTGGGGAGACCTGTGGGGCTGGGCTTAAAGCCTGATGAGATGATTTAATGAAACCCTCCTGAGCTTTGGTTTTATGAATCATCCCAGGTCCTCGCCAGCTGTCTGAGCCGATTATGCAATGTTTAACATGGGCCTCTTCCAAACCCCATGGAATTCAACGGGAGCCTTTCTCCTCCACAGCCCTTTGGAGCAGGTCCTGGCCGCAGCAGCTCCCTCATCTGTGCCAGGCACCCCTGGGTGCTGCAGGGCTGTGCTCACAGAGCACCTCTGCCACGGGCTCCTCTGCAGAAGGGCATCAGAAGAGCTGAGACAGCAGGGGCTGGGTACAGCAGCAAGGCTGGAAAGGTGGGTAGATGCCACCTCTCATCCCAAAAGCAGCAATGCTGCCTTTGCTTCCTCACCCTGTCTGCTCAGTCCCCATGATCTCTGGAGGTCTCTGGAGGTCTCCCCTGGGATATCTCCCTTGCACTGGGAACACTAAACCATCCACATCTCCCTGGTCCAGGACAGAGCCTGGCCATGCCACGCTGCCCAGGGCACACAGGCAGCATGGCAGGAAAGCAAAGGAGCCGGCAGGAGCCTGTGGCAGGATCCAAGGGCCAACTGCCTCATACCAGAGGTGGGGTAAGAGCATGATAAGAGCACCTAAGAAGGGTAACACAGGGTGCAGCAGCATCCCCAGGAGCCAGTCCCCGCAGCACCTTGCAGAACTCCTACCTCAGTATGCCATGACTGAGCTGACAGCTACAGGGGCTGTTCCGCTAGAAAAGGTGGCTGTGGCTAGTGGTCCACAGTGAGGGGTGGGACAGGAGACAACACAGCTGAGCAGGGGGATGCCGAGTGAAGCACAACCCAGGGCAGGTCCTGGCTTCCCATGCAGGCTGTTTGCTGGGAAACCAACCCACTGGGGGGGGATGGAAAGTCCCACAGTCCCTCGCACCCACTCCCTGCACGGAGGAATCCTGCTCACCTGGAGCTTCTGCAGCAGCACCACATCTGCGATCTTCTCCTTGTCCTGCTTGGTTTGCTTGGCCTTCCAGTACTGTTTCTGGGCAGAGTAGCGGTTCATGGGACATACTTTGAAGAGACAATCTGGGAGAAGAGGAAGGCAAGCATGAGGCTGCACAGCCACATGGCCACCAGCCAGCATGGCTAATGTCACCGAGGGGCAGGAGCAAGAGATGGGACGCTGCTCCTGTCCCAGCAGCATCACTGGGAGATGGTCCTCCTAGCCACAACAACAGCATCTGCTGCTGGAGGTTCAAGGGAGACATGGCTGGGACTGGTGGAGCATCACGTCACCTTGTATTAGCTGGAGGATTAATTTGAAATCAGGGTAAACAACGAGTCCAGAAGTGACTCCACTTCTTGGACTCACGATAGACGCGTTCCCATCGGAAACAGCCCTGCAGTTTGGGAAGGAAACTTCAGGGGGAGAAAACATGCTGATGGAGGCCAGCTGCAACGNGCATGGCCAGGCAGGGACACAAGCAGACGTCTCTATATCTCCCTCGTTACCCAACCCACTGGCACCCTGAGCCAGTAGCACCCCAGGGTGCTGCCCGTGGTGGTCACGCTGTCAGGATACACCAGTTTTACATGACACTGCTGTTCTCCAGGGGTGGAAGCTATGAGCAACCTCTCTTAAACATCTCTCTGTCAACAGCTGCATTTCAGGTCCCAAAAGAAACATCTTGGGGACCTGAAGGGCACAGGTTTTTGTCCCAGCTCCCCCCAACACTCATGGTGGGTGCATCCTCTGCTAATTGCCCCAGTTTGCCTGTTTTTCCCCAGGCTGCTGCGGGTACGGGATGGAAGGTCAGGGTTTGGGAACTGAAACACGAGAACAGACGCCTGGAAGTACAGGAGGCACTTACAAACCCTCGCTGAGGGCTGGGAGCTGAGCAGGGCGAGGGCAGGAAGGGCTCTGCCGCACCAATCACCCTACTTACGCCTGAAATAGCAGCCCAGAAACTTCAGACACAAAAAGAAAAGGGGGAAAAAAATAAATTAAAAAAATCACTTCCATCTCTGGCCCTGGTCCCGAGTGGCTGGCAAGCATGTATTTATTTACCTGGGAGTGACGACCAAACAGGCGCAGAGCACAGTTCTCACCGGCTCGGGCTGCTGGCAGGGGGCCAAGTTTCACATTTCGTTTCACAGGTCTATTTGCTCATGGCACATCCCGTGCCAAGGGGCTGTGACGCTGCTGCAGTGCCTGGCTGGCTGCTCCCCCTGCCTCCCAGCAGGGCTACAGAGCCACCTGGGCCACCTGCAACACCTTAAATCGTTTTGATTACATTGTTAATTAGGCTGCAGAAGGACCTTAGTAGAAAGGAGAAACTGGGTGGGGGAGGCAGGGGGAGTTACAGAAAAACCAATAACATACCAGAGGTGACAACTCTGGCTGCCTGACATCCCCTTCTCAGTACTAAAAGCCTTGTTTTGCACATAGGGAAACTGAGGCACGGAGTTGTGTGTGTGCACACACAGAGTCTCCAGCAAAACTTCTGTTGGATGACAGAGATTCTGTCACCCAGGCCTATGCACCGACAACTTTTGCAAGCTGGATGGTGGGTGAAGAGAAGGAAGCCATGGAAAGCTCCTACAGCAGCACTGCCTGGCCAGAGCTACCCATCAGGGTGACATTCAGCCAAGCTGCTGGGACCCAGCTTGGCCATGGAGGCAAAACCACCGGCAAACCCACATCAGGGAGAGGGGTCAGAGGAGGCCATGGAGATGCTCAGGGGCTGGAGCAGCTCCCCTGTGAGGACAGGCTGAGGGAGCTGGGCTGGGGCAGCCTGGAGAAGGCTGTGGGGGGACCTCACTGCAGCCCCCCAGTGCTTAAAGGCAGAGGATGGACAGGAGGGAATCGGGTTTTCCCAAGGGCAGAGAGTGGTGGGACAAGGGGATGGATTGGAGCTGGAGGAGGGAAGGGTCAGGTTGAAGATCAGGGGAAGTTCTTCATGGAGAGAGTGGTGAGGGGCTGAAAGGGGCTGCCCAGAGAGGTGGGGGATGCCTCAAGCCTGGAGGGGTTCAAGGCCAGGTTGGATGGGGCCCTGGGCAACCTTGTCCAGCTGCAGGCCTGGAGATTGGTGGCCCTGCCTGTGTCAGGGGGGTTGGAACTCGATGGTCCCTGGGGTCCCTTCCAGCCCAGCCCAGCCTGGGGTTCTGTGGGCATGGGGTGTTCCAGGCAGTGGTGTGCCCGGGGGTCTCGCTGCCCAGCACCCGCCTCGCAGCCCCCGCGGCGCCTGCCCAGCGCAGGGTTGAAGCGCTGGATTTGTGTTTTTCTGACGTGCCTGAACACAGGGCCGGGAAGAGCCTGGGGGGGGGAGGGAAGAAACCACAAAGAAAAGCAAATAACTGAGCGGTGCCGGGCGCCTCTCGGCGGGCCGAGCCCCGGAGCAGCGCAGGCAGCCGAGCCGGGCGGCTCCTCCACGGGGACAGGTTCCCACGTGGGTTTTGGCATATCCAAAACACCCCCCAGACCTGACTCCGGGAGATGGGTCCTGATCTCCCACCGGGAAGCTGAGCTGGGCCCCGGAGCGACCCGCGTGCAGCTCAGGATCGGGCACAGGATACGGGGACGGCAGGAGCACATTAAAGCCCTCTCCAGACTCTTGCTGCTGCAGAGAGGGTTTTAAGAGCTGCAGCCGTTGTTTTTACCTCCCTGGCTGTGATCGCTATCGAGAAGGCAGAGCGCTGCTTTTCCGGCCATTAAAACAAGTGCCTGGATATCCTGACAGCGTTTGTGTGGAGGGGGCCGAGTCCAGACCAGACCCTGGACTGGAAAAGAGATTCAACATGCAGGGAGATGGTGTAACTGCTGGGGTAAGGCTGCTTCCAGCTCTGTCCAGCCAGCCCCCGGTAGAAGTCCACCCATGTTTTGGAGCGGGATGGCTCCTTGAGACTTTGCAGAGCTGTCAGGTGGGTTGTTAATTAGCCCTGCATACAAATTAGTGTCAATAGGTCGGTCCTGTGAAGAGGTAGGTTGTGGCTTGGGTGGGATGCCCACGGGGAAAGGTGCGTGCACGGCACCCTGCTGTGGGATGTCAATGCCACTCTGAGAAAAGTGGAGGCACAAAGGGGGAACAAAGATTTCAAAAGGTTTTTTTTAAAGGAGGCCTTGAAGTTGCAGCAGCTGGGAGGAGAGGAGCTGCTGCCCTAACGCAATCCCTGGTTTGGGGAACTGTTACAGCCCAACATACTCTCCCCAGCCATATGCACTCCCCAGGCACTCAGATCCAACTGGGATGCTCTCTGAGACACGATGCTTTGCAGAGTGCTGAGCACATGGGGCAGCCAGGCACAAAACCAGCATTTCCCAGCTGGAGCAGCAGAGCCCCCGGGCTCCACACAGGGCTTGCTCCCCAAGGACTGGGAAGGCTGAGGGCACCTCACCCTGGGGCTTGCAAACTGGAAGCACCATCTGCTTTTCCTGGCGGCCTGCCCTGGCTTCTCCAGAGCGTTTCCAGAGCCCAGGAGCTGTCCCGGCTTCCACTGACTCATCCCCTCTTCCGCCTGGGCCCGGCCGGGGCTGCCCGCTCCTGCCCAGGGCTGCCCCTCGCCCAGATGGGAAATAATGGGAGTGTCAGAGGAGACAACCAGCCCGAAATGTGACAGCCGAGGACAGACTGGGATTTACTGTCTCTCCCTAAGCCCTGCCTGCCTCTTAAATGGGCAGTTTAATCCTGCCCCCCCCCCGCTCTCTCTGAGGTGCAGCCAAGCACAGCACATGTAGTTAGTGCAAACTGGCTCACCTCATAATGGTGTCCCCACTGCAAACACCACTCCATCTGTCCCCACCTGTCCCTGACTCCTGGTGGGTAGACACCCTGCTGCCAGCATCCCTACGGATGCATTTGGGGAGGATCTGAGGATGGTTCCTGGTCACTTCTGCTCCTTAGGACTGGGCCAAGGGGTCCCAAGGACCATCCTACCACAGAGGTGGTTCCAATAGATGTATAAACACCCCCAGAGGCAAACAGAGGAGGGCAGCGGGTTTGGCCAGGATGCAGCAACAAGTGTTTGGAGGCTGCCCAAGATCCCTCCAAGATCCATCTGGAAAGGATGGGCAGCACCATCCAGCCCCAGGTGAGCTGGGACACCTGGGACCCCAGTCCCCATCCCTGGCACAGATGCTGAGAGCCAACATCATCCCCGAGGCTGCTCAGGGCCATCATGGAACTGCCTCGGCCCCAGTCTCACCTCGGAACTTCTTGGGTGGGTTATCCAGGTCACCAGCAGCCGGCTCCACCACGCAGCGATCATCCACCAGCCTGCATGGGGACAAAAGCAGGAGCAAGGGTGTCACCAATGAGATGACAACAGGGCCCGAGCGAGCGGAGCGGCTTCACCACAAACCACAGCACTTCACCTCCATCACCTGGCCCAAAGTGACAACATCAAAAGCTGCATCTCCTGTTTCCCACCCCTTTGCTCTCTATAAATATTTAGCACAACAAGCTCTGCTCATGGAGCCAGCAGCTGCTCTTGGGCACTTGTTCCCAACACGTCACCCCCTGTTTGCCACCAACACCCGCCATATATTTATTTTTTTCATCCCTTTGGGTCCCTTTGGCCCAGGGAGCAGGAGGCACAGATCAGTGGAGAAGAAACGTGATGCTTCGTGTCGGCTCTGCTCCCTGGGCCTTTGCTCAGCGACCCATGCAGGAGGCTCTGACGCCCACATCCTGATGGAGCAAATCCTGCCCTTGGCAGCTCCCAGGGGAACCAAATCCACCCCCACCCCACCCCTCCCCACCACGGTGCACTGGTTGTGGTGTTATTTCACTGTTATTCTGGCAAAAGTGTGATGAGTTCAACTTTCACAGAACCCCAGGCTGGTCTGGATCAGAAGGGACCCCAAGGACCATCGAGTTCCAACCCCCCTGACACAGGCAGGGCCACCAACCTCCAGGCCTGCAGCTGGACAAGGTTGCCCAGGGCCCCATCCAACCTGGCCTTGAACCCCTCCAGGCTTGGGGCATCCCCTACCTCTCTGGGCAGCCCCTTCCAGCCCCTCACCACTCTCTCCATGAAGAACTTCCCCTGATCTCCAACCTGACCCTTCCCTCCTCCAGCTCCAATCCATCCCCTTGTCCCACCACTCTCTGCCCTTGTGAAAATCCAGTTCCCCTCCTCTCCATACACTCCCAGCTTTCTGGCAGTGTTTCTCCTTCCCCGGCTGAGAGCTTACCCCACCAGGACACAGAGGGTGTAGCTGCTGCAGATGGAGGTGGCAGGGGCCCATCAAAACCAGTCATTAATTATTATCTGATCAGAAGTGGTGGCTCTGCCCATCAGATGAAAAGGGCTTTGTGTCTCCTCCCTGCCCACCTCGTTGTTTTTCCCCGAGTCAAACAAAACCCAGAACATTTCACAGGATTTGGGGATGGACAACAGGATGTTACTTCTCCAAGTTCCTGAGAACAATGAAGGACAAACCCAGCAGGAGGTTCTGCTCAGCCCCAGAGGGTCGAGCATCACCCAGGGGCCACCCGAAGCTGGAGCAGAGGGCTCGAGGCTTTCAAGGGAACCCGGTGCTCCAGTGAGACAGGCTGTACCCGCTCGCCCGCTTTCTCCGCTGGGAAGTCAGGCAGCCAGAGAGACCAAGCTCCTGCCCCGGGGCCAGGAAGTGAGAAGCGTGTCCCCGCCTGAATTCAGGCAGCCGGGGAGCGTGAGTGGATGTAGGGATACACCCACGACGCCATCCCGGGTGGGAGCATCCGTGGCGGGGGCAGCCCAAGCCCCGGGACAGGAGGGAAGACGCAGCCTGGAGAAATGAGGCACGGCAGCGAGTGGCATGGTGGCACCCGTGGTGTCTCCTCTGACTCTCCAAGGGACTCTCAGTCCCCCACCCACCCCCACAAACCGAACAGCCAAAGCATCGCCGGGGATGGACACGCTGCAAAGGGAGATCCAGCCTCCTTCCCGCAGCCCAGCTGCTCTGGAGGAGGGGAAAATTCATTTTGATAGTTGGCAGGAGGAACTTAACCTCCACTGTGATGGACTGGGACCCCAGCACTGCATTATCCTTAGCAGGGTGCTCTGCCTGCCCAGCCTTGCTACTGCCCCTGCCACTATCTCCCTGCTCTCATTAACCCCCTCCCCAGGATGTTGGAGATTAACCTTGGATTTTAACTGAAGAGAGAAAAGCACTTTCTCCAACCCTTTTGATGGCAGCAGATCTTAAAAGCAATTAGCAAAGACCTGGAAGGTTGTAAAAAAAACAAAAAAACAACCTCAAAACCCAAAAGGTTTCAGGAACTAGATGGTGAGTTCTTTGCCTTGGCTCTGCCAACACTCCTGGCCAGGGGGTTTTGGGCTCCCGAGTGTTTGTCCCAGGGCCACGACAGCAGGGAAGGAACAAACCCTTTCAATGTGCCTGAGACCAAAGACCACTGAAAGCTGAGCCCCAGCTCGCCCCTGGATCAGGCTTAGGGAGCAAAGCACCGACCCTCAGCATCTGCCTCTGAAAACAGAGGGCTCAATTCATCCATGCCCCTGAAAAATTAAAAGTCCTTCGTCATGGAGGTTAGAGATCTCCAGGGAAGAACCTGACCTGCCTGGCCCATTTTCAGCGCTGAAGTAAACAGCAGAGCCTCCCACCCACACCAGCTCTGCCTGCAGCACCGGCCTGCCACTTCCCAGCCCAGCATCACCACTCCAGCAGGAAGGATTACAGATAGTGACCTGCCAGTCTGGAAGTCTTAATTAGTTAATGATCTCAAGGCAGTTTCTGCATCTTTAATCCTAGGATTACACACTCTGCAGGAACACAAAGTGTTATTTTTATTAAACTGATACTCCGGACTAACATTCTTCCGTTAAAAACTGCCCAAAATAAAAGGATTCTGACAGGGTGGACATGAGTCACCTGGGTGACTGCTGGGGCCAAGATGCACTTCCACTAATAACCCACATTAGCACAGCAGGACGGGGCAAAGCCGAGCTCCTGCGAGCTCCTCTCTGCTATCAGAGCAGCAGGGCCACGCGGGCGCTCGCCGGCACGCCGAGCTGTGGGCAGGACCTGGGCACGCCGAGGGCAGCTTTCATCTCCCAGGTGTTAATGAGAAAAGGGGCTCTTGGTGTTTGAGCACCTGGATGCACCCAGGAAATCTTCACACTCTGCATTCCGAAATCGCCAGGGACCTGATCCTGAGCGTCGGCGAAGCAGCTGTCCGCAGCCCGGCAATGTGCGGGCGAGCATCTGGTTAGCTTTAAGCCATCACCGCAGTGCTTCCAGCGGGGCTTTCTGCGTGCTCTTAAAATAATAAATTCAAAAATCAGCTCGAGCACAAAGTGATTCCCTGGCCCGGGGCCAGCACGCTTGGCCTGGTGTGAGGCAGAGCCTCTGCCGGAGGTCAGGGGGAAGCAGCTCGTCCAGCGCCGCAACCCGCAGCCACCAGCCAGCCCGGGCTGACGTGGAGGCACCGTGGCGGCAGCCTGGGGGGTGAGGGTCTTCCCCGGCTGCGGTGCTGAGCACAGCCCTGTCACGCTTCTGTCTGGTGGTGCCTGGGGTGCTCTAGCAGCCCCAAACCCGGCAGGAGAACCCCACCAACCCCTGGAGGTGAGGAAGAGGAGGGTGATGATGAGGAGAGCGCCCTATTGGACACAGGGCTGTGACAGCCCCTCTGGCTTGGGGTGCAGGTGAGCTCTGAGCCTGCAGGGAGGGATAAAAACAGGATGGACATAGAAATGGAGCTTTCTCTCCTGCTGTCCCAGTACGGGGAGGAGGAAGCTGCTCTTGGCCCTACGTGCTCCTCCTCCCTGCAGAGACGAGTTCATCCTGACCCGGCAGAGCTGGAGTTACCCTTTAACCAGCTGCATTTCCCTGAGCTGCTCCACCCTGCAAATCCACCTGCAATCACATTCACAGCTATCAAGGTGTTATTTCACCTTAACCAGGCAACTGCCCTTCGGGCAGGATTGCCACTGGCCCTTCCACTCTTCAAGCCCACGGTGCTGGTCCCAGAGTCCCCGGAGGGTGCTGGGATGACCCTGTGGGTGGGTGGCTGGGATGGGGCAGCACATTCCCAGTGCAGGCACCTACATCTCTACTCCTTTCTGGCTCTGGCTGTTTGGTGATGGCTTATCAGGGACATGAGATGAGGCAGGCACAGTCATGACAGCCATGTCTCGGGCATCACCATGCCCACCAGGCTGGAGCAGGAACTAAATCAAGGTCTCCAAGCTCCCTTCCTGTTTGAGCTCTGGTTTGCTTTGCTCAAGTGATCCCCTCGGGGCACCCCACATCAGCAGCTGCTCCTTCCATCCCAGATCCTGTTCCCAGAGTTCCCAGTCCCCAAGCACAGTCCTCCTGGGCATGCACAAGATCCTCCCGGCAAGGTGCCATGCCCTGGCAAGGCTGCTGCTCGGTGCCAACCCGCATCCTTGACCCATTCTGCTGCTTTTGTCCCAAAGAATTTCAAGATGCCATTCACTTGGATACCTTTAATTGAGGGCAGCGAAGCCACAGCAGCAAAGTCAAGCAGCCCCACAGTGCCTTTCCCCACCACCCAGCCCAGAGTAGCCTCAAACTGATCCAGGAGGGAGAACCAGACCACCCTGGACTCCCTACATCTCACCAACACCTCCTGGGTATCTTCCCGTGTTTCCAAATCTGCTTCTGGCATCTCCAGTACACCCTTCCCATCCCTCCCATCTTCCCCAGAGCACCATGGTGCTCCCAGACAACCGAGCAGCATGGCCAAGGGATGCAACGGGAGCACAGCTGCCTCCAGCCCCGGGCGTTGCTGCTTTACAACAGCCACCCCCTGCCCTGCCTTCCCGCAGGGCTTCTCAAGTAACCTCCTCCTCCTCCTCCTCCTGGGCTGTCTTTGTGGTGTTCTAGCTAACTTGGGTATTTTGGCTCAGCGCTCCCCATCTAGCCCAGCTCCTGAGCACGCAGGAGTACTCCCCACCCTTTGGTGGGGTGTTTTTCCTCCTTAAAAGCAAACACCCACTGCAGAGAGGGTGTGTGGGATGAAGGATTTGTGTCTGGAGACCTTCAACGGTGTGTTTTCAGGGGGCTGGGAGGTGAGGAGGCTCAGATGGGGGCTTCAGAACTCCCGTACCTCTGCCACCAGTCCCCTCCATCATCCTCAGCAAGTTCACTGTAACAAAGGAGGAAAGCACTTAAAAAAATAAAAAATTAGTGTTAATAGGGGCCTGATTCTGCTTCCCTGGTGCTTTCCAAGGCATCCTGCTGATGAGGAAGTCCAGCATTGCACAAGCAGCCCCCAGGTTCCCCCATGCATCGGGGTGGGGGCTCAAGGGACAGCTGCCACTTCCACAGCAGAGCCAGTTCCTGCAGACGATGGCACCCAGTCTTGTGAAGTCAAGGACGGTGAGAGCAACCCTCTGTGCCAGCTCGGTCCTGGCCAGTGCCGGGGTTCCCAGTCCCACTGCTCCTGGGACAGACAACACCAGTGACAGAGCACTGAGTTTCATGGGTTTAACATGAAGCACAAACTGCAGAATTGCCAGGCAGGAGGAAGAAATCCCATCACACACCACATCTCTTCTCCGGGCTCTTATCAGACCCCTTTCCCCTTCCTCAGGCTCTGTGGGCATTTCACAACTACGCTGTAGAGGAGTTTGGGGCAAGTGTCTCGGAACCCTGCTGTGCCTCCCACCAGCAGTGCCTCCCGAGGACAGATGGACAGAGCCCTGCTCGTCCCATAGCACCTCCAGCTCGGGATTTAGTTGACATTCACACCTGCATCAGCCAGGACCCCCACAGCACTCTGCTCCTGGGAGGAGCTCGCTGCCCTGTTGGGATGCTGACACCGGGGTATTCGGGTACATACATCCCTTAATGTGACACTTGTGACCAGCACCTGGACACACTCCAGGTTTGTGGGTGTGTGTATATATATATATGTATATGAGGATTGCACTGTGCTTCTGGCACCCTGCTCAGCTGGGCAGGCAGCACCCACCACGGGGCTGGCAGAGCTATTTGCCTTGCAAACGAGCTGAATAAGGTCCCGAGCTGTGGCCGGATGGGGATGGCCAGGGAAAGCACTCTCAGTAAGCCACCCTTATCACGGGAGTGATTTAAGGTGTGGCTGGGTCTCTCAGGTCATGGGGCACAAGGGAAAACAACTTCAGAGGGTGGGAAATGACACAGGGAAAGCAGAACCTTAGGGAAACGGTGCTCCCCAGCAAGAGCCATGGTGGGGCCTGGGAGAAGAGGCTCCCCAAGCAAGTCCTGCTTTTCAGATGCTTGTAAGTACATCTAGAAAAGCACCTGGCAAAAAGGGGGACCTGGGGTCCAAGGCTGCAGACAGACCACAGCTCTAAAGAGCCCAAACGCCTCTTTGCCCAGTCCAGGATGAGCCACTGGGATGTGCTGCCCGGGCTAACAACCAGTGCTGGGTCCCAGCTCCTCCACATGGGATTTCACAGCTGCCGAGCCTGCAGCCCTGCCTTGGGACACCTCTGGCACTGGGGGAGCAAACCAGCTACAAAACCTCTCCAAAAAAGACCTTGGGGCCATCCTCCCCCCACCCCCCGGTGTGGGGTACATCCTGGACCTTCTGCCCAACGCTCCAGCTGCCCATGCAAGGATTTAGTGGCCAGGCCTGTGCCCGGGTGCAGGCAGCTGCCTGGTTCTGGGCAGCGAGGCGCAGCGAGCTGAGGGAAGGCTCCAGCGGGCACGAACCCAGGGGCTGCGTGTGCCCGGCGGCGGGCGCGCGGACGCGTGTAGGCGAAGGCATGTGCGTCTGCGGCTGTACACGGGCATGTGGGAGCAAGTGCATTCAGCTCAGATTATAGAGCCGGGCAGCTCTTGCCCCAGGAATCCCATCCAAGTCAGCATTCCTGGCTGAGCTCAGCCGCTCCTACATGCAGTGTGGGGCAGGAGCGCTGACACAGACCCGCGGCCGCCCGCGCTCGGGGCTGCGGGCGAGCTCTGGGTCCCCGCTGCGGGGTAAGGAAGAGCCCACCCGTGCCCAGGGGTGTGGGATAATCCCGCAGGATTGAGCAGCCAGAGGATAGGGAAGGGCGTTGCTGAAGGTGTTGGCTTGGCTACGCCTGAAACAGGAGGGACAAGGGATGGATCCCCAAGCTCTCCGCTCGTCTCCCCAGGTTGGGTGAGAGATACTCTCACCCATGCCTAGTGTGTCTTGGGGGGCTGAAAGGACCCAGCAGTGACCCAGAGGCTCCCCCCCAACCTTGAGCAGCTCTCGGTGGCCATGGGCACCTGGGTGCCGGTGACCCTGCGGTGATCCCCGCTGCAAGCTCAGCAGCCGGTTGTGTATGAATCTGAGGTGGGCAGCAAGAGCCATCACTGCCTGTCCTAGGGGCAGCAGCCTCCAACCACACGGGACATGTAACCTCCGTGTCCCAGGAGGGATGACAGCTGCCCACGCCATCCCACTCAGCCACACACACAACCCCTTCCTAACCCCACCGATACCTCCAGTTGCTTAAACCCACATTGTCTCCCCCAGCCCCAAATGGGGCCGTGGGCTGCCGAGTCCCTCCAGGGCCACATCCTGCCCCGGGGTAGCGACCGGAGCCGGAGCCGAGCCCGGAGGAGGCACAGCCCCTCCTCCGCAGCACCTGCACCCATGCTGCAGCACCCAAGAGCCTTCCGGCTCCTTTTCCCACGAGGCTCAGCACCACTTTCCCTGCCCGTCCCCATCCTGCCACAGTGCCCGGCTGCCCCTTGGGACTGGGTTTACTGGCCGACGAACCAGTGGAGCGTCTCACTCACCCCAAGGTGCTGATGAAGCCGTTGACGGAGCCCTCGGCGTACAGGGAGACGATGTCCCCGATATGCAGAAAACTTGACATCTCATTCATGGTCGCGGCTCCTTCCCGAAGTCACCGTCCTGTCCCGAAATCCAGCATGGGGCGAACGGAG
>VXBZ01002650.1:241501-256433 GCA_013399135.1 Heliornis fulica
CCTGCCCCAAGGATGGGCAGGGTGAGCAGTGGGAGCACACAAGAAGGGAAGGACGCCCGGATCCCTTCCCAAGAAGGGTTAAGGGATGTTCATGTCGAAGACACTTTGTACTTGGAGTTAAAAATACAGCCAATGCCCCAGCGACTCGGCTCCGTGCAAGTGGCAGGTACATTTCCACACTTGAGCCAATAAACTTCCCCGAGGGAAATTTAGGCTTTTTATGATTAAAAGGGGAAAAAATAATAGTGGGAAATTAAATATAGTACAGAGTGAGAGAACAATTAGCAGTTGCCGTTAGCGACACTGGGCCAAGTTTGGGACAAACTCCGCGGTTGTCTGGAGAGCAGCGGGGCTGGGGACAGTCACCGGCGCGGCCCAGTGACACGGGAACTGTCCGGGTGCTCAGGGCAGGGAGGGACCCGGGGGCTGTGGCAGATGGTCCTCGACAGCCAGGAGCTGTCACGACCCAGACCCGCGTGAGCAGCCTGTCAGGACCGGCCACACCTCACGGGCAAGATTTTATTGATTTTATTCTTTCTACCTTCATTTTATCAAAAGCAAATGGAAGTGTTTGCACAGGCTTGTAGCTTCCCTAATAGGCAAACAGAGGTTAATTGTAGGGTGGAGCAGGGGCTGGGGCTGCCATACCCTGGCCAGGATGGCATGGACGGGGTGGAGGAGGGAAGAGCCCCATTCCTGTCCCCTCTTGAGATTGCCCAAGAGATTCTGTGTTGCACAACCTCCCCTGCTCGGCTGGCCGTCTGCTGGCCCCCTACCTCGCTCATTGCCTGTGTGTGGCTACCAGGCCAACTTCTCCACGGTTGCACAACCCTTTTGCTCCAAATCAGCTGATTTGTTGCCCACTGTAGTCATGCCCATGTGAGAGCATCACTAACGGCTCTG
The DNA here is from genome assembly GCA_013399135.1 of Heliornis fulica. Taxonomy (NCBI): domain Eukaryota; kingdom Metazoa; phylum Chordata; class Aves; order Gruiformes; family Heliornithidae; genus Heliornis; species Heliornis fulica. The sequence continues at coordinate 242,405 of VXBZ01002650.1, forward strand.
CTGGCTCATCTCCTCTCACTGACACCCCAGGAAAAGCCCTGCTACTTCCCTCCGCTCCCCTCGCCCCTGCACCCGGGCAGGGACCCAGGCTAGATGTCCTCACACGGTCCCCATCCACGGGCAGATTTTCCAGGAGAAGCCAACAGCTCCAGAGCAGCCCTGAGCACTGCTGGAATGAGATCACACCGGAGCGTCTCAGCCCCTGAAGAAATCCAGAGGGAACTGCTGCGAGCCGCGCTCCAGCGTGGAGAAGCCAGCAGCACAGCCTCTTCTCTCAATAGCTCTTTTGGAGATGGATCACCACGCCAAGCAGCGTTTCCTCCTCCGAGTGAGCCACACAAGCCCTCTGGCCTGGCTTGTGGTCAGCAGCAGCCATGAATGAACAGCTCATCTTATCGGGGAGTGGAAGGGAAACGTGCTCCAGCCACCGCCCGGACGGGCACGCTGCCTGCCCGTGTGCTGCTGGCGGCAGGACAGGCCCCAGCTCCGGCCCGCTGTGTCTGACCTGGGGATGGGGTGCTCCGATGGACTGCTTTGCAATGGGTGCACCCAGCCCAGCTCCTCTTGGCCTAGGTCTGCAGGGCGTAGGGATGTGTGGGAGCGTGACTAGGAGAAGGGATAGCGCCGAGGAGCTGTCTCCCCACCGCGGACCTCCATTTCTCCCAGTAAAGTTTTATATAAAATGGCTGATCTGAAGTTCTTCCCTCCTCCCCAGCTTTTTGAGACAAGTTAGTGCCAAGCAGCCTAATTACAGCCTTCTCTGAGATAACCACATGCTTTCCTGCTGAATGACAGGCTGGGTTACCATGTGGCACGGGGCCAGGACCAGCTGCCTCCCCGTCTGGGCCAGGCCACCGCCTCCATCACACCAGTCACATCCCTGAGGAACGGGGAGGGTGTGAGGGGTGCTGAGAACGGGAGTGTACAGGCAGGGCTGCCTGTGCTATACCCCATCCCAGCAGTACAAGTGAAAGGTGTCCCAGACACCCAGCACAGCCTGCTGTCACCTCCAATCTGGGGCAGGCTATGGTGTGGGCAGCGGGAGAGCTCTGTGTGTGCAGCACACCATGGGTGCACGTGTGAGTGGGGTCTCCTGTGCTGCTGGTGGGCTCCCCGCCAGGGTCAGAGTGTGCCTATCACAGGAGGGACATGGGGACACGGGTGCTCTGTAAGGGGAGCTCCCAGGCAGGGGTCAGCACCCTTCAGTGTGGGGATCCCAGCCGCAGGGAGTGGGCCTGTGCCTGTGCCCTGACCAGGGGTTGCACACAGCCAGAGCTCAGCCTGGGCAGCACGAAACCACAGCAGGAGCCGGGGACAGACCCAGCTACCAGGGCCAGCTGTATAGGGACACCCCCAGCCAGCCAGCACACAAGTCACCAGGTTCCAAAACACACATTTACTGTCATCCCAGGGATGCCCTGTCCCTGCTCCCTCCCTCTGCCCTCCAACAATCCCCACAGAGCAGTGGGGGCACAGCTTTCCATGCTCACATCCCTCTTGCATGTACCCCAAAGCACCAGCTGCTTACCAAAGAACACCCCCCTCCCAGTGTGAGCGCTCACAGTTCAGGATCCACTGTGTCCACACCAGGGTGTCAAGCATGACAGACCCCCATCAGCCCCCAAGCTGCATCCCAGGCTGCCAGGAGACAATCTGACACAAAGCCACATGAGAAACCCCCTATCACACCCCCTCCTCAGCTCTCTCCCCTTTAAAGGCTCCCCACAGGCCAGGGTAGGTTCACATGGCCTCACCCTCCCCATCCTCCTCACCCCCAACTTGGGTGCTGCTGGACCAAAGAATTTGGCTTCTTTCCACCTTAAATTTGCTCAGCAAAGAGAGAAAGAAAAGATGGGGTGTGCAGTAACAGTGCCTCATCAGACCCATTTCCACCCTCCTGGGGGTGGGTGTCCCAGGTGAGGGACATCCCCGCTCCCAAGCCCAGACTGTGCCGGGGGTGTGGGGATGAAGAGCTGGATGCCAACCCCACAGCAGGTCCAAAAGCTACTGGGGAGGAAAGAGCCCAAACAGCCCCAGGGAGGATGGATAATAACCAGCCTGAGATCTGCTATCAAGGGACAGGCCACATCCAGTTCTGAGAATAACACTTGCTGGGTGTGATCCGGGAGCGCTGGGTTCGGTGAGGGCAGCAGCGAGCTGCCTGCTCTGCCTCCCTGCCTGCATCGGTCTGTCCTGAGCTCCTGCAGCAGCTGGTGGACCTGGACATCCTCATGTCCTGGAGACCAGCACCACACCTCCTTGGGATGAGTCATGCTGCTGTGCCAGGGCGGTTCATCAGGCAGCTTCCAGCAGCACGGAGGAATTCATTGAACAAAGACCCAAAAATCCCTGTTTGTTGTAGAGGGAAGAGTTAGTCATGCCTGTGCTCCACGCTGCTGAGTCACCCAGCAGCTACGGAGCCATGGGATAAGGGACTGGAGAGGGTGGGAGCGACTGTTTACTGACTTTTACGTGTAAATCAATCAGGAGGTTTTGACGATGCCATAAACCAGGACAGTCACAAGCTGAGAGGGAAGAGGAATAGTTGGGCAGAGTTTATAGCTGTTAAAGAAAAGAAAAAAGGAACCATAGAGGTATTTTATTTGCAGGACCGGAGCTGGCTTTAAAAATTACAGGTAACATTCTATTGCATTTTATGTACCACCAACAGACCCGAAAGCTCGTTTATATGCTGCGGCAGACACAGCTCCTTCCTGCCTCACTCAGAGCAGCAGCTGGGCCACAATTTCAGGAGGCATCAGCATCTCAGCTGGGGCTGTGGCAAGGCAGCTGGGGCTGGGCAGCTGATGGCTTGAAAACCCATCCTGGCTGCCCCAGCAGTGATGCCAGCGCGGTGCAGCTACTGACAGTCCCACTGAAGTGGGATGCGATTGCCTCGCTGCACTTGTAAACTGGGATACAAAGTGTGTTGGAGCTGGTAAAGCTGGAGGTTTCTTTATCATGGATGCTAGCTTAACATCTAGCATTTAATTTTAACACCAAAGGCTCCAGCAGGACACGCTTGTTGGAAATGCTGAGTAGGATTTCTCTGGTGAGGTTGGCCCATCGGCTGGGGCAAACTTATCCCAGATGGGAACATCTCTGGGGCTCCACTGGCGTGGTGCTGGGGTTTCCCCAGGTCTTTCCTGCTTTGCCTCATTGCCTGAGGCTGAGTCATCGCTCTGGGAGGGCTATGGATAGGTCCAAAGAGTAAACAGGGGTATCTGGAGCCTCCATCCATGAAGGGATTCAAATCATTCCTGAATGTAAAGCAGGAATTGTATCTGCTTGTAAAAGTTGCCCTCGCTGTGTGCGGACAGGACAGGAGAATCGCTCAGCCCATGACATGAGAAATTCCCACCCACGGCTGCCTCGGCCGCTTGCCTCCAGGGCTTGAATCACTCCTCTCATTTGGTGCAGAAGTCAGAGGATTTCCTTGAAAATAGAGTCTTTGTTTGGCAAATATTTCTGCTGTCTGGCGTGGGGCTGTAAGTGCTCATTGTCCACCGCAGCCAGCGCGAGGCCCTCAGCCGAGGGCAGGGACTGAGGCCTGAACTGCTGGGGCAGGGGCTGTGCCTGTGCACAACCCATGCCAAGGAAATTCTCTGTGTGTTCAGGGAGCAGGCTTGGCTTTAAAAAATACCAGGCTACATCCTTAGTGGGTTTGAATTTGGGGCAGAGCTTGCCGAGGTGTTCTATGACCTCAGAGCATCGGGATGACGGGATCTCGGCTGGAGGAGATCTCCCGGAACCTCCCAGCACCACCGCAGTACAAATGGGTGGTCATAAAACATACATGAGTGTGAGTCCGCAGAGCCAGCAAAGCTCTATCCCTGCCACAGGCTGAGGATCCCGGTTCATATTTCATTTTAAACCTTCTATTATGTCAGCTCATATCACTGTAATAGCCGAGTGTCTCACATCTGCAAGGTAACTGCTTTGGCTTTGGAAATCTCAGGTTGGAAATCGTTTCAGGCACTGACCATCTATTTTACTCCATGTTGGTGCAGCATCTTGCACACAGGAGTCCATGGCCGGGGCTGCGGGGTGCTGCTGAAGATGTGGAATAGGCAAAGCACGAGCGTGTATCTGGGATGAGGTTTCACCAAAGCCCAAGATGAAACTGGACCGATCCTCCCAGTACCAAAGCAGGCCCACTGGGCCATCCATCCCTGTGGCTGGGAGAGCCACGGCAGTTATGACATTTGGTTATCTTCTGTTGGCACATGAGAGGACCAGGAGACTCACAGAGGTCTATCTGACAGGGTTTGTGAGCCTCATTTGCTCTAGCACCACATCAGTGTTTGTGAACAACACTCTTAAAATACATCCAGCAGGATGTGGGACCATCACGTGAACCTGCAGCTTCTTGTCAAGGCAACGGGCCTGACTCTGCCCTCAAAAGGTAGAAGCAGAGTAACTCACCAAGCTCATCTCCACCAGCCTTCCCCAAACATCTCCAAGGACAGCTCAGCGTAGGCGTCTCCACTTCCCACCAATGCACTGGGAACAGCACAGGGACAAGGACCGTGCTGACCAGGGAAGTGTGGATGCTGTGGAAATGACTTGCTGTCTCTGCCAAACCTAATTTAGCAGTTGACACCAGCTGCTTCCCAAAGAGATGCACATAACCCTGAGAGAAGCTGCTGTGACATGACTCAGCCGATGCAAACCCTTCCTCCTAACACCTCCAGCCATGTGCCGGCCTTTGACATGCGACCTGGCAGAGGCAGATTGCTAATAATACCCGTATTTTATATAGCCCTTTTCTTTGGGAAATCTCAGGTGGCTTTACACAGAAGTCAGGTCTATTTGGAGCTCAAGGCTTCTAAGGATGTGTCAAGTACAGGGAGTTTTGGTACCCAACAAGGCAATGCAGGAAGGGTCTGCTGCCAGGACAGATCTGCTAAACCCTCCAGCAAGAAAGCAGTGACGGCTGTGATTAATTTGCTGTTGATAATATCCAGAGTAAACGGCCCAGAGATGATCAGGGAAGGGGATTTCTCTCTCTCACAGCTATGGTTTTGTCCTCACCAGCAGAATTTAGATACTACAGCCCTATTTTATGATGTGCCCCAGAGACTGACAGGAGCATGAGATGGCTGTGGGAGCATCTCACACCGAGCCAGGCCAGGAGCTCTGTCCTATCTCAGGAGGACCAAGCTCTGGCCCTGCACCCAAAGCAGGGTCCTAACCCTCAGGCAAGTCTGGGGAGGGGACCAGAGAGGCTTCACATGCTGGGGGCCGTTCAGAAACAGCCCCGAGCTGCGCAGAGGAACGCCTGGGGAGAGCACACTGCTGGCTTTGTCTGGGGCAGGTCGGCTGGGTGTGTGCTTCCTGGCATACAATTCCCAGATTAGCAGGAGCCGAGCTGCCAGCAGCTCCTCCGGCTCGGCCGCCAATGAGCCACTTGGGGCTGGGAGCCGCTGCCGAGGTCAGGGGTTCAAGCCCCGGCACTCTGAGCATCAGGGCAGAGGCATGGGACGAAACGAGGATGAGGATGCAGGGATGGGACATCTCCTCCTAGAGGAAATGAAGGGGTGGGGGGTGCTTCTCCATCCCATGCCTCTATAAGATGTTGGGTTTGTCTTCTAGCTCCAGGGAATGGAGACCACCACTGTCCATGGTGACCTCATGCTCCTGGTGGGGAAGAGAGGCAGAGACACGTGTCTCCTTACCCCAGAATTAACAAATAAAACTCTTACAAGCCACAGAGAATAACTGATGTGGAGAACATGAGAAAAGTGGAGGGCAGAATGGTTGGGGAAGGAGGAAAAGTAATTCAACACAGAACTGTTTAATAAGGGAAAGTGAATAATCAGAGGGAGAAGGGAGAACAATTTATTCACACTAAAAGCTTAATCTAATAACAACCCAAAATTCAAACCAAAGCCAGGCTGTGCTGGCCAAGGGTGGGTAAAGCCTCCTGGGTCCTTCTTAAGGAACAGGAAAGGAGAAAGCAAAAAGGAAAACACGGTATGTTCATTAAAGAGAAACACAGAGGAAAGAAGAGGAAAATAAGGAGCTGAGGAGCTCCTGGGGACAAGCCAAAGCCTGGCTGGTACTGGCGTGGGGAGTTAGGAGGAAGCGTCGGTCTCTCCTCTGCGAGGGCTGCCGACATGGGGTGAACTCATTGCCTGAGGCTGAGTCATCGCTTCAGGGGCTTCTCCCTGGTTCTCCCAGGAGCTGGATCTAGGAAGGGAAAAGGATGCAGCTCAGGGACTGACGTGGCTGACACAGACAGGCACTGCCTCCCACCAGCCCTCCTGCCCGTTCCCACCACCTAATTGTGTTCCCAGGGCTGCCCTGGGCCCCAAAATGGGCTCTTCCCTTCTGTTACCTGCTGCTGCTGGGAAGTGTGGGGCCCTGGGCACCTCCAGCATCTCTCCCAGCACATTGCAACCATTAGCATTTAGCAAGGCTACTCCAACACCCCGCTTGCAACCCTCCAGTCCCATTTACTGCCTCAGGGAAGCTGGACACCAGTGACTCCCCTCAAACCGCAGCTCCGGGAGCTGTGCCAGGCATGTCCCTGCCTTTATTTGCCTGTGAAGACCATGCTTATGAATCAGCATCTGTTTGCAGACACCCCCTCAGAGGCTGAAAGGAGCTACTGTGCGAGCTGCTGGGATCAGACCTGCACCCTGGAGCTCATGGCAGAAGGGTTCAGATGGAGAAGCATCCCTGTCCAACTCCAGCTTCTTTCCTAAGTGCTCAAAGTCTGACCCTGCCCACACACCACAGAGTGAGGTGGCTGTGGAGAGAGCTGAGCACGGAGGGGGGGAACCAACCAAGCAAACAACGTGCTAAAACTCCTGACCCACACGGTGTGAGAGAAATAAACTGCCTCCACACTCTGTTTTCCAATGGCAGTTGGGAGTTTCCCACCCCCCTGATGCAGCTACTCAAGACAACACACTTGTCTTTGCACGAGGGACAAGATGGGATGCTGCAAAGTGCCCCCAGCACACATGTGCCCGACGGGTAGTGAGGGTGGGCAGTGTGGGCAGGCAGCCCCCCCAGCACCACCCTTCCCACCTGCCAGACATGCTTTTCCTGTGCATGGAGGATTTGCTGTCCCTTTTCACAGCTGTGGTTGCTCTCCATACTGCAGCATCCCCGGAGAGCCATCACACCCCACCAAGCCAGATGCTGCCCGATCTAGGCAAGCGGAGACTGACTCTCCCTTAGTCACACCCCCCGGACAGTTAAGCAACGCTGCGGCGAGTGGACTGAGCCGTGGGTGACTGACGTGCTCACGCTGCCAGCACCGTGGCCGGGACTCCCAGACCAATCACACAACCCACGGCCACCCACCCCCACCCCCAGCAGCCCCGGGGCAAGGGGTTGGGGTCCTGGTTTTACCAAGGGTTTGTGGGGGATGAACCTGCCCCCTCCTGTGACACCCACACTGCATGGGGTGACCAGACCTGTAGGCTGATGACAAACCTCTGCAGCCCACCAAAGCAAATCCCTCGATGCACCCTATCCTCTGGTCCCCCCTGTCCCCTGCCCACGGGGTCAGGGAGCCGGGGTGGCCCCGCACGCACACACGGGTGTCAGTGTCACCCCACGAGTGTCAGTGTCACCCAGCTGGCTCAGCCCGGCTGGCTCAGCCCGGTTGGAAGTCGGAGAGTGCCACCTGGTGCTACGAGCAGATCGATGTCCCAGCAGGTCCCGCAGCTCTGCTGAAGGGCTGGGGGAGAGCTGGAGGGCACTGCTCCCCTCCTTGGCACAGGGAGTGGGGGGAGCTCACCTCGGGGTCTTGCCCAGGGCAGGAGGGGATGCGGACGCGAGCGGGCTGGGGAGCACTGGCGTTGCAGGTCTGCTGGGGGATGCTTTCAGAAGTGGCTCCTCACCACTGTCCAGCTCCTCTTTGCTTCCCGGCTTCTTCAGGCTTCTCCATGCATGAGGCTGCAGCAGAGGAGAGGAAAAGCTGATGTCAGTGTTGACAAAATGTCTCCACAACAGCCTGATTCACTGATTCCAGTAAGTGATCTTGAAAAACCCCCTCTACCTCTTCCTTCCCCCATCGATCCCCCACCCTGCCAATTTATGGTCCAGAGATCTCAGAGGGTTTTATGCAGTGGAGTAGATGCCTCAAGCACAGGTGGGAAACTGAGACAAGCAGGGGAAAAGGTTGGCCCAGGGTCACAGAAGAAGCAAGTGACAAAACCCAGCATGCATCAGGTCTCCAGGCTCCCCAACTCTTGGCTGAGCTCTGGTCTGCTGTGTTTTGGAAGGCAGGGGCAGGACCTGCAGCACGGGTACATTGTAGAGAAAGGAAATCTATGGAAAAAGCCACCACTTTTTAATGACTCCAGGCAGCTCCCCAGGTCTACTGTCAAAACACTGACCTTCAGTCCCTCTTTGATGTCTGGAACAAAATATTGACTGTTTCTCACTGAGCTGATTTAATGTGCTGTGCCACCAGCAGAGAGGAGTCCTAATTTCTCACATCTACATGCTGCACCATTCACACCCCTCTCCCACCCTCCAGCACGACAGCTTCATTAAACCACCACCCTGTCCACCACCCCAGCAACTTCCTGCAGCTCTACCAGGTCCTGCATCATTTTCAGTGCCTGTGAGGGCCCTGAGTGAGCAGATGGAGTCTCTGCTCTGCTGCAGATTCGACTCTCTGCTGCAAACCTGCCCTGCTTTATGCTGTCTGGCATGGAGGTGCCCGTCCTGCTCCACCTGCGGCCTCCTCTGGCTTGTTCACCTTGTCTTGCAGAAACGTGTGGAAATCACCAGCACCCATGACCTGAGATGATCTCAGATGAAGACCCAGTCTGCAGGGGCATCATTTGTTCTGCTCTGTGTCGATGGGTGAGGGAGAGCCAGAGCTGTTACAATAAGACTGTCAGGGACAGCAAGACAATATTGTGTGCACACAGCTTGTGTCCAGGCTGATGGGTTATCCCAATTAAACAACCATAGTTACAGCGGGCGGCTGTAAGGAGACCAGGAAGGGAGTCTCAAAGCCCATCTCTTGCCATGCTCCCTATTCACTCCCATCCCACAAAAAGTCCCAATGCTGTGTGTTGTCCATCTCTGACCAGCAGCATCATGAGACCATTCCCTGCTCAGCTGGAAAGGGCCATGGAGCTATGGAAGATATACAAAGCCCACCCCACACCTTTCCCGGCACCACGGAAAGCCTCTGACACAGAGGCCTGGGCAGTGCCAGGGATTGGCTTTCCCATCCCCCATGCTGATCTATCCCTTTGCATTTCCTAGGGCCTGAGGGCACCTAGGTCTGCCTGCAGGTAGATCCTTCTCAGCAGTCATCACCTTCTTAACCATGTCCTTTCACCAACCTTATGTGAAGACTGTCTATGTCGGATCAAGGGGAAGAGCCTCTTCCACCAGGGCAACTGCGTTTTTGGGGATCCTGCACCCTCATCTGCTGTTTAAAACAAGCCCAAAGGAAACTGTGACTCCCCAGAGCTGTCACCTCCCTTCCTGCATGCAACAATTAAACATGCCCAGAGTAGAGTGCCCAAAGGAAGAAATCACAGCAGCTCCAGATCCTCTAATACACCAAAGCAGATAGTCCTCTTGCCAGGCACACTGGGCACTGAGCTCAGCAGGCAACTGGCTGGATTGTGCCAGTCCCTCACATCCCCAGGGCAGTTTTCATTGCCCTCTCCTCAGGAGTTCTCTCAACAACTAGCCCTGAAGTCCTCGGGGATGAGGGAAGATCTCCTTTACCTCTGAGCTGCCTCTCACCTTTCAGGAGCTGTTCTTTCTCCGATTCAGCATCCAAGTCCACCAAACACATTGGCTCAGGGCAGGTATCATCTTCACTGTCAGTGCTCAGATCCTGAAGGACCTTATACCTGGAGGCAAAGCACAGTTAGGTCTGTTCAAATGAAGTCCAGCAGCACTGGCATTGCAATTGCTGCCCCTCTGGCAGGACACAAACACATCTGGATCTGGTTGTGTCTGTCCCTTGTCAGCAGCCCAGAGAAGCCAGGGATTGAACAGGGTGTGACTTGGGTTTCTGATGGGTGCCACAGTCCGTACAGAGCTGCCTGGGGACCTCTGGGGAGGTAGGGTCAGCACAGGCAGTGGTGGAAACAAAGCCTGCCTGCTGTGGATGCAGGATGCCCGAAGCTGTGCGGGTTCTGGAAGCCAACTGCAGCCTTACTGGAAACACTGGGCTCAGTTCAATGTTTTAAAGAAATAGGGGGAAAACTGCGGTTTATGAAATCCGAATGAGCAGCTGCTTTTAAAGTCCAAAGCAGCAGCCTTCTGCAAAACACCAGCTGCTCAGGATCTGACAAGCAGATGCAGCCAACCAGGTTTCTCCCTGTCCTTCTAGGCCATCTATGCTTACGAGGACGTGCTCCCTTGATAGCAACACTGAGGCGAGCTGGGTTTGTGGCCCCATGTCCCACCCCGCCCCAACACTTACATCTCCACAGCTTTGTCATCTAAAGCTTCTGGCATGACTGTCCCCTCCTGGCCGACCACCTCGCTGCCTGCACGCTGCCGGGCTGGGCTGCCGGCAGGAGTGTCCCCCACCTCACCGCTCACTGCCAGCTCTGAGTCGCTGGTGCTCAATGTCAGGCAGCTTCTGGTCGTGCTGCTCCCCAGGGAACCGGTGAGGCCGAGCCCCTCCAGCCCCCCCAGCAGCCGGCTCCATGCTCTGCTCCTCAGCACCCCCAGGGCTCCCAGATGGGGTGCTGCTGGCCTGCCAGCTCCCCTGGGCTGCTGCAGCCCCCAACAGCTCCCTGCTCTTGTCCCTCCACCCTGGGGTCCAATGTATCCCACAAGCTCCATGGGAGACAGAAGAAACTCCTGAGGAGCAAGGGGGGCTCTGCTGGGAGCACGGGTGGCCACTGGGGCCTCTATTCATACCAGTGCTGGCCACCCAATGGCCCAGTGCTGAATCTGAATCAAACGACTCCAAACGGCCCCAAAAGGCCAGAACCCGGTGCTAAGATGGTGGCACAGGCCTGAAACAAGGCCTGGGGGAGGCAAGATGTCACCCAGCACGGGGCTGGGCAGCGAATCCAGGCCACGCACAGCTCAGGACTGGGGGAGAAGCGGGGCCCACAAGGCGAAGCCTCCCTGCTCCCCACAGCGACTTGTTCTTGCCGCATTCCCCCCTCTGCCTCAGCTTGGCCTAGCCCTGAAACTACACACCAGCAAAGGCAGGCTGGGCAGAGGGGGGGAGCTCCCGAAATCATTCAAGAACACCTCCAGCAGCGCAGTACCACGTCCAAAGAGAGAAAGGTTACGAATTACTGCTTCAGCAGGCAGCAGCAGAGCAAAGGGCTTTTAAAAGCAGCGTCTGCATTTGCCCATCGCAGTGCGACACCTTTCTGACAGGAATGGCGGGCACCGGAACAGCAGCAAACTCCTGGCCGCTCCGCGTCTCACCGGGTATTGTCCCGGGCCCAGCGTTTGGGCAGGGACATGACTTTCCTCACACTGTTGCCACCCTGTCCAGAGCCTGCAGGAACGCTGGAATCAAGCTGCTCTTGCTGAGGTAACGCGCCCCTCGCTGAGGTAACGCGCCCCTCGCTGAGGTAACGCGCCCCTCGCTGAGGAAACACGCGCCCCTCGCTGAGGTAACGCGCCCCTCGCTGAGGAAACACGCGCCTCTCGCTGAGGAAATGCGCCCCTCGCTGAGGTAACGCGCCCCTCGCTGAGGTAACGAGCCCCTCGCTGAGGTAACACGCCCCTCACTGAGGTAACGCGCCCCTCGCAGAGGCACGCTGGTAGACGAGCTCTGCTTCTGCGCCAGGAGCTGCTTCTGACTGGCTCTGCTCATCCTCGGCTCAGCTAGTTGTGCCCCCCCCCCGAGCTGCTAACTTCAGGAAGGTTTTTTTTCCCCTTCCAGAAAACTTATCTAAAATTGCCATGTCATCATGACTGGTTGAAATGGAGATTTTCCCACCCTCCAGCTGCATCCTCCTGTTTTCCCTCTGCTATCACTGGGTTCCTGTAAAGCACAACCCACAGCCCTCCTTGCTGAAAAAAAAAATAAATGTGTTTTTTCATGACAAATCCTTGCTCTTGCTGGTACAGGAGGGCTAGGGAGGCACTGCTGAGAGCAGACCCCCTTCCAGCAGCAGCACAGATTATATTAGATGAGATTGCATCAATCAGTTGATGAAACCACATCCAAAACCACCATGTGAATCCTGAAAGCAGAGGGTCCTTCTTGCATCTGCTGTGCACCCCTGATTTACACCAGCAAATATATCACTTTATTTACACCAGCGAAAGGGGCTGCTGGTGGAAGCAGGGAATGTTTCACATTGACATCAGTAATCACAAAGCCAGGGGAAAAATGTGGGCTGGGAATTTCTTCCCTGTTGCCTCAACACCTGAAACCCACTGCAACAGTGGAGCCACAGGCAGCATTTAGACCACTCATCAGATGGTCTCCTAAATCCTTGCTTGCCACCATCATTTCTCCATGTCCATACTGTCCGTTCTGATAACCCTGCTGGTGCTTTCAAGCCAGTTTCCCTTTATCCCTGATACCTGACCCCTCTATTAACACCCTCCAGCAGCCATTTTCAGACACACTGTGGTCTGACTCCCTGCTGCTCACTACAAACTCTTCACTGGGGCTACAGAGGAATTGTCCAGCCCTCTTGCACAGCTTATTTTCCACAACTTTTGCTGCTCAATGTGATTAGAAGCAGCTACAAATATCTTACACCTGGTGCCCACCCAGTTCCGCTTTCCCAGCTGATTTCCTGCAGCCGTGCCACAGAGGTGTTATGCAATGTATTAGAGGTGGAAGAGAAGCGGTTTGTGAAAAAGGAAGAAGGATTTTAGATGAGATTTGCTTTTGCAAAACTTCTCACCAATGCTGCTGCCTAATGAGGTAATGGAAATGGTGGTGAGGCTCAGGAACAGCCCAGATTGATGTAACGTGGCAGAGAGAAGCACAGGATCCATCCTGCAGCAGCCAGGACATCCTGATGTGCCAGTATTTGGCTTAAAACCTGGCTGCCCATCGAAAGTGGATGTGCACAAGAAGAGCCACCACCAGCAGAGATCAGCAGATGCACCTGGATAGCCCAGAGATAGGGACCAAAGAGCCACCATTGTTATGTTCACCACCAAACCTCACCCCAAAGCTCAGGGCAGAGTTAAAGTTGGTGATGGGATCTTGAGCGCTCCCCAGGACCAAGGGTTTCTCTGTGAGCACACACAGGGAGGAAAGCAGACCCCTTGGTACCAGGCTGACAAGGACAATACCCCTTAGCTGATTTCTCACCTTCCTCTCTTCTGTGATTAGTTTGCTTCCCTGAAAGCCATCCCTGGGGCTGCAGTCCCCATCCCCTGCAGTCAGTGCAAGCATCCTTTGCTTCTCCTTCCACAGCCTGCTTGTCACCGGTGTCAAAGCAGATACCGCCCTCAGGAAGGTCTACCAAGGCCAAAACCACAGCAGCCCCCACTTCCAAGGGTAGAGATCACCTCTGTAGCCAGACCACGACCGTCAGCGCTCGGGGGTCCATCAAGCAAATCAAATCAAGAATTCAAAAATTTCTCTGCTCTGAGGCGAGGGGCATCCCACATGTGAACTGTGCTCCCACCACTGAACAGACAGGTAATTCGATAATTAACTGTCAGACATTTGTAATGCCCCCTGCTTATCCAGCTTCTTTTAGCCTTAACAGTGAAATCCCTGTCAGCCTCCCAAGGAGCGAGGGGATGAAAAGCCGCTGGGGCAGCGACACCTCGAAGGAAGAGGGAAGATGTTATCTCGCTCTCCAGGCTGAATCACTCCATTTCCTCCAGCCACTTCGATTTTCTCTAATCTCAGTGGATTTCAGATTTCCTGAGTCACTTGATGTGACCCTTCTGGTGGATCACCGCAGAAGTTTCTCAGTAGACACCAGAAACTCTCTGAAACGACTATACGAGAGCCGAGGGAACCTGACCGATAGTCCTAAAGCGCCACAACCTTAACAAAAAAGGTCAGAAAAATCCCCGGAGAAGCCGCGGAGAAGCCGAACGCTCACGACGGGTGGGGGTGCCGGGATGCCGTGCA
>VXBZ01002650.1:256445-309929 GCA_013399135.1 Heliornis fulica
CCGCCTCCCCCCGCTCCGGCCGGGGAAGGTGCCTCTAGAGGGAGCTGAGCTCCGTCCGGCTCCGCGCCTGCATCTATGGTCCGGGGTTGGGTTTCTCCTCGGGTTTGGGTGGTTTTGTTTGGTTTGTTTTTTTTTTTTTCCTCTCTCTTCCCTCCTCCTCTCCGGCCCTGTTCGCTTCCTTTGCCCGCACCACCGGGGAGGAGGCAGGAAGGGAGGCGGCGGGGATGGAGCAGCTCCCCGCCGGGATGCGTTAACTCCCCGGGACACGGTAAGGAGAGAAAGGACCCCCCGCCCGGGGATGGGTTATATTGGTTTATAGGGCCCGGTACAGAGGCTGCAGAGAACCGGAGGAGGTTTGCACAGGGAACCCGGTGGGCAGAGCTGCAGGGCCTCATCCTGCACCGCCCGGTGAGCGAGATTAAAGTGCTGGGTGGTACTTGTGGGAACTGGGCTCCGGTGCTTGCGGTAGCTGGGCCGGAGCAGCGGGGGCTGGCTCTGGGCTGGTCGTTGTCCCAAAGAGGGAATGTTGCCTCTTTCAGTCCTATTTCCTCCGACTGGGTTTCTCTCCCCCATGCGAGGCCGCGGTGGTGACAGCCACACCCAGCACCCCAGTGCCAGCGCTCGGCGCAGGGCTCCGGGTGGGCAGGGTTGGCGCGAGCAGTCGGTGGGATGAACTGGGCCGCGCCCAGGACCGAGGTGACAGCCCGTTCACCCCGCTCCAGGCTGCGTCCTCGGACACGGGTACGGCATGGGTGGCTTCGCAGCCTTGCCTGCGCGGCTTCCCACCCAGGAGCACTGGGCACCTCTGGGATGGGAGTACACAGGGTTGTGGGGGGACCTTGGTGCATCTGGTGGGGCTCGTGGGCCGGTGGGACCTTGGTGCCACGTTGGGTGGGTAAACACGAATGGGGAAACTCACCCGTTCGCTTGTGTGGGCCAGGCTGGGAGGAACGAGGCTGTTTGTGCGTGCTCCGTGCAGGGGCGGCAGCAGGGCACAGCAGGCTGGTGGGCTCCCTGTCCTGGAGAGGGTCAGTGGCCCTGCACCACATGGTGGAATCGCTCCCGTGCACGAGCCTGCAAAATGCTCATCCCAGAGGATGCTCCACACATTTCCTGGAACAGGATCTTTGTAAGGCAGTGGGGGCTGGCTTCAGAGCGCCATTGCCAGGCTGGTTTGCAGAGACTGTGGCTGCTCCTCTCCCCTCCTGCAGACTCCAATTCTGCCTCTACCTCTGGGCCAGCCCCACCAGTCTTCCCAGAACCCAGGCACTTTCCTTTGGAGAAAAATGGGGTGAAGTAGTGAGCATGTCATGAGAGCAGAGAGCACACAGGAAATGCGTCAGAGACCTTTAGGGAAAGATGAAGGTGAACTGAGAAACAGTTGAGGCAAAGGTCCTTTTTTTTATTAGTGAAGATCAGCAGGTTTCAGGAAGGCTGATTCTATGCATGGCACGTGCTCTTTTACAAAGATAAGACTCCTGTGCCATTTTGGAGGTGTTGCTGAGCCCACATCCTGGGTGCTGCCTGCTGCTTTTAACCCCTTCTGACCTTCTGTAAGAGGAAAAAGTCAGGGTGCAGCTGAATATTTTAGCAGCTGCTGAGACACTGCTCCCAGTAACCTGCAGCTGCCCTCAAACCCTCTCTTA
Organism: Heliornis fulica; assembly: GCA_013399135.1. Classification (NCBI taxonomy): domain Eukaryota; kingdom Metazoa; phylum Chordata; class Aves; order Gruiformes; family Heliornithidae; genus Heliornis; species Heliornis fulica. The sequence goes on from VXBZ01002650.1 coordinate 258,092, forward strand.
AGTTCTGGAGAGCCTTTGTTTTCTGCAGCCATGGGCTGTCTGGAAGCGTGTGGGTGTCATGTCTTCCATCAAGCCCCTCCCTGCCCTCTTCAATGGGGGAACAGGGCAAACCAAAGCGGCACTGGGCTGGGAAGCAAGGACGTGACCAGCAGCGCTCCTGAGAGGTTGGGCTGAGGCGTTTTGACCCCCAGCGGGTGCTGGCATTGGGCTATCCTGGGTGTTCCCACTCTCGCCTTGCTGGAGTGGGAATTTAGGGTCCTCTCTGGGAAGCGGGTTGGGGACCGGCAGCGTGCTGACAAGGGCATCAGTGCTGCTCCTGATGTGCATGTGTGCAAGAGCACTGCAGCGCCCGTGTCGCAAGAGAAGAAAGCACTGCAAGAAACTATATTGAGAAGGAAACTGAAAATGAAAGTTCCTCTTAAATGATGGCCCCAGTCACAGCCTGCAGCTTCCCAAGGGTTTGGCAGACAGCAAGTGTGAAGAGTCGCGAGTCAGCTGCTCCTGGGGCACTGGGCTCCTGCCCTGATCAGCCATCCTTCATACCCAGCAGTTGGGTCTGCATCGTTGGTTTCCTGTTATTCGTGGCTGAGGTCTGGATTTTAGGCAGTGGGTTGTTGTGAAACATATCCAGTTGCACCTATAGACCAAGTTGTAAAAGCTCTGGAGGCTGCTGCACTCGTCTGCATCCTACCCATGGCTCAGCACAGCCCTGGGTCGTTGCAGTGTGTACAGTAGAAATCTGTACTGCTTCGGTTACCCACAAACACCAGAGAGCTGCTGTGAGCCTGGTCTTGCTTCCCCTTGCAAGGCACTGAGGCTTTGCGATGCAAGCTGGGCTGTGGGCTTGCTGAGGGCCCGAGGGGGGGCTGGGGGTGTCTGTGGGGGAGGGTACAGGGGTATGTGTATCTGCTCCAAGCGCTCCTTGAGCTCTCCATCGCGTCCCAGGGCAGAGAAGGGCAGAGAGAGGAGCAGCTCAGATCTCTGCTGAGCTGGGCAAGCAAGAGCCAGCTCTCCCCACAGCTTCACCCTCAGTCCCAGCTGCTGATTGTCATCACATTTTCAGCTTTTCCTTGGATGGAGATGTTTGAGCTTGAGGAGGAAAAGGGAAATCCTGTCCTCGGGGGCATGTAGGAAAAAACATCATCTCTGTCTGTGTGTCACTGTGTTCAGGCTCCCTGGCTGCAGCCATGCAAATACACGGTGGCTTCCTAGGCCAGGCTGATAAGCTTTGCATTTCCAGGTTCTGATCCCCGGCATGACTGCAGGCTGTGCTCTGTATTACTGCTCCAGTCTCTATTCTTTCTAAAACCCTGAATAATCTCCAGAGTGGGGTTGTCAGCTTGGACCGTGTGTTGCACTTCTCCTTTCGACACGGGTGGTTATTTGGCCATAACCAGCCCTTTTTAAAATACTTGCCCAGGATACAATTTAAACTTCTGGGTGTTGATGAATTTAGACCTAGTGCAAATCAGAAAACGCACGAAGCCTGGCCTGGGGATGTGTACAGACATGCCAGAGCACAGGCTGGGAGCTGCAGCGATCTCTCTCTAACCTCGATGGTGACTGCATGGCCGCACTTCCTTCTCTGCGAAAACCTGCGTGTGAGCAGAGGGCTAGAGGAGCTGCCGTGAGCCCTGGCCCCGTCAGGATCCCTGTCCAGAAGTACGAGCCCTGTGCTTGGCTCTCCTTGAATTTCCTTGGAGCTCACTGAAGCCCAGGGGGAAGTGGAGCCTCTGGATGTCAGAAGAGAGACCTCCTCTCCAGAAGTTGTGAGGTGCTGCAGCGCCGTGCAGGAGCCCCGGCAGCTCGCTGTGGTCGTGGTTTGCTCTTGCTGCACTTTGAGCTGTGGTGGCTGCAGGTCTGTTAGCAGCGTTGGAGCTCAGCTCTCAGGCACATTCTCCTGGTGCAGCTGGGCAGTTGTAGAGCCCTTTGTGTTGTGATTTTGTGCTTTCATCCCAGCGTGAAGCCACTGCGGATGCTGGTGGTGTGCAGCCCGTGGCACTGGCTGCGTGGGTCGGAGGATAGCTGGGAGGTTTCCAGCATGGCTTGGGCAGGTGGGGAAGGAGTTGGGTGACTTTCCTCTTCTAGCATATGACTACAAACACACTACTGAGGAGGGAGAGGAGAAATCTAGCCGAGGGACTTGTCCAGGAATCAGGGAGCATGCTGGCAAGGGAGGAGTCAGGTCGCTGGCAGAGATAAAAGAAGGCAGCTTTGTTCCTCTGAGAACTTGGGGCTTCTGAAGGCTGGCCTGGGAGGTGAGCAAGGGGCTGGGAGGCTCTAATGGCTCTGCTCAAAGCTTGGTTCGCTGACTGTCTCTCCTTGCTCCAGGCAAAGTTGACCTCCCAAGCATCATCGATCTGCAATGGCCTCAGGGAACGACAGGGACCCTCCGAGGGCCTGTGAGGGCCAGGGAAGCAATGGGCACCGTCAGTCAGGAACCCTCAATTCAGGTAAAACGGTTGCTGTGATATTCAGGGAAGGAAGCATTTCCAACCCATTCTTTTCTTCTTTTCCTTTGACTGTTTTTCCTCCACTGCTGTGTTTCTTTGAAAAGATGCTTTTTTCATACTTCCAGAGCCCTTTGCGAGCCTGGGATAACAAGTCAGCTCCATAAAGCTGAATTGAATTGGGAGAGTGCACACTGAATGCTTTTGGGAGATGTCTGGCACTGGATTAATGCAGTGGGCAGCGATGGGCCTGGAGAATGGGGCTTGAAAGTCACAGAGAAAATCGGTTGGGATGCAGGGCAGATTGCCCTGGCTGGCTGCAGAATGTCCAGCTGGTACCTGGCGTCATGTACTTTCCCTTCCCCAAGCACAAGAGAGCAAGAGGTGTTCAATGTTTAAAAGACAAACAGCTCCTGGTCTCAGGCAGTTGGTTTCAGCCTTGCTGCATGGACTGCTGGATGGAGGCAGGTCCCTGGTGTGCCTTGGTGATGAGTTACGGCTCGCCAGCCCGTTTCCTCGTGTGTGCCGAGCCCAGCAGACTGTGTCATTGCGTTTCACACTGAGGGGTGAAACTGGGAACGGGGCCGAAAGGAACCCAGGGAAAACCTCAGCTCCTGCTTCATCCCAAAATGATAAAATCCTGTTAAACACAGGTGACTTCTTAACCTGTTTTGCAGGTGGACTTGTAAATAGGACTGAGTCACTGCAGCTCGGTCAATACCTCAGATTAGAAGCTGCTTCTAAGTGTTTGTGGGTCTGAGCTCAGGCCCAGCTCCTGGCTGTTACTGTCCTGAGGATGTTATTTCTGCCCTGGTATTGCCTGGACTCCTCTGTGTCTCGCAGTACCATTTGCACTACATCCTGCATGGATACATTGAAAGAAAAAATACCCTGTCTCTCCCTTACCAAAGCCTGCAAGGTATGGAAATAAATAAGAGCAGTTGCTTATGTATGCTGATTTCCTGTTGAGGCCAGAGAGATGCTGATGTGAAAACCAGCGAGAGGATCAGGCCCTGAACTGCAACCACACTGCTTTACAGTCATGCTTCCTGTATGCTCACAAACACAGGCAGTACTGACACCCCTCTGCTTCCCAAAACTCAGGGGGGGTCCAGCTGGAATTGGGAGGTGGAATTTCTGCACTCCACCTCACAGACTCTGAGGGGAGAAGGTATGTGCAGCTTCCAGCAAGATGTGCTGTGAGATTGTGGGATGGAAGGTGGGGATTAAGCCTGGCTTTCATTGTTCATCTTTGATTGAAGTGGGGAGTAAAGGGTTTGAGCATCATCCTGAGCCCTGCCTCTACCAGCCCTTGCTTAGGGCATGGACAAGATGCTACTTCCTTCTAGTTTACTCCCAAAGTACATACTGACAAAGAGGAGGAGCAATTTAGCTCATGGATAGTCACACTAAGAGGAGCAAACGTTGCAGAAGGAGGGAAGCCCAGTGCCAACAGTGCTTATCTGAGCTCAGGAAACAGGGCTTGTTCCTCAGAACACTCAGCTTGCCCTCCTGTTCCCGTGTGTAACATGGGGGTGGCAGTGCCTCCCAGTTCGGATGTGCTAGAGGAGCAGTTTGGACAATGACATCAAGTCTCAGAGCTGGGGACAAGCCATGGCCGTGGCTGTCCTCACGCTCGCAGGTAACCCTGCCAAACAAACCTCAGCCCCCTACACTGCAGAGGGGCTGCCCCATGGGATGAAAATACTATTGCAGGGGTCACACTCAGCTCCTGCATGGACCACGTTAGCTGCACTCCTGAAGTGCTCTAAGAAAGGTGATGTATTGCTACATCCACTGGTTTCTCACCTCAGGAGTGGGGAGAGCTTGGACGCCAGGCCCGCAGGGATGTCGGGGCTGTGCCTGGGACGCCCAACCAGCCCGAGTCCCAGTCTGCTCTCCTCCTCAGGTTACCTGGGCTTTCTCATCTGCCTCTGTGTGTTTAACACTCACACAGCATGCCCAGGGAGGCGTGGGGTTTGCTCCTCCGTTGTTTGTCTTAGCTCGGGACATGGTGGTGTGCGCCAGGAAGTCCTCAGTGATAAACAGTTGCTTGGGAACATTAGTCGTGTCTGGGGGCATCTCCATGTCTTCATCGCCAAGACCACCTGCAAGAGGAGTAGGAAAAGCGTGAGCTGCCTGTTTAAACCTGGGTTCTCCTACATTCTGTAGAGCAACCAAAACCATTTAAACATATTTTCTCTAGTCTGGTGCCCCTGCAGGTCCTATCTCCAGGACAGGCACAGTGTACCGGAGCTCCCTCTGAACTGCATCCCCCTTCAAGAGGTGCTTTCTGTTTAAAAAAAAAAAAACTGTGCTGGGAAATAACTCTGCTGTGGAACTGCCTTGTGACTCCTTTGTGCTGGCCTGCAAAGTAGTTTTTCTTTAATGAAAAACTTCATGGGGCAGAGGGAGATATGTGGCCAGAGCTGAGATGCCCAACCATGTCGGGCATCCAGCTGAGCACTGGGCCCAGCCTCCCTTGGCCCTTTCGTGGGTGAGGAGATACTGGACAGGTTTCAGCTTGGGCAGCAAAGTACCGGAGCAAAACCTTGCTGCAAGCCTGGATGTGTGTTGGTAGGACACCATCAAACACAAGAATTAAAGCAGGTTCCTTGAGCCCAGTGCAGACTCTGACCATGGAATCTCCCTTGCAGATGGATGAATTTCTGTCTGTAAGCGTGTTTGCCGTTCACCCTGCAAGGAGGCTGCTGCTCCTCTTTTGGGTGGGAAGATACTTTTTCTAAGGAGCAGAAGGGGAAGGGCTTTGTGCTGTGCAGATGCCCCTGAGGAGGCAGTTTTCCATTCACCTGCCCAGAAGCTCTGCTCTGGGGTGTGCGCTGCGCAGGCTTACCCCAGCGTGACCAGGTTGGTCCCGGGTGGGTTGCTATCGACAGGTGATGGGAGCTACCCCAAATCCAGCATCGCAAACGCTGCTCGTCCCACGCTCGAATCGCAGCGCCATGAGGTGGGGTTGGCGTTCCCCTCGAGGCAGGAATGTCCACAGGCTGTTACTGGTTCCCTGGAGCTGTCTTCTCCCTTCGAGCCCATTGCTGTTTCCAGGCTGGATGTCTCTGTGCAGACAGACGCGTCCCGGCGTAGTTACTGCCTGGACCCCGCGCTCAGAAGAGATGCTGCCACAGCATCTTGCACAGAATGCACATGTCTGAGACTGGTTGGGTCTGGTCAGGGTTGTCTGCAGGGGGATCCAAGCAAGAGGCTGTTGTTGGGGTAGGTCTGGTCGAGATGTTGAGAGTGTGCTGGGACCGGGGACCGCAGGGTTGCTGGTTCCTGAAGCAGGTTCTGCCTTGCAGTGTGGGAGTTCTCAGCAGCTCAGGAGCCTCCTGACACAGCCCTGATGATCCCACGTGGAGCTCAAAGATCCCAGAGAAGTTCCAAAGCATTCTCCCCATCTCTGCTGTGGCACTGGGAGTCCAGAAGGCAGATCTTGGTCTAGATCCTTTTCCTTTGGGTGGGAGAGACAGAGATGGTCTCAGTGAGTGCGGTGACTTAGCACCTGGGAGAGAAAAGTGTGTGTCCTCCTGTCCTTGTGTTAATAAAACCAGCACTCAGGATAATTAAAACTAGGGATTTTTTGGTACACTTACTTCCTCTTTTATTCTGGCAGTGTGTTTACCCTGTCTCTCCTGAAACTGTGAGTCAGTCGGTTTCGTTTTCTGGCTCTTGGTGGAGCGGTCACTGGCTCTGCTGGCTCCTCCAAGGTGGGATTTGTTTACCTCCAAATAAACCCATTCCTGCCAAACAAAAACCAGTCCCCTGAAAACACAGCGACTAGAGCTTGTCATTTCCATTCAGCTTGCTTTATTTACCCAAACTAACATGGTGTAACTGGAGTCTCTGCACAACAGGTCCTCTCCCTTCCCCACACCCTGTCTGGGGCTGGGTCCACCTCCTCAGCGCCACACGTGGGCCTTGTAGATGCAACCAGCCAGAAGAACTCTGTGACAAGTGGCACGGCATGTTCTGGAGACTCAGAGATGGGGTTGTGTTGCCAGGACAGCTGCATCTCCTGAGCTGGGTCCTCACATCCCAGCTCTGGGATATTGCTCAGGCAGGAGCATCTCTGCATTGGAAATGCAATTTCCAGTAGCCAGAGAACTGCACGGCCAGTCTGGAGAGTGGATCAACTGGGATGCTGGGAGAGGATTTTAGCTGGGCTGTCTGCAGTGAGCTGCACTGCTGTCAGAGTGGATGGTACAGATGTGTCACCAGCAAGCCTTGCAGCCCCCTCACCCAGAGCTACAGGTGTGCACATACTGTGCTTGGGATGTTTGCCTGAGCTTTGCACCTACTTTAGTGTCTCTGAATCCCCACGCTGAGTGGTGATGCCCTGTCGAAGGAGCATCTGGCTCCTCTGATCCCTCCAACCATTTCTGTCCTCTGCAAATTCTGCATCTTAGAAAAGAAACTGGGAAGAACCATGTTACGGGGGACCTTGGTGCCAGCTCCCCCCCAAGGTGGGGTGGCTTAGCTGGCTGCTCGGGAGCCTGTGCTCAGCACAGATCGGTTCTCAAGCCGGCCGAAACCGAGCTGTAATCAAGGACATCCCGTGACGGAGCGGGTACTTCCCCAGGAGCAGCGTGAGGTGTCTGATAAGGTATCGGTCACCATGGCAACAGGGGGACCTAAACGCCTTGCCGGGGGCTCCCTGCTCTGGAGCGGGCAGGTCCTGGCCACATCCAGACCCTCCTGTCTCCCTGCTGGGCAGCGTGGGCTGGGGCCACGCGTGCCGGTCTGGGCCGGCTGGCGGGCGTGCACACACCGGTCTGGTTGGTTCTGATTCACCTCCTCGCGCGGAGCCGGTCGGTTTTGGCGCGCTGTCGGGGCCGGTGACGTGTCGCACGGGCGCGTTCCCGCGCTGAGCCCCGAATAGTTAGCGTGCCGAGCCCTGCTGTTGACTACAGCAGCGGAGGGAAACTGGCACCCAAACCCAGGCTCAGCTCACCGCCACCAGCGACCCCCGGCTCGGCTCACCNTGCCGCGGGCTTACTGCTCCCACCGTTCGCCAGCAGAGCAGGAGGTGGGGGGTGTCGGCTCTCTCACGGGCCGTGGGTGCGCTGGGCCAGGCACTCCGCCCCAACGCCTCGCGCGGTCGTTAGCGGTGCTCTGGAGTCACCATCTGGGTTATGGGTTATGAGGTATTCAAAAGCTCTTCTCCTTTCTGTTCCTGTCAGCAGCCCATGCAGAAGTTGCAAACCCGGCCCTGGCACTCCGCTGCCGGGTCGATGGGTGCGTGTGGGACCGGTGGTGTCTGCCTGAATCAGCAGGAATTGGACTAAAGTGACCCGTGTAACTCCGGCTCACGGCGTCACTGCCGATGCCGTGCCAGGGCAGGATTGCCCCTGAGGCTGAAAAACAAGATCGCTGGCTGAGGGTTGCGGGCAGGTCTAGATGGAGCTCTGCCCTCAGCTGGGGTCTGGATCTGAGATTCCTGAACTTGTTAGTGCTGTGCAATGCCCTTAGCAAGAGGCAAGGGACTGCTGCTAAGCCAAGGGTTTGGACATCTGGTTTGTGTTGTGACAGTCCTACACCTGTCTCATGCCCAAAAATGGATGCAAAAGGTGGGCCCGTGCCCCGAGAACAGAGACTGGCTCCAGACTTACTTTTCTGAGAATTAACTTAGGTTGGATTCATTTTGTTTGACTGCCAAAGGCTCATGTTAATAGAAACAGCGCAAATTTAGGCTGAAAATGAGGGAATGGGGTTTTTTCCAGCTTGGGAAAAGGGGGATGGAAGCTTCTCCCTTAACATTTTGTCCTCTTGTCTCTCAAAGAAGACCAGGTGGCAGAGGAAACGGAGGAAGTGTTTCGAAGCTACGCCTTCTACCGCTACCAGCAGGAGAGAGAGGAGAGAGGGGAGGAAGTGCCCACGGACCCAGAGCTTGTGCAGATCCCGCAGGATCTGGGCAGGTAAAATTCCACTACCAACCATATGCAAGTCCCTCAACCCCATCCCGAGGCTCTGTTACAGACCCAACCCCGGTCCTGCTTACTGGTTTTACTGGGAAGGCAGAGCCATCAGTAATGCCGTCTTTCCTGTGGGCAGCACCGGGATCCAGGTGGGGCGGCGCCTGGCCATCATCGGTGATGACATCAACGAGCGGTACGACGCGGAGTTTCGTCACATGCTGAAATCCCTGCAGCCCACCAAGGAGAATGCCTATGAGTACTTCACCAAAATAGCCAGCAGGTAAGGCCACCAGCTCCTCGTCGTGGGCAGAACACCTTCTCCTGGAGGAGAACAGGGAAGGAAGGGTCAGTCAGGGTGCAGTGCAGTCGGTGCAGCCCTTGCCCCCACCCTGGAGCAGCTGCATCCCCAACTCTGCCCCAGCACACAGCTTCACCCACTGCCCCTGGGTTGAGCTCCGAGCAAGCTCATCAGGATGGTTCCTCTGCTTTCTGTCTGCTCTTGCTCCTGCACACTGCCTGGACAGTCAGCACGTGACATTCATCTTGAAGTCCTTACACAAGTTGACCAGGGTCAGAAGGTTTGGGGACATGCTTGGGAAGCATGGCCTGTCCATCCGTAGCCAAATGAGTGTCCCAGGTCCCACTCAGGACTATGACCATCCCTGGACTGCTGCTGGTCCCACTGCTGCTTGCTTGGTACTGGGAAATCCCAATGGGTCAGATGTTCCAGAGGCACACAGCAAATGCAGTGGCAGGCTGTGGGGATGGGCTGGGACCTGCAGCCCTTGGTGTGGTCCATGTGGAACAGGATTAGGCTAACTCAGGATGAGGGATGCTCTGGAGACCTGCAGCCATCTCGTGCAGGCGATGTGTGCCCAGCTCACCCACTCAGAGCTCTGCAGTGGGGTGAAGAGCAAAGGCAAACATCTGGACAACGTACTGCCCCAACTGCCTGAGGTACAAGCTTGGATCCAGGTGGTTGTCAAGGGCTTCAGTCCTCACCTCTCTCTGTCTGGAGGGAAACTGTGATGCTCTGTACGTTAAATGGTTTGCCCAGGGTCCTGCAGAAGACCTCTGGCAGAGCCAGGAGAGAAGCCAGGGGTCTCTGGGTCCCAGGCTCCATCACCCCTGGCTTTGGCGCAGCCCCTGTGCCCCCTCTGCTCGGTGTTGTTGTCTAACTGCCTCTCTTCTGTCCTTTTCCTGCTCCCCTGTCCTTGGGAAGCCATGCTGAGCTGTTCTCACCGCTTTGCCAGCCTGAGGCGGTTAACGCACCGCAAGCAGGTAAATTAACCTCTGTCCCTCTCCTTGTGCTGCCTGTTTCACTGTTGTTCCTTCCCCGGCTCCAACTTCCCTCTCTCCCACCGAGCCCAGGCTCTGCAGAGGGGGCAGTTCCCCTTGGTGGTGCAGACAGTGACTGCCAGCAACAGGGCACAAGATTAAAACACAGGGCCTGAGTCTGCTCTTTTTCCTTTGTTTTTCCTTTGTTTTTTCTTTTTTTCCTTCTTGCTTGTCTTACTGGAAACCAGGAAAAACACCTCTAAACACTGGTCTAGATAAATCAGTGCCAGGCCTGCCCACAGAGATACAGTTTATGCCCACAGCAACCCAAAGCTGGATCAGGAGCAGTAGGGAGTGACTAGACACATTTTGGAGCTCCCCACCCCGGCCTGCCAGCCCTAGGGATCATCAGTCTAAGACAAGATCAGATCAGGATTTGGTCTTGGAAGCTGTATCTGTGCAGGAAAAGGGAAAATCCTGTTCTAATATGCTTCATCCTTAATTGTGTTTAAACTTCTTTACCTCCAGACACAGTGAGGGATGCTTTGGGACGGGTGGGTGGCCGTTCCTGTTCATTTGAGCTCGCTTGTAGGACCTACAGGCAGTAGAAGTGCCCTGCATTTGGATGGAGACCCAAGGGGAAGGCAGGATGGGCAGGGAGGTGACAGGTCAACAGCAGCCACCCCAAGGCTTCCCTTTCAGCACCTCAGAGCCTGCAGTTGTGTAGACAGGGCTCAGAGGCTCCTTTTCCCTAGGATATCCCTAACCCGGCTAAGGCAAACAGCACTTGTGACCAAACCAGTGAAAACACATCTGGTTATTGGCCAGATGTCACCCAGCCACCAACTCCCTACGCTGTCTGGGATGCACCTCGGGGTGCAGCAGCCCTGTCCCTGCTCTGTGTCCCGGAGGGCTGCAGAGAGCAGGGGTGCCTGAGCCACAGCAGTGATGTAACTAGCCCTGGGCTTCGTTTCAGCTTGTTCGAGAGCGGCATTAACTGGGGCCGGGTGATCGCGCTGCTGAGCTTCGGCTACCACATGGCCATCCATGTCTACCAGCACGGCATGACCGGCTTCCTCCGGCGCATCGCCCACTACGTGGCCGAGTTCATGCTCCGGAACCGCATCGCCCAGTGGATCGCCCAGCAGGGAGGATGGGTGAGCCTGCGGGATCACAGGTGCAGCCTGGGGGCTGTGGCACCGCGGAGGTCGAGGGGTCGCCCGGGTGCAGGCAGAGCACCAGGGGGGGCCGGGCAGCTCTGACGTGCTCTGGTTGTTCTCTGTTTCCCGTCAGGTGGCTGCACTCGATCTGGACAATGTTTACATGAAGTACATGCTGGTGGTGGTGGCCCTGGTCATGGTGGGGCATTTAGTGGTACGACGCTTCCTGAGGCCCTGACAGCTGTGGGGGCAGAGGCTGGGGGGGTCCAGCCAAGCTCTCTCTCAAATCTCTGCTCTGCATTGACGTCCCCCAAGAGAGGGGGGATTCAAAGAACCTCCGAGAGAGAGAGAGCAGCTTGGACCTGTGACCCTCCCACCGCAGGGCCAGGGTCTCTGCCATCGAAGCAGACACCTCCAAGAGCAATGGAGAGACACAGTGTGCAGGGGAAGGTTCAACTCGTTGTCTGTTTTACACCTCACTTAGCTGCCGGGGACAGAGCATCACTGTGACACTCCTCGCGTGCAGCAGTGGGGTGGAACAGGCTCCTCCAGGGGCAACAGAGTCTGGAGTAACAAATGTGGTGGTGTAATACTGCAAGTGTATGTGTGTGTGTGTGTGTGTGTGGGCACATGGGGCTCGTCCACTCCCTGGGGCAAGTGCAGAGCTCCCCGTTCGCTGGTGGCTCTTGCCCAGACCATGCCAGTGTTCGGAGAGGGGCTGTAAGTCACTGGAGGGGCAAGCCAGCATTGGTTCATGTGGGGCTTGCTTTCACCCCCAAATTCTTGAGCCCAAGGACTTGAGTCTTCTCTTTCCTTTCACCAAGCATCCCTGCCCCGTTTTAAAGAAACACGCTGACTGCCAGTCCTCTGACGATGGGTGGCATCATCTGCCAGCGCTGGCAGGCGGCTTTTCCCTGCCACAGCCTGACCCTGGAGACCTGCGGCTCTCCCGGGGCTGGGGCACAGCCTCAGGGCCCCCTGGAGCTCACAGGCTGCGTGGCAGCAGCCCTGGGAAGCACCAGCAGGTTTCCAAACACTAAAAGGCCGTGGAGTGACTAATGGTTGGTGCAGGCAGCCTGCCTGCGCGCCTGCCCGGCCGCCGGCTCTGCTGGGGTTTCTGTTCAGACGGTCAGATGCTGGCAACAGGCAGCCCAGTTGTGACCAGTTGGTCTCCCTTGCTTTCAGTGGGAGGTACTGGAGTTGCATCCCAGCCCTGCATCAGCTCTTTGCCTTCTGAGGCAGGATGGTGCAGGTGTGCCCAGGGCCACGGTGCTTAATAGCAGAGCTCAGGCTCTTCTGGGCACTGGGCAGTGCCTTGACCTCGTTCCGTTCGTGACTAATGCTTGAGCTGGTTTTTGGGGGATGGAGGGAACATGCTCCACTCCCCCATCCCAAATCTTTTAGACTTTTGCAGTACAAGAGGAATAGTCCCAGTGTGGACTGCGTGGGTTAGCTGTGTTCTTACTCCAGGTGACTGTTAGGCTTGAAACTGTGACTGGCCCTTTCTGAGCCAAACTCCCCTATTCTAGCATCACCCATCTCCTAGAGCAGGTCAGCCAGCTGGAGGAGGGAGCCAGAGGGACCTTGGAGGTAGGAAATGAGCAGTGGTCCTATGGCTGGGCTCTCCTGATGCAGACAGAGTCCTTCTGGGCTGCAGCCCGGGACAGCGGCAGTTGCAGTCCCGTAGCAGTACCCAGGCTGAGCCCTCTTGCCCTCTGCTGTCTTTCCACCGTGGCTGGAGCAAGGAACCTGCCTGGCAAAAGCAAAACGGGCCAGGTGACCACAACTGACAGTGCTCTGAGCCGTCCCTGGGGCCTGGGGATCGCCAACCCGGGGCAGCCCAGCTCAGCTGGAGCCCTGCCTGGTGTCTCAACCAGCACAAGAGCCCTAGGGGGTCAGAGGGATCCTGAGAGCAGCTTGTCTGCACCACTGTAACAAAGGCATTCATTCTAGACCGCAGTCTGATCTGCTTTTAAACCCCTCCAGTATCACTGACTCCCACCTAAGTATTCCTATCTTAATCTTTACCTTCAGAGGGGCTTTTTTTCCTCCATGCCTTCCCCTTTGCCACAGTCCAGACTTGTTCTACGTGTCCTGTCCCCCCCAGACGGGACACCTTCCATCCTTCTCCTTGCAGCTGCAGAGGCCTAGCAGGACCAGCCATCATTTTATAACACTTATGCCCCTTGCATTCCTGCCTCTCTTAATAGAAGAATAGCAAACTGCTCTGCCTCTTTTCCTATCAGGGTCTTTCTGTGCTTATCATTTTGACCCAGACCCTTTGTGCAGTATCCCTTTCCCTGGTGGAGTGCCCTGGACTGTGCTTAATAGAAATGCATTAAAATATTTGCTGTAATATTCCTCTTCTGTCTATCTCTGGTTTGGTTGCTTTACCTGTTTCCCCGTGCTGAGGCAGCAGATCTCCTGTGGACTGACCCCCGCAGGCNGGGCTCGTCCACTCCCTGGGGCAAGTGCAGAGCTCCCCGTTCGCTGGTGGCTCTTGCCCAGACCATGCCAGTGTTCGGAGAGGGGCTGTAAGTCACTGGAGGGGCAAGCCAGCATTGGTTCATGTGGGGCTTGCTTTCACCCCCAAATTCTTGAGCCCAAGGACTTGAGTCTTCTCTTTCCTTTCACCAAGCATCCCTGCCCCGTTTTAAAGAAACACGCTGACTGCCAGTCCTCTGACGATGGGTGGCATCATCTGCCAGCGCTGGCAGGCGGCTTTTCCCTGCCACAGCCTGACCCTGGAGACCTGCGGCTCTCCCGGGGCTGGGGCACAGCCTCAGGGCCCCCTGGAGCTCACAGGCTGCGTGGCAGCAGCCCTGGGAAGCACCAGCAGGTTTCCAAACACTAAAAGGCCGTGGAGTGACTAATGGTTGGTGCAGGCAGCCTGCCTGCGCGCCTGCCCGGCCGCCGGCTCTGCTGGGGTTTCTGTTCAGACGGTCAGATGCTGGCAACAGGCAGCCCAGTTGTGACCAGTTGGTCTCCCTTGCTTTCAGTGGGAGGTACTGGAGTTGCATCCCAGCCCTGCATCAGCTCTTTGCCTTCTGAGGCAGGATGGTGCAGGTGTGCCCAGGGCCACGGTGCTTAATAGCAGAGCTCAGGCTCTTCTGGGCACTGGGCAGTGCCTTGACCTCGTTCCGTTCGTGACTAATGCTTGAGCTGGTTTTTGGGGGATGGAGGGAACATGCTCCACTCCCCCATCCCAAATCTTTTAGACTTTTGCAGTACAAGAGGAATAGTCCCAGTGTGGACTGCGTGGGTTAGCTGTGTTCTTACTCCAGGTGACTGTTAGGCTTGAAACTGTGACTGGCCCTTTCTGAGCCAAACTCCCCTATTCTAGCATCACCCATCTCCTAGAGCAGGTCAGCCAGCTGGAGGAGGGAGCCAGAGGGACCTTGGAGGTAGGAAATGAGCAGTGGTCCTATGGCTGGGCTCTCCTGATGCAGACAGAGTCCTTCTGGGCTGCAGCCCGGGACAGCGGCAGTTGCAGTCCCGTAGCAGTACCCAGGCTGAGCCCTCTTGCCCTCTGCTGTCTTTCCACCGTGGCTGGAGCAAGGAACCTGCCTGGCAAAAGCAAAACGGGCCAGGTGACCACAACTGACAGTGCTCTGAGCCGTCCCTGGGGCCTGGGGATCGCCAACCCGGGGCAGCCCAGCTCAGCTGGAGCCCTGCCTGGTGTCTCAACCAGCACAAGAGCCCTAGGGGGTCAGAGGGATCCTGAGAGCAGCTTGTCTGCACCACTGTAACAAAGGCATTCATTCTAGACCGCAGTCTGATCTGCTTTTAAACCCCTCCAGTATCACTGACTCCCACCTAAGTATTCCTATCTTAATCTTTACCTTCAGAGGGGCTTTTTTTCCTCCATGCCTTCCCCTTTGCCACAGTCCAGACTTGTTCTACGTGTCCTGTCCCCCCCAGACGGGACACCTTCCATCCTTCTCCTTGCAGCTGCAGAGGCCTAGCAGGACCAGCCATCATTTTATAACACTTATGCCCCTTGCATTCCTGCCTCTCTTAATAGAAGAATAGCAAACTGCTCTGCCTCTTTTCCTATCAGGGTCTTTCTGTGCTTATCATTTTGACCCAGACCCTTTGTGCAGTATCCCTTTCCCTGGTGGAGTGCCCTGGACTGTGCTTAATAGAAATGCATTAAAATATTTGCTGTAATATTCCTCTTCTGTCTATCTCTGGTTTGGTTGCTTTACCTGTTTCCCCGTGCTGAGGCAGCAGATCTCCTGTGGACTGACCCCCGCAGGCTCTGCCGCTGTGCTGGCTCTGAGCAGCCCATGGCCCCGCGCCCCCGTGTCCCCTCGCCCGTGTATTCCCCTCGCGTCTGATCCACACACGACTTCATCCACCATCCTTCCACCTGCCTGCCGCTCGCGAGCAGAGCTCCAGGTTTCCTCAAGGTCTCAGGATGCCTCTCTGGTGCCAGCCAGCCTGACCATCCTCATCTCATCCCCAGTTTCCCATCCCCACTCTTACCGTCTTTTTCCGGGTGCAGACACCAGCAGATGGAGCCTTTTTGCCACGACGAACACGAATTGTCCGAATTGTCGTTTTCCTTTTAGTCCGCCGTGTTATCAACATGTCACTGTCCTCTAGGCCAGTTGTCTGGTTTGGTCGTGTCTCCAGCAGGACTTTTTCAGGGGACCTTGGCAAGAGAACAGCACATCAGCTTTTATTCACTACTTCACCCACACCCTCCAACCATTTGGAGAGAACTTTTGCTTTTACAAAAAGCCACACTGCTCCTGATTTATACTCATCTTCTAGATAAGGTGATTCAACTTGCAAAACAAATTCAGCTGTAAGGACAGCAGAATTTACATGAAAAACTTTGGGTTTCAGCTTTGTGGTAGATGACCAAGCCTTGGTGAAGTCTGTGATACCAGGGCAGGGAAGGGAACTTCTAAAATAGGTGCTGTAGCAAAGGAGAGTTTCTGTTTTACCCATTTTCTCAGGGGATTTGCAGGAAGGATTGTCTCAGGATGTCAGTGTGTGGTCTCACTCTGCTCTCACCTCTCCTAGCCTTCCTCACACTGGTTACCAAGTGGGAAAAAAGGTTTAAACTGGGACTGTGAATGGGCAACTGGTGTGTAGTGCTGTGTCCTGTCACTGGATGGCAACAGCACTGCAGGCACAGCCTGGGTGCTGGCTCCCATGGAAGGGGAACCCACCCTTCCAGGACCCCTTTTCATCCAGGTGACCTCAGTGTCCATCAGCTGTGGCTCACACTGTGCTTCCACCCATAGCAAGGGCAGGCATCACTGGTTTGTACCAGGCTGCTGTTGGGGATTTGGGGAGGAGAGGGGGGACAGGAATAGGCTATGGCAGGGTTGGATTGCTGGGATCAGAACAGCCCAGGATGAGAAGGCTTGGACCTCCCCAGAAGCTCTTTGTAGGGTTGGGGGGCAGGGGGGGGGAGCTTTCTTGAGAGCTACAGTCGGATCTACCTCAGAGCACCATCCAGGAGAGTTTGGGCAGGGGGCCTGGACAAGGTACCTCAGCCCACTGTGAATTTGCAGAAGGCTTTTGCTCTGGAACCGGCAGCACCAGAGCCATTTCTACAAAAAACCCAAACCCCAACTCCAACCCTACTCCCTGCTCTAGAAGCAAAAGTTCCAGTTAAAACTTCCTGCCTAGAATGACCCAAACTTCCCTACAGGGCTGGAACAGCCCGTGTATTGTGCAGGGATAGAGCCCTGATCAACCCCTTTCACCAGCATACACTCTGTGACCACCCACCCGGTCTCAGATTTCACTCTGCAGGAAAGCTGTCCCCTCTGATGTGCTGAGCAGCAGGCTGTCCCTGCTGCCACCTGGGGATGGCTGCACCAGGGCTTCGCCTTCTTGCCCTGGGGAGCAAGGGTGCAGAGGTGGGAAGGCCTCAACTGGACATGGAAGGCAGAAGATGAGGGGAGGGCTCCGACCTGGCTGTTTACAAGGAGAGGATTGTTCACTCAATCAGCTGGGTTGGAAGGAAGGTCCAAGCCTTGCTCAGTGCAAGGCTGCCTAAATCAGTGCAGGGTTTGGTGGGGAGCTGCTGCCGTTTGTCTAGCACCAGAGACTCCAGCTAGGGTTGCATCTGAGGAGGGTCTGGCTTGCTCTGATGCCTACAACAGAGCTGCTCCCACTGGTACCAGCTGGCTCACTCCTAGACTGGGTAGGAAGAAGGGCCAAAGAAAGCCTGTACCATTTCCCTTCTCCACCTGGCCCCCAGGATCAACAGATGGGATGGCTTCAGCATTGTGCTGCCCAGTGAAGGCTGAGCTGTACCCCAGAAGCAGCAAAGAGGGGTGCAGGCTGACCAGGTAGCAGTGCTGGTCCCTGGGGTGGAGGAACTGTCGTGGAGGGAAGTCAGGGCAGCTGGTCACAGCCTGACTCGAGGCCATGAGCTGTGAACTGTGGCTCCCTGCACCTCTCTGTTGGCCCCATGTGTAACCGAGGGTGCAGGAGGGGAAAGGTCCATGTGGTGGGGACTTCTTTGGGTGGGAGGTTACTCTAGGAGAGGTATGAAGGGAACAGGGAGTTGTCTGGACAGAAAACTCATGGTTCCAGCAGAGGCACCTGTGTTGGGAGAGTGGGCAGAAGAATTTCATCCAGAGGGTTGTGATGGGTGCACAGAAAAGCGGAGAGAGTCTGAAGGAAAAACCTGATTTACTGAGCCTACCGAGAACACTTTTTACTTCCACCATCCCCTATCTCTTTCCTTCTGGATGGAGGGATCTGCCTGAGCTGTTCTGTGCCTGTCAGACCCCCTCTCCAATGGAGCCATTCCTCCCTCTGCTAGCCAAACCCTGAGCCATCCCTGCCAAACAGTGCGTGCCACAGGGCTCAGGCTGGCCGCAGACACCGGTCCCCTCAGGGTCAGGGCTGGTGGCAGCCTTCCCTGCAGCTCTGGGGGGGTGTTACACTATACTTGAAATCATGCTGTCACTGTTAATTCTGGTTCTTCCTGGCCATTTCCCCAGTAGCAAAACGCATGGTGCTTCCTCCACCTCCCTCCCCCACCCCTCCAGGAGGCCCCAGGTCCCTCCCAGTGTCACAGGAATGGGACAGGGGATATGATGGAGCAATACAACATGCCTTGCACTGACTTTGGAGGGGAGGGACTGGGAAACACCTTTCTTTTCCAGGGGGAGGGGGAGAGGAAGACCACACGTTGTCCTAGTAGCAGTGGGGAGATGGGGAATGAGCTCAGCCTTCCCCCAGTGCAGGTCATCTTTAACTGGCAGGTGATGAGGCTGTGTGGAATGTGGATTGCTTTTACCTGAAAAAAAAACCCCAACCAACCATTTATTTCATAAATACTCTGTTTTAAAATGATGTAATATATATATATATATGTGTGTGCGTGTGTGTGAAAATAAAAATGGTACCTGCAGTGCAAACTCATTTCCTGGCTGTGTTGAGGGTTTTCTTCCAGCAGCTGTGTTCCTTGGCCCTGGGTAGCTCTTGGGAACACCATGGGATTCCCTGCTCAAGCTTTGTAGTCCCAGTTGCCCCGTTAGTTTTGGGCTATCAGATCTTCTTACACCTTTTCCAGCACGAAGACCTAGATGGGGAGAGAAATCTGCTACTGAAACGTGCTTTGCCATCCCTGAGAGGTGCCTTTGCAGCAAAGGCTGCAGGGATGAGGGTGACTGCTGTAGTGACCTGCTGTCTGACCAGCCTCTCCACCAGCCCAGCCTTTAGGTTCTTATCTCTGATGAGTCCACACATCCCTAGCAGGAAACAATAAGGATAGGAAATTGCCAAAGAAAACTCCATTAGAGGAGTGCAGGGACTGCCATAAAACACTCCAGCAAATGAACTGGAAACTGTGGTGGCATCAGAACGGCCTCACATGCACACGACGGGGAGGTGCAGCCGCTGCCCTGCACGGGACCATGACAAGGGTCTCCCACAGGTAGAAGCCCCAGCCGAGCCCAGAGCTCCGCAGCCGAGTGCAGCCAGGGCTGGCACAGAGACAGGACCTGGGGCTCCGGGACAGTCGCTGCCTCTCCCAGATACCATCTCCCACCGCACGGGGCTGTGAGCATGCCCTGAGCTGGTCTCTGGGTCACTGGCTGTGGTGGGGGGCACAGAGCCCAGAGCAGCACCTGGGAACTGCGGTGGGGCAAGGGAGGTGGTGTCTCCATCAACCCTTTCTGATGAGTGTGGAGCATCCTTCCAGCTTCCCTGTCCCTGCTCTCAATGGCTCTGTTCTGGGTGAGGGCACTGGTGGAGGTACCGTCACTGCAGGTCTCGGTGCCGTACCCGAGGTGGCTTTACAACCTCTGCCCCGTCAGCAGGCAGAGCAGCAGTGCTGACATCGTTCAGCCAGCTCAGCGGTGAATCCAAGTGACTCCACAGTCCCTGTCTGCTGCTCTGCCCATCCCCCATCACTGCAAACACGTCTGTCTGTCCGCCAGAGCCGTGGCAGCTCAGTGCTGATACCCTTCAGGCACCCCAGTGCCCGGTTCAGACACCTCCGAATACCCGTCGGCCCAAACGACGGAGGAGAAACGGGGCAGGATGCCTGCCAGGAGGGTCTGGGACCAAGGGGAGGGTCTGGGACCAGAGGGAGGGTCTGGGACCAGAAGGAGGGTCTGGGACCAGAGGGAGGGTCTGGGACCAGGCCATGCCCAATTTCTGATGAATTAATCCCGGGCACTCTATGGGAGTGTGGCGAGGAGGAGGAGGAGAGGAGATGAAGGCTCCGGTAATAAATTGCTGGGGAAAGAGCGGGGCTCAGGCTTTCCACACAACCAGCCAGTAGCAAATTAAGCATCAGAATGGAAATAAATATTTACCCTCTAGTTCCTGGCCTCTATAAATAGCTGTATGACAGAGCTGCCAGTTGGTACTCTGGGATTGCACTGGTGAGGCTGGAACAAGATGAGAGAGCTCCCAGCCCCACAGCCCTGCACAGACCGGCTGCCCTGGGGCTCCCCACGGGACAAACACACTGCCTGAGCTCTGTCCTTGCTGTCACTGCCTCTCTGCACAGGTAAAGGTTAAACTTTAACAAGGTAAGTAGCCCTAATTAAAGAGCCAACTGCTCCTGTAATCCACTTTGTGTCCTGCCCTAAAACCAGATCAGGCTCCTAATTAAGTTACCAAAAAAGCCCCAAATTAAGGCCACAATATTACTGAAGTATTTGCCTTTGGCCATTCAAATAGAACTGACCCTAAACCAGAACCCAAGATCTGGTAGCAATCTAGATCTAGATCTGGTGTTTGAGACAAACCTTGTCCTTAAACTGGGTCAAACTCCAAACCACCCCGAGCTTTGTGGAAATAAAGAGCTCTTCTGCTTAATTACCAGGATATGAAATGAGAGTGGGCAGGAGCTGGGAAAACACACTTAGTTTTATCATCTTAATTTTTTTTAAATAAAATCCCTTCGCTCCCAGGCAGGTTTCCTTCACTTGGCATGTGTTTGAAGATGCTCAGCCCCTGGCTAAGACTCAGCAGCTGTCAGACAGTGTCAGGGATACGCTTCCTGCCGAGGGCTCGCTCCCACCCCTTCATCTCACACATCACTTCCAGCCCTGCTCTCTGGGATTGCACATGGGACCTGCCCCCTGGCACTAACACACTGAAGGGAAGAGCCTTTGATCTCCCAGCCCAAAGGGGAACACGTGCAGCAGTAAAACCCCAAAGTGATTGACATGGCCTGGCACTAGCACCCCTGACAGCAGCGGTGCCGTTGTGGCAGCACTGTGAGAAGAGCTTGCAGCAAAGAGTTTACTAAGCCAGTGATGGGTTGGCTTGTTCTCCAGCCTGTGTGTTGGCAACTGGAGATGTGGATTCTGCTGAAATTTATTCCTTTTTCTTACATCTCCCTGGATTTCTCTAAACAATCTCCACAAATCATGGTGGTCTGGGCAAATTCAAGAGAAGACACCCCTGGAGGTACGTCCATCAGTTGCACAGTGGGATGAGATGAGCTTGTTCCAGCAGATGTGACCGTTCTGGCATGTGTGAAGTTGGGCTCTGCTCTGCTCTGCTTTCCTGGCAGTCAGACAGCTTTCTGGAGCAGAGCTGGAGTCTGCCAGATATCAAAAGCTCTGGCAGAGCAATTTCATGTCTGCACTCAATATACCATCTAGACAGACCCTTATCATCAGATGGCCATGGGGAATACTGCAGTAACTCAGTGCCCTTGGAGGGATCACTGTTGCAAAAGGAGGAATCTCTTCTATTACAGTTAAAGGCCTGATTCAGCACAAAGCAAGCAATAAATACAGTTTTCTACTTACATCAATCATTGAAGGAGACCAAACTATAACACTGTCTTTGTACAAGTCACATTTCTAATTCAGAACTCCCTCTCTCCTAAAATGCCCTCACATTTGCTTGAACCACCTCTCTTCCCATCAACTTGTCCACAGAATAGTCCAGGGAAGCACCCTGGCATTTACCATGTGCTGACTGTGCTCCTCTGAGGGGGATTTACACCCGAGATTTGGGTGGGGGTGTTCTCCACTTGCTCTGCAGCACCTGGACAAAAGGTCAGGAAGCTGAAACTGGATGAGGCTGGGATGACACCCTCTTTGTTGGCAGAACACAAGTGGCACAGGATGTTTCACAACTCTTTTGTTCCTTGTGATCTTCTTGCAAGAACCTATGGCTAAACAAATGTGTATGACCACGGCTGAGCCCAGAGCTTTCCTTACCAACAAAGCAATCCCACCCTCAAGGCACCAAGGCAGCTTTCTAAGAAGAAAGGAGCCTTTTTTAGCAGCTGGCACGTGTGAGTGAGGAAAAGACAGACCTGGAAAGACAGCAAAATTCTGGCACTCTCCAGACCTCGAGCCTTGCCTTTAAAGCAATTCACTCATTTTGCTGTTTGCAACGTTACTCCTGCTGCAGAAAATACCCCACGCTCCAGCAGAAGCCTTTGCTGTGGAGAGGACTTTGTGTGGACCTTCCTACCAAGGGGAGAACCACCCTGACTGCTGAGGAACTGACCTGAAAAGCCACAAGAGAAGGACATGGGGAATGGATGTTGCCTTTCTCCTGTGGTGCACTTGCTCTCCCTGCCTGGAACGTGCTGGTATGTGATGGCAGCACTTTGGAGAGAGCGCTGCAAGGGGCCAGAGTCACGTTACACACACATCTCCACATCTGAGGGGAAATAAAGAGAAAAAAGGCGTTGAAAGAGTCGCTCACAAAAAGACAAGCAATGGTCCTAAATAGGAGTAACACCAAGGTTAGAGCTGTTAATTCAAGAAAAGGATGCACACTTCAGAACGAAGTAAATGGAAACAAAGTATTTGTCCTATCTCCCAAATACTGTGGTTTCTGCTCCTTCAATAAAACCTTGGTTTCTGTGGAATCTTTGTTTTCCCTGTGCTAGGGATTCCCTCCAGTCCCTGTGCTCTTTCTCCTTTTCCCTTTCCACAATGACTGAAGAAACACAGAAGTAAACCACTGTTTTTTTATCCTAACACAACATCCTCAGAGCCTTGTTTTGATGCCTTTTGATAGATTCACAAATAAAGTCACCAAAACTTTTCCTCCAAGTAAAAGGGGCATTTCCATTAAAAGAAAACAAAAATACCCTGATCTAAGTGCCTCGACCAATCTAATCTCAGGCTGAACTATATAATAGATGCAGGTTTAGAGGGGATGTAACAGGAGGAGGGAAAGGTTAAGTTATAAATCACAGGCAGGAGGCTGAGTTAGCCAGGCTGTGTCAGGAAAGGGTTACACCATCCTGCTCTGGGAATAAGAGCCATCCTGTCTACTCAAGTTCACCCTTGGATGCCTGTTGCTGGTGCTTGTCTTACTTTCCAAGTTCCCCTTCTGAACTACCCAGCTGGGGAAACACCCAAGAGCTATTCTTACAGCTGTAGAATATACAGTGAAGGGACCAGGGGCTATATGCTGCATTTTAGGACCTCAGGGAGGTAAGTGCTGCCCCTTGGATCCCAGGTTTCTTCTGAAAGTGCCATCAGGAAAACCCTCTCCCCAGTTTGCTTGTGACTGATGCACATGGTGCCCTTACTGCAAAGCTCAGATGGAAATCTGCACCAGTGTAATGTAGGGCACATCAGCACATTAAAGTGAACTCGATTTAAGTGCGAGTGTCACTCGGAACAGCAATAGCTTTTCTCAATTAACTCTGCGTGGAGGAAAGACCTTGAAGTGCATTTTAAACTGCTATATTAAGGCATTTCAAAACCCTTGGTGCACACTATTATTCTGGCTCGCTTCAAACCTGATATCCAAACTTGACATTAAGCCAAGGGTTGTGAACATGACTTAGTAAGACGTAACCAAGCAGCTGAGCTGCGGCAACACTTAACCCACTGCAATACATCACAGCAGGGACTCCACACCATTCCCACAGCCTGTTATTTTTCACTTTTCTGAGGGAAAGGCAAGGTCCTCTGAAACAAAAGAGGGATGTGCATGCCTCTACACATCCCCCAGCACTGTGCCAGCAGTGCCAGGAGCTCAGCATCCCGCTGTGCAATGACAGCATAAACTGTTTCCCTGTGAGGGTGACGCAGCCCTGGGCCAGGCTGCCCAGAGAGGTTGTGGAGTCTCCTTCTCTGGAGACATTCCAGACCAATCTGGACATGTTCCTGTGTGGTTTAATCTAGATGATCCTGCTCTGGCAGGGGGTTGGACTGGATGATCTTTTAAGGTCCCTTCCAACTCCTGGCATCCTGTGATGAGCCGGCGCAGTTAGGGACAGCGCCACCGCGGTTTGACTGCCACCAAGCACTCCAGTAAGGCAGGAACGGGGCCTCGGGGGTCCAAGGCAAAATATTTTACATTGTATTAGTGCTGGGCGGGGCCTATGCACGTGGTTAATTAAAGAGGCTCAGCTAGAGAGTGGTAATTTGTTAATTACCACTGAGTAACTGAATTGCCACCGTCTGCCTGTCTGCACACTAAGCTACTCCTCACATGAAGGGCAGCGGTGAGCTGTGTCCGTTAACATTCATTCTTCTGGCAACTCCTGTGAGCAGATAAGACCAAACACTCCCCTGCCGGTTATCACACGTCAGCAGCTCCGTACACCAGCCCTGACAAACCACATGATGATGCTCTGAGAGGCTCCAATATTCCAAATTACCTTCGAAACTCAGCCCAGCTTCTCATCTCCCAGCTGGCCACAAAAAGATGCGGAGACTCCAGCCACGGGTGAGACCCTGTGGACAGCAGTGGGGAGTCGGGGTGTGCCTGGTGCTCCCCGAAGGCAGAGAAATCCCAAGCTGAGCCCTAAATTAAAAAAACATATAAATAAAAAACACCTTTTTTTTTGCTGTTCATCTCACAACAGGGTTTGTTCCTAGGATTAGCTATAATCAGACAGGATGGAGAAAAGATCTTGTGCCAGTTCTCTGGCACATCAGAGACAGCAGCATCTTGCAGGCAGTGCTGTGTAACACACTGAAAACTGGACTCGATTCCCCAAAAAAGATGTTTTAGACATTCCCTCTAGTGGAGAGAGGACAGAAATTCAAGCTCCAAGGTTTAGCTCAGAGCAATTTGCATCCAAGTTTTGAAGGGCTGCGAGCTGGGCTGCCCAGGGCCACCTTGGTGCAAAAAGCCAAGTGACCAGTTGGAAATTCCTGTATCATTTCATATTATCCAGAAATTTTATAACAATGCACGTGAAAACTTTTAAAGACATATTTCTATTCACCAGAAATAAAAGTAGGGATGATGATGATGATGATGATGATGATGATGATGATGATGATGATGATGATGATGATGATGAGTAGTAGTAGTAGTAGTAATAGTAGTATTTTTAATGGCTTGCCTATACAGAAAAAGGAAACATTTTATTTTGCCATGTGAAGTCTGGCAGGTTTGGGGTGCTCAGGAGATGGTCACTGCTGGGAAGGTGCCTCCCTGGCCACCAGGGCGTCCTTTGCGGCAGCCGGGTGAGCGCACTCGGGCTCTCGTCGCTGGCAGACGAACCAGGACGACTTTATTGCCGATGTAAATCAGAGATGCTCCGCTGCTTTCCGAGGAGCACTGCAGATTTATGCCAGGAGCTGACCCGGCATCTCTATTTTCAAAACTAGGGCAGATTGAAATATGCTGTTTTTCAGTAATATATTCAGGCTAACAGGGCTTTTATATTTGGGCAATTAATCTTGCACAGACTGAGAACCTCTTGGGACAACGTGCAAAGGTTGCTAAGAAGAGAAAAACAAACACAGTTGTGTAACTCAGCTCTCCCATGTCTTTTCTTTCATGGAAACACATTGCAGTGATACGGCAGCGATCTGAAACCCAGCAGCAACATCACTTTAATAATCAGAAGCACGCCAAGACCCAGTAAAGAGATGATTTTACTAACAGGTAGGATTACTTCATCTGGTATTACTGTAAAATGATTCAAACCAGAAATATTGAGTCATAAATCTGTGGTAACAGAGGAAAACCAGTACTGTGCTAGAGAAAGTCCTTCCGGTTCCTGGCGGGACCGTCCCCCCCGGCTGCACGTGTTCTCGTGCAGAAGGGGAGGCCGGGGACACGCACACGTGTCCGTGCACGTCCTTGCACTGTATGTAAAATCACCCTGGGTCCAGGACTGATCCCTGGTTGGTGCCACCAAAGACTCTTCCCAAAGCTGATCCTTGTCTTACTGCGCTCCCCCTCACTGTCTCTTCTGCCTGTCTGCCCAGCAGCTCTCCAGCCAGCATCTTCAACTTCATCCGTGCCTCAGAGATGCTGGGACAGACGCCACACAGGAGTCCAGACGAGCAAGGAGCACTACATCCTCTTTAGGAACCAGACATCTGCCCAGGAGACAGCACCCACCTGCCTTGAGCCCCCTCTGGCAAATCCATTAGGTGTGTTATCCGTTTTTCCACGTACCACCACACCTTTACTTGTCCCCTACTCTGCTCTAAAGCTCGAGTAGGACTGATACACAACTTTAAGGCTTGTAATTGCCTCTGCTATTTTTGTTCTCTTTGCATTTGCTTTTCCCCAGTCAGGCAGCATCATCCACAGCCTCACAGCCCTACTGAGAGCCCTGTGATATCACCCTCTGTGTTTAATTCTCCCAGCACATTTCCCTCCAAACCAGCCCGGGAGCACAACTGTGAGGTACAAACACACCACTGCAACAGCAGCGCTTCGATTTACGGCAGCTGAAAATCTGTCCCTTCACACTGGATTGGGTTTTTTTTTCCTCTTTCTCCTCCCACACATACAGAAAAAACAATTCCTTCTAGCTGAGGAAAAACAGATCTTCTTGGTTCTGTGTTGTAATTTAACATTCAGCTAGGAACCAGCAATTCTGCCTCTGGCCATGAAATTCAGGTAATGACCCATAACTGAAGTAAATTAGTGTTTAATTTCCCATCCCTTACAGACAGCTTACTAAAGGAAATTGATTTTTAGCTTTTTTTTTTCTTTTTCATTTAGCAGGCTTGTGTAATGTCTTTATTTTAGATATAAGTGGTTTCCAGTGAATTTTAGTCCAATCTCATGCCCTGGTGAGCACCGAAAGCATCAGGTTAATCAAGGTGGTGTTGTGGGGATGGGGCAGGGACACCCTCATTTGTGCAGTGGGCTCTGGTCTTGGAGTACATCAGCAGAGCTCACGTAGATGTAACACACAGAGATGTCCCACTGGTCCAGGACTGATCCCTTATGCACAACCTCTTACACAATTTGTACAGGACACACTTTAATTCATACTTCTGTGCTCCCGATGCGCTCCCGGAGAGACATTAGGGTGCTCCTCTGTCCCACACAGCCACTCTCCAGTTTACAGGTGAGATCCTTGTCCTCAACCCAAACCAAGAGCCTCAGATGTCACACCTCAGTGCTGACCAGACCTAGGAGCCAGTCCTGACCTCTGCTTGGTTGCTCAACCACAACCAGCTCTCCTGTAACTCTCCCCGAACGAGTGAACGAGGGTTCTCTTGTGTAATCTGATGCAGCCACCGGCACATGCACACACCCCCACCCTTTTTTCTGCTATTTAGGTAAAACTCAGCCAACAATTTCTTCATTGTATAGCAGCATCAGCACCAGAGACAGAAGCTGGCCTTGGATGCCCAATCCTCTTTTCCTTGCAAGGGAGAGAAAGGCAGGAAGAGACGGTAAGGTTTTTTACAGCTCCTACCCCATAAGGTTACAGCAGCTACGAGACAAAATAAGGTTTTATAAGGAATGTTATTTTCAACCCTCTGTTACTTCTGCAGTCCATCAGGTTAGTCTGGCAACTGCAAAGGAGTTGGGAGAATGGGAAACCTGTTTTTATTTTGCTGAAGTGCTACGGAGGAACCAGAACTCTGCTGGTGCCTTTAACACTTTAAAAGCACGACTAACAGCTATTATTTTTCTCAGTGTTCAGTTGATTTTCTGGTTCCACAGACACTTTAATAGTGCTATAAATTGTCTGGTAAAGGAACTGTTAGTTAGAGATGGTGTTGGGGGCATTTGTTTCTTACCGATGTACAAATCGGGTCGTGCTGCTGGCGTGCGTTTCGGAAGAGCAGCAATTTGTAGTGTGATGCTAATTCTAACAACTGGCTTAGGATATTGCAAAGCATTAATTGTGAATTAAAATCCCAAACATATGACTGGGCAGGTCAGTCCTGTCCTCATGCTCCCTGTTTCAGAGTGCCAGGGACATTTCTCCTGGTGAAGGAATTTGTCTGTGCCCGCTTCTCTCTTCTTGCACGGCTAAACCCCAACCTCTCCTGAGTGCCGGCAGAGAGCTGCTGTGCTCCTGGTGAATGCTCCCTGCTATCCCCAGGGAATGCTAATTGAGTTTTAATTCCTTGCTGGATCTCAAGGGCTGGTGGATAGAAACCAAAGGAAGGAGGGCAGGAGACTGGCAGGTTCAGTGCACTAGTGAGGACCACGGCAGGGAGATGCTGATGGGACAGGGAATGAAATGCTAGATGTTATCCTTGTTGCAGCACCCTTGTCTGGGAGGAAAAGGTAATTGTTAAAGTAAATGCTCCTTACTTTTATGCAAGAGGAAGTCTGTGAGCAATTTAAGCAATTAGTCTCGTACCTCAGGTTACCACCTGCACAGCACACAGGGAAGGTTAAACAAGATGCACTGAGCTCTTGAAATTTGCATTAAGGGTGTTGTCTTGTTAAAGACTTCATTTAAAATAGAATTCCATGGTGAAAAATTAGATGAAGTCAGAATGGACGGGGGTTTCTGGCATGATCCGCCTGGGGATTCGTATTCGAACAGCGTGTGGAAGGGAGATAACAGCTCTGCTGAGATGTGGAGCCTCTGTGAACAGACCCTGGAGTTTGTACACTGACTTGGGCATTCAGAGGAGGAGGAATTAAAGTAACTGGAGTCTTGTCTTCTAAGAATATAACTGCCTTAGCTGAACCCTAGCACAGGAATATCGTAAGGAGCCATGAAATAGCAGGGGGAGATGCTTTGCTGGGTAGATCAAGGGGAAAATGTAACCACAGCAGAAATAATTACCCTGTTTCAGAGATGGGGAGATGGGCAGAGGGGAGTCAGTGGAGCTGAAGACCATATTAAATACTTTCCTTCCACCCTAGAGGCTGAAGTGGAACGTGGGCAATTAGAGAAAGAGATGGAAAGATCAAAGTAGGAAAAAATGTCCTTTTACATTGATAATCGATTATTGTTTCTAACTCAGAGCAGGCTAAAGGCTACTTCAAGCCACCAAGGAAGGATGTGGGCTTACACTGTTGGTTTTACTGTCCTGCCTCACGTTGGAGGTTTCCTTGGCTGGTTCATCAATCGAAAGGAAATACCTGTTTGGTACGAGAAGCTGAAAAAACCTTCATGGTGTCCATCCCGCAGAATGTTCCCTGTTGCCTGGACTGTCCTGTACACTGGCATGGGGTAAGTTCTGCCTACTGCTCCCTCCCTTGTCCTGCTGTCCCTGACACCGGCAAGAACAGACATTTCAAACCCATCCATTTGCTTCTGGGATCTCCCTTTGCTCCCGAGTCCCTGGGGCATGTCGGGGTGCTCACTGCCAACAGTGAGGTACAGCCTGAGCCTCATTCTGGGCCGAGCTCCTCGGATTCACCCCACAGGCAATACTCTTGGCCAGGGACACATCCCATGCTCAGTTTGTAAACAGCAGCTAAAACCAGCCCACTGCCCCGGGGAAACTATGAGCCAGACAGGTATGACACAGGGGATGGGTTTGAGGGGAGCAAAGCACAGGGATGCAGCTGTCCTGCAAACCCCCTGCTGCAAAACCATCTTACAGGAAAAGACTCTGCATCAGAGGTTTACTCACTGGGAAACATGTGTCCCTCTTCACAGCTACGCCTCCTACCTGATATGGAACGACCTGGGTGGCTGCAGCAGCAAAGCTGTCATCCCACTTGGTCTCTACGGGGCTCAGCTGGCCTTGAACTGGGCTTGGCCTCCCCTCTTCTTCGGTGCACGTAACCTAAAGATGGTAAGGTATCCAGTAACTCTAACTAGCACTATGGAACTGTAAAGAAAGGTGTGAGAAGAGCTTTTGCTTAGCTACAGTTCACGCTGCACCTGGTTCTAGACAATGGTATCAGTCCCTCACACCCCTCTCTCTCCCTGCTCCTGCCTTGCTGATAGGCAGCCTGAGCCCAGCAGGGCGGGAGATCGGGAGTTGATAGTCCAGCTGCTGGGTCTCTGAGTTAAGGATTAGGGTTAGAGATAAGCCCTGGGAGTCACACCCCAGCAAAGTTAGCATCCCTGGGGGGTGGGGACACTTAGCTGTGAGCAGTTTATCAAGCAGACACAATGCACTGTGCACTGTGCTGTTAGGGGACACGGGTGAAGGCAGCAGGGCAGGAGTGATGTGTTCAGAACGTGCTCACCTGGGCTGCCAGGGCCTGGGGGTGATGGAGGCGCAGAGTCAGGCTGATGTTTAATGTTTCCATCTCAATTTTGACACTGTGGTTGAAACGTTTGTTCAGAAAGTTCATGAAGTGGTAATAACTGTGGGTACTAATGTAAACACGCCTATGCAGACAGACCATAAACAGCAAGGGACACTGCATATTAATCTCCAAAAATCCACAATGAATAAAAAACCCCAAATGACATTGGTCTTGGCTCCTGGTCCGATGCATTCAGATGTCCCTGACTGGAGCTCAGAGCCAAGGTCCTGCCATCTAGGATCACTAACACAGAGACCAGTGCTACTCCATCTCACCTTTAGCAGGATGGTTTAGTCTTGCCAGGGAAGACTTATGCATGTTCCTGAGAGCCCCAAGTCTTCTCCTCTCCCTGCAGGCGCTGATCGACATCCTGTTGCTGGACGGGCTGGCGACAGGCACGTTGTGCTCCTGGTACCGCGTCAACAGGGCGGCGGCGCTGCTGCTGCTGCCGTACCTGGGCTGGCTGGCCATGGCGACCTGCCTCACCATCCGCATCTGGAGGGACAACCCCGAGCAGAAACCAGGGAAGAGTGAATAAAAGCAGGACAAGAAAAGAATGAAGGGATTTTCTAAAACTAAACTATGCTGATGTCAACCAAGAACTAATAGTTTGGGGGATTTTTTTTTTTTTTTGTTCATATCACCCCCTTCATCGAGGTTTGCCCCATGCACTCCTTTAAAGTAGCCCCACATCCTTACCCTGGGAACTATTAACTCCAGCACTGTTGAGTTTGGGGGTGCAGCTGTGCCTTAATGCCATCAGCTCAAATTAGCTGAATTAGGAACTCATGATACCAGAGTAATGGAGAGCAGCAATCCTTCACCCCCCCCAAACTGCCACCATTCCCCTGGAGAGCTTGGTCACACACGTGGTAAATCCCTTCTCCTCTTCTGGGACCAAACAGAAATACCTTTCACTTGTGCACACACTGATTTTTAAGAACATACTTTTTCTTTTTTTCTTTTTTCTTTTTTTTTTTAGCTATTTTGGGCTGTTGCTTCATTTTCACGTATCACCTGGTTTGTGCTTTATACCATTAACTATTCTTTCTGTCAGCTACTGAGCAAGCAGTAATCTGTCTCCTGCTACTGAAAGGAGACCAGGCACTTTGACTTCTATTTGTGGAGTATCACACTTCTTGAGTTTCATGCTCTAAGATAAAGCAGCAATGATTAGAATGCAAACGCTTCTCCCAGGAGGAAATGTCTCTCTTCCACCTCTGTGTGCTATATCTCATCAGAAAAGGAAAAAAAACAAAACCAACCCCACATCAGTGCCTTTGAATTTATTTTTTTAAGTACAGAAACACAAGAGACTTTGTAAAATTTAAAAACTTGCTTGTGCTGCCAGCACAAGCCATGACAGAATCAGACACAAAAGATGCACAGACTAGTCCTTGCCCATCCTTTATTTTTTCCCTTACCTTTAATAATTCTGAACCTTAGGTGTTGGTGTCCTCAGAGAATATTTACTATTATTTTTATATTTACTATTATTTTTCTAATTGACAGAAGCCCTTTCCATGAAGAAAAGTGGTAGGTGGATCTTCTTCCTGGCAGCTGACTGTAGATTAAGATGCCTGGGTGTATTTGCAGAGGGTGGGAGTAGGAGGGCTTAGCAGGGGATGTAAAATAGGTTGTATTTGCTTTTAATAAACCCAAAAAGAGCCACTTTTCTTTGGAGAATAAAAAAAATATCCTAATAATTTGTGTTTTACTGGTTTGGTACTGAGATCCTCTCTGGAGTCCAGGCTTGTGCTCTAGCACCACAGGGAAGGGAATCCGAGCCAGGCCCTGCAGAGCTCCCAGACCCCTTCCTGGGTGCATTGGGAGTACACAGGTTATGTGGGTTTCATGCTAAATGTCCCAAAGGTCCCTTCAGCCCCTGCACATCTGAGACATGATACCTTGGGGGTACATCCCAGGCTGCTCTATTATACTTCACACCCAGCTTCAAGGCAAGGTAACCTGGGGGTTTGGGGGCCTTCCTGAGTCCTGCCAAGCCTGATTTCAGAGACACTAAATGTTCTTGAGTCCAGCTCACATAAAGGCAGAGCTCGGTGCTAAGCGTGACCGAGAGCTGGAGTCAAGAGCAACAAATAACAGTAGCTGAGAGCAGCTGCAATCTGTAGTAAATCTGTGTATATGGGTATGGGTAGTAGTACATCTTCTGCTGTCATTTTGGTCCCATCCATTATTTTCCCCCTCTAGTACAGCTCGATGCAGGACTCCTGCCTGAACGTTGCCTCTGCAGCGCGGTCACACACCGGGGCTCTGGGCTGTCCCTCACCGCTGCCCTCTCCCAGCCAAGGCTGCGGAGCAGCCACCTGCTGGAGAGACGTGGCTGTAAACCACCAGCACTGCAGGCAGCACTAGGAAAGATCATAAAGTACATTAAATACAAAATAATCCTAAATCCTATATATTCCAGGGGTTTATACTGTATGTTACCACTGAGCTTATTTATAGTGTTGTCTTGTCTGTGTCTCCAGAAAGCCACATGCCAAAGTACAGGAAGACATAAATTAATTCTCCCTAAAAAGAAGCTAATATCTGGGCTGGAGATCCAGTCCAGTGGAGTTAAGAGTGATTTAGGGTGGCTAAGCAGTACTCTGCGTGTCATTTCCTAGCAGAGCCACCTAGTGAAGCCAGAGAGAGTGGGATAAAGCAGGTTCTTACAGTGATCTCTGCTTTTTAAAAAGGGAAAGGTATTACTGAAGTCATATTTAAGCTGGTGACTAGTTCTGGTTCAAACCTGCAATGTTTTAATACCATTTCCAAATATAAACACATGGATAGATATTTGATCAGCTTCTATAAATTAGTCCTCTTTCCCCTTATTCCTATTTTTTTTCTGCAGGTGAAGGAAAACCTGGAATTAAGAGTAATACTTGTTCTGTAATCTTCTTTGTTTGCCCTCCCCATTTCCCCAACACGTGTGAGTAGCCTACTTCTCCTTGCCTTCCTTTCAGTTCCTCTTCCTTCCAGCTATGAGTGCATTACTAGTTTCTCTTCAGTACTATTTTCTTGCAAGCAACAAAAATAGCACATGATCCTATGGATAATACACATAATAGCCTGAAATCAATTGGCAAAGTCAGCAGAGCACCCTCTTGCATTAATGCTTAAAGCATGATTTGGTATATTTGCTATTTAAACAGATATACTAAAACCCTTTGCATAAAAATAACTTTAATGACATTTCAAAGTCAGTCATTGGGAAAATGTCTTCGTTATACTGTGCAGTGTGGACCAAAATCCAGCTCTGCCTTTGTGCATTCCTGGCTTCCCACTGATGCTGTGTGATGGGGTTCATGCTCCTGGTCACACTGTGGCTGGAAGAAGCATCTAGACCCATCCCTGTGCTACTAACAGATCAGAAGGAAGAGGAAAACCCAAACCAGAGGTACTAGAAGCCCAAAGCACAGTCAGGAAGTTGCCTTGGTAAAATCAATGACACTTTGCCCCCAGGTGAGAAGGGGGTTTCACATCAGGTCTGCTGCATGTCAGCTTGGGGCTCTCCCCCATCAGCACCAACATCCAGAGGGACCCCTTCTCCCAGGGCATCCAGGAGGAGCACTGGAAAGTTTTGCTCATGCCAGCAAGAAGCAGGCAGCAGGCTGGCTGGATCACTGTAAGGAATGGATTCCAGATCCCACCCAGGATCAGGAACACTCATAACCTACCATGGACACGTCGCTACGTGTCCATGATTCAAGTGGTGACTCAGACAAAGGCTGTGCATTCGTGACCTCTTGTGGCATTCAGAGAGGAGCCACCTCTCTGATCCCCCTGTCTGACCATGGTCCCTCCCCCCCAACCACAACGACTCTTTCCAGAAAGACATATTCGATATCAACCGACCGTTGCGCTTGACCCTTGCCCAGAGGGCACATCCCTGGCTGCTGGGTACACAGTGTGTGCACACACAAAACCCTTCTGCCTTTCAGACCAGCCTCTGTCCCCAAGCCTTGTCTCATTCAACCATTTACCAGCTGTTCCAGAAACCACTCTGCTTTCAGCTGCAAGGAACTGTAATTGACTGATATATTAAAATACAGAGTCAAATGCTAGGGAGGATGCACTGCTGAGTGCATGTAAACTTCAGAGATGAAACTGTGGCCAGCATCTCTTCTGCACCCACCCCTTCCCCAACCCACCCCTTCATTAGCACCAGTGGTGCCAATTCCTGTGGCTCTGAGCACCTGCAGCATGGTTGGGACTGACCTCCTCAAACTGCACCCAGTAAAAACCGCAGCAGAAACCCAGCAGGAGGAAGGTTGTGCTGCTTGGAGCTGTCATTAACTTCCAGTTGTGCTTTGAATTAATTGGGCAGCCAGCAGCTCCCGTCAAAAGCCCAGGCTCCTTCCTGGCTCCACAGCAGCCTGGTGGTAACAGGCACACGAGGTGGGGTATGAGGGGCCAGAGGGGCCCAGGATTCAGCTGGGAAGATAAGGCAGGACAGAAGGGAGATGGTTGCTTCTCTCTGCTGGCACTGTGTCCCACTTCAGCTCTGTCAGTTTCATGGCTATATACATTATACATATCTATTATGTATAATAGATATATGTGGTTCCAGAGGGAGTGACTGCTCTGCAGAGGAGGAGGATGGGCCCGGTGCGGGGTGAAGCGGTGCGGTGCTGCAGTCCCATCTGCAGAGGGAGGGGGCCAGGCGAGAGCACACGGGGCGGGGGGGGAAGGAAAGCTGCCTCTGCACATCACTGTCAGAGTGTTTATTTATTTATCACGTAACGGTAGTTACAGCTGGAAAAAGCAGGAGGGGGACTGCTGCCAGACAATGTATCTAGGGAGATGTTTTGTCAGTGCCACCAGCTGTCCCCTTGGAATAGAGAGCGTGGCTCAGCCATGACTCACACAGCCCGTGTCTTATTTCACTCTTACATCTATTCAAAACTGTTCCTCCAACCCGAGAATGCAATAAAAGCTGCCTTTTTCTGGCAAGGGCTGTCAAAGACAGGTCTTTTCTACTACCCCTCAGTGATCAGGAAAGGGAAAACAGCCATTTGAACTTCAGAAAAGTAATTCTTGCTGCAATTAGGGGAACAGCAGACAAATTGCCTGGGAGACAGGCCCAGGAGATACAGGACTCTGTGTGAGACATGGATTTAAGGCAGGCCTAATGTGACCTGATTGTTCAGAGATGCCTCTAAGCCAGTGGAGAAACTCTTCTGGACTTGGATGGATGCAGGATCAAGACCTTAACATCCAAAACTTCGGCAGAGCCAGAAAGCTTCTCCTCAAACAGGCTGTCACCTTAGCCATACCCTGCTAGCAGTCACCTCTGCTGGACGTGTTCCCATACAGACAACTCTTCAAGTCTCACTGTGGGTTGCTGCCTCCAAGGTCTACTCCTCCCCATTAGCTCTCTCCTCAGTCATCCCGGCCTCAACATCCATGCCCCTGCAGCCAGACCTTTCAAATCAGAGGAGACAGACTGCCAGATGTTGTGGGACACATCTGTCACAGGATGGCAAACAGGCTTGGGAAAGAAACCCTAGCTTGGGTTTGTGCCACTGAGCTGCAGTCGTCTCTCTGGCCGATGCCGGGTGGTGCTGCACCACCAGAGGTTGAGCAGCTGCTGAAGAGGATCGAGGAGGCGGGAAGAGGCGGCACCTGTGGCTGTGTCCAGCGTGCTGGGCTCGGGGAAGCTGAGGGCTGTGCTGGGAGCAACGGCTTAGCCCTTGCTGTGGGCGAGCAAGCGGGGAGCCCCCATCCGAGGCCCAGCGTGTGGGTCTCTCATGCCTCCTCTGTGGCTGAACTGTGGCTCCACGCTCCGGGGGCTCTCAACAGAGTGAAATTCACAGCAAACAAACCATTAAATCCGTGGGGGAAAGGGCACAGTGGAGGAAAACCTTCCTAAAAAATGCTGGTTGGCAAGCACTGTGATTTCAGTTGACTGATGTACCATTGGGGGGTCCTTCCATGAGGCTGGCTGCATCCCTGGCACCCCAGCACCCACACCCCAGCCCCTTCTCCAAACAAGCTGACAGAACAGTTTCCATCCCTGGCTTCAGTCATTAGACCCACGCAGACCCACGCTCCTGCAGCCCGTGTGTGCTGCGGGGGAGGTGGGGTCACTTCAGAACAACCAGACAGAAACTGCCCAAAGCCGTCACTCCTGTGGCTCAACACAAAATGTCAGAGCCACGGCAGCCCCGCGGTGTCCCCTTATATTTTTGGCACAGGCAGACGCTGCAGGGGCTGGATCGGGACTGTTTGGTGCACTGCCCTAGATGGAGCTGTGAAGCAGCTGGGGAAGGGCTGGATGGAGGTAGAGCCTCAGTGCCACATTCCCAAGATTAGATTAGAGCTCAGCCCTGCACTCTGCAGAGGGGCCAAGCCAGCCAAAGCTAAAGACTGCAGGAAAGATGGGACCCTGGGCATCAAGAGTTTCCAAAAATAACAAAAAGTGGGTCAGAGGGACTGAAGAGGGGCTGGAAAGCTTCTTTAAAGTCTAAGGGTAAGAAGGAAACAAGCTGTCACTCACTAAGAGAGGATTCCCATCCCTACAAGCAGAGCGTGAAATGTCAGAGGTGAGAGGAATTGGCCAGGGGCAGTGGAATTTGAGCATAGTTACTGTGCAATAGGAAAAACACTACACCTGCCCTCCAGGAAAGTATTTGAGCTTAAAAATAAATAAAATCCTGCACCATGAAAATGAGGGATATATGTTCCATGGATAGGATGTCTTGGAACTTGTCAAACCTTTGATTGCACTGCTGTCACAATACTCTCCATGTCAGCTGTGTCAGTCATCAAATAAACAACTTCTGGTCACTAGCAAACAGTGTGGGAGTGAACTGGGGGGTGGAGGGTGCTCTGGACCCAGAGGCTGCACCTCAATCACGTTACTAACCAACAGCTACAAAGGGCTCAGTAGCACAGCAATCTTTGTCAAGTGGGCTTGGAAGAGTAGCGAGAGTAAATGACCCATAAGGTATTATTTATTGTCTATAATAATAAATTATCTGTCCAATGGCAGAGCCATTTCATTTTGTGGTGGTGTGAACCTCTCTAAAGATATAAAGAGCTGACTACAGTTACACAGAGACTGAGTTTGGCCTCACAGTAGGTATTCACACCTATTTGGTTTCTATGGAATACATTTATCCTCCTAAAACTAAGAGCAGGTTTTCTACTAAGTACAGACTGAATACTCAATCAAATATAGCTTAAGACTTCATCTTTACCCAGATCTGGGTGATGGTGGGTTCTGAACCAAGTGCAGAATCCGAGGTCCTAGAGATTTGATTTCCAATACACTGTGGTTAAAACCCAAGCTCTGCCCAGCCCCACGTTTCCCATTTACTTCCCCCCTCACAGCACAGCAGGATTAGTCTGAGTCTGACTGGGGTTTTCATTAGGCTTGGCTCTCATGGGATTTATACACACTTTAAACAATTCACATTTAGAGTGAGAAACTGGAACCATTTCACATGTTCTTCAATCCTGAAGAACAAAACAAAACAAAAAAAAGAGACAACCCCAAACCCAACCTCCTCATTTTAAAGCCCATGTGAGAACCACACTACCCCTGAGTGCCCCTCTAAGTTACCACAGCCTCTTCAAGCAGTCTGCTTGACTCAGCACCGAGCAAACCAAACATCCCAAACTCATGTCAATACAATCTTTATGGACTTCCTCGTTTCTGGCTGCCTGGAGGGCAACATCCACACCAGTTCAGGCAAACCCAGGACTGCCTCACCAGAAAGCCTCCAGTACCCTGTCCTTGGCACGCTGGTGACACCAGTACCAGCTATTACTGCATTACCACATACCCCTCACTTCTCATCAGCCACCTGCCCAGTTCTTCGGCTCCAGAGAAATTACTTGTTGATCATCTGCAAAAATGAGGGAAGTGAAGAAATGCTGCAAGAATCACTAAGACCAGCAGTTTTCAAAGACTTGCTCTTACCTAGCTAGGCTAGCTGGGCACTTCTCAAACACTTAAATGACAGAAGAAATGCAGAATAATGGGCAGATGCTCATCACACACTGGGAATCCCCTTGTGAATTATAAGGTTTGCTTTAAAATGTTTGGGAGAAGGTTCTGGCTTGCATTTACACCAGTATGATCTGACACTAACTTCAAAAA
The DNA here is from genome assembly GCA_013399135.1 of Heliornis fulica. Classification (NCBI taxonomy): domain Eukaryota; kingdom Metazoa; phylum Chordata; class Aves; order Gruiformes; family Heliornithidae; genus Heliornis; species Heliornis fulica. Next base: position 295,890 of record VXBZ01002650.1, read on the forward strand.
GGAAAATCTCCCCCGTTCATCTTGTATTTTCAGTGTCCCTGCATGGGCAACCAGGACAGAAGGCAGGTCAGATCTCTGCTCAGGTCCTCTGAGCCCTCCTGCTGTGATGCTCCACATGGCCCAGGAGGCCAAATCCATCACCAATGGGGATTTTTCGCAAACCAAGCAGGGACTACCCCTTTCCCTCTTGCCTGAGCCAAAACAGTGGTCCTTCAAGGTCAGCAATATAATAAACTGGCAAAAGAAGGTAGATGGGAAAGCTGCCAGCTCTGTGTCTTGCCAGCTATCTGTCACACCAACAGATAAATGGATACTTACGCTTCCAAGATTTTCCACCCATTGCTTAACCCGCCCACAGCAAAGTCGTCACTTAATTTTAAATTAAAAGGGGAGCAAGAGGGATTGTTAAAAAGACCTAGAGAAAGCAAGGGAAGGAGGTGACATCTGAGAGCCCTGGGTCATCCTACCCCATCCAGCCTCTATCACTGCTGCTTTGTTCCATATTTAGCTCCCAACAACTGTGCCTAGTGCAGGAACTCCCAGCTCTGTTTTTCCCTCCTCCCTCTGCTGTCTCCATTCCCTTAGAGCTCTCAGAAATTGCTCTTTCTTTTTCCCCAGTGACTGTAACACAGCTACGTTCAAGAAGATGGCAGAAAAGCAGGAAGAGCCCAGTAACACCCAGAATGGTGAACCTGACAACGCAGAGGAGGGCGAGGAAAAGAAGAAGAAGTTGAAGCGGGAAGACCTGCCACCGTTTGAGATTGTGACAGGGTAAGAGCTCTGGGTATGAACACGGGGGGGAGAGAGCAGAACGGGATGTTCAAGTGCCTCAGCTCTTATGCTGGGTCATTGGAAACAGCATTTTCAGCCAGTGCATTCTGAATTCTCTTGAGTGGTCTCAGCACAGCTCTTGGTACTGTTGGGTTTTGTTAAGAGTTCTGCTAAGTCTTGCACAGGACAGATTTGCACCAGGCAGGTGGGCAAAGCTGTTTGTTTTCTACAAGCAGGGCTGTTTCTGTAGCATCAGCTGCTTCCCTTCCCATCACCTGGAACCTGCTTCCCTGATAGTATCAGGAGGGAATGAATTGGCCCTTGATGAGCACTGAATATTGATTTCTTGGTGCGATCAATGGCTCTTAGCTGTGGATTAGGAAAGATACCCCTGCTATGGCTGCTTTGCTCTGTGGGCCTGAGGGATAGGTTTGGGCTGAAAGTCCACATTTTCAAGGGTTCCACAGATGGAATGGGACTTTCAAAAAGCCTGACTTGCAGAAAGGCACCAAAACAATACACAGTTTTCAAGACTCCTTTTGCTCCAGTGAGGCTGGCCTTTGACAAAGAGGATACAACAGAGATCTACTAGGGAGCTGAACTGTCAGACATAACTGACAGCTGCAACTAGAAAAACCCCTATGTAAACTGCTAGCTCTGAGCATTTCACAATGCTCATTGTAGTAGTAAGATGCCTTATGTGATTCTTCCCCTGGTCTCCCTTAGTCGAGGCAGTGTCAACCAAACCTGCAATTTCTTCCAGCTCCTTAAACGTAAAGCTCAGGCCAGACTCTTCGAATCCCACTTGGAATCCACCTGTCTGTTACATGCTCACTGATAAAACAGATTCTGCAAATAAAGTGTGTCTGGCATTTCCCAAAACAATGCAGGAGGCAGGACTGTGCCTACATCTGATGTCACACAACTGGATTACATCACTGCTCAGGGGTAGAAAAGAATTTTCTTAAAAGCGTGTGTCTGCTCTGAAAAATCCCTTCTGGGATGGGGCTGTTCACAGGCACTCATGGAAGCAGTGCACACCTGCTAGAGCAGTGTGCACATCCCTCTGCTGGGAGCATTAGCAACAACTGGACAAGCAACACAACTGGTGACCACTTCTAGATTCTTAAGACATGTCCTAAATTGAATATCCATGAGGAAATTTGACTTTTCTTCAGCCTTAGAGCAGTCAAATTGCAGTTAAAAACACTACAGAATTGGGAAGCATCTTCAAATTTCCTTCCTAACCCAAACAACCTGGATAGGAATTGATTTTTTCATTATGGATGAAAAGTACTTGGTGCCATTCTGCAATGAAATTCTTTGTTGAAATGACAGGGCTTTCCATGCAGCAAAGGCAGCAAGAATGGGAGGGCTGAAACGTGCTTCAAAGGAGCAACAATACAAAAACCTGAAGTGTGGAGGCTTAGGAGTGAGCTGCACTGAACTGCCCCGGGGCAGAGGTACTAGAGCAAGGACAGTGAGTGCTGAGAGGAAGCCTCCAGCAAGGCTCTTCTAGGGACAAGTTAAAGTCTGTACCACACACTAAGCTGGTACCAGCTGAATTTAATATCCTGTACCCCACTACCAAGCAAGACTGCAGTTTAAGTTTCTGGAATAAAAGTACTCAACCATTTGGTGAGGGACCATGGAGCTGTCAGCACAGAGGTATTTACTTTGTGCTCATCATACTGCTATGTGGAAAGTGCTTATGAATATCTGGAGAATTCCTGCAGGAATCACGACCAAGCCTCTGAGCATTAGTTTATTACTAATATGCTGGCTATTAAAGGTGAGAATGAGGAAGTAAAGCAGAAATCCTAAAAGACCCTGAAAGAGAAACAGAAAAATCCAGCTTTTTTTCCTTTTTAAAAGTACTCAGTGAGCGTGGACAGTGATATGATCACTGCTTGGATTTTTCTACATATTTACAAGTTTCCAGGCAGCAAAGCCAGAGATGAGAATTATGAGAAAACATGTAACTGCATCTGTGGAAGCACCTGAATTCAACTACATTACATTTCAGTTTTAACCCATGGGTTGGCATCTTACAACACACAGCCAAGTTTTCAAGCTGTTGGCTATAGTTCTAAGGAGTCTGGCTTACAGGAACCCCCCCCACACACACACCCCTCTAGGAATCTAATCACTCTGTTTAAGAATATTAACCCCTTTTTTGTCAACATTTAGCTCAACACAGACTGGATAAATATAAGCTCCATCTGTGTACATTTCACGACATTTAAGTAGACACATTTATTTATACTTTCCCCAGGGTGTAAATGAGGCTCTATGCAGCAGTGATAAATCCTTGGTTCCTGTTACAGTTTATCCTTACAAACTTTCTGTAATCAATGAGCCAGCATGAACCTGTTTGTTTGTGAACAGCTGTCAAAGAGCAAGCAAAATTATACTGTTTTATCAGCTCAACCTTAGACCATAGTATGAACAGCAACTGAAAAAAACTAATTTAAATCTAAAGACTACATCCTTCCAGTTTATAGCACCTTTTTGCTACTCCCACATTTTTCTTCTCTCATTAGAGGTTCTAATTCTCATCTCTAGGGTTGTGCTGGGAACTCCCCCAGCCTCAGCAGACTTCAAAGCACACAAAGTCCAGTACCTTTCCTACTGATTGAGGTTTCAGCCTCAATGGGTAAAAGCAGGATAATCTTAATATTTGTACACCACCTGTCACTCAAAGATGGGAGAACAGGCTTGCCAAGAACTCGGCATTCAGTCAGGAACAGCCAGGAAGCTATTCAAAGCTAGACCCGTTTCCAAAGGAGTTGGCTTAGGGTTTTTTTTTTTTTTTGTAGTAGATGACACAGCTATTTTGGGGCTATATTTTAATGCTCAGTTGTTTGGAAAGAGTTTTAATCTACCGTAATAAACAATACAGCCTCAGTAGCTCACTCTGCAGTGTGCTCCAGGGCCACCTGCCAAGCATGCTGCAGAGCAAAGGTGAGGTTACACAGTACACCCGTGCTGATGAGCTGTGCCTGCCCATTCCTTCTCTGCTGAGTCACCTGCTCCAGGGCTCTCCAGTCACCCACAGGACCCAAGACACCTTCCCCCAGTCCCTGCTGCTGGGAGGAGAACACACCAAGGACTCAGCTCAACCCTGTCAGGCCAGAAGTTTACAATTCCCACTTGGCCTGAAATGTCCTCCCAGCTCTGGTTTACATGGGATTAAGCAGATTCTTGCTAACTAGCACACACAGCTCATTGGCTGCCTGTGTATCCACCATCTGCAAATTTTCCAAGCTCTCAGCCAGCTCCTTACAGACTTGGAAAACACCCTTAGCTTTGTTTATATCCTTTATCAGAAACTTATTAAGCTGATGCATATTCCTGGTTGTTATGAAGGCAGATTTAGGTGAACATCCCAGATAATCTTAGACAGCTGCCGAGATGATGAGCAATAAATCCGTCTCGAGGGCTTGACTAAACACACCTCTGAGTCAACACATCCTGGAACAGATCTCTGCTCCTTAGGCAGTTCATCAAGATGCAGATTCAACCTCAGCACTGATGTAACTCCTCTGCAGTCCAGAAAGTTAAACCAGGAATGAATTTCCACGTGACTCTGATGCACTACAGCTAAAACCACAATATTATTTTAAAACAACTTATTGTAGCTTTAGAAACTTAGCTCTGAAACAAGGTGGCTTGTGTCACACCCAAGACTGCTAGTCTTCAAATAAATAACTAATTAAAGACTCATTAAATCATTAACCAAAGCACCATTCATTATCTAGGATATAAAGCAGGAAAAATGCTATTCTCTGGGGGATGTGATTCTATTATTTTTTGTGTCTCAAAAAACAAGGGAAAAGAGTTCAGGGAGTAAAGAGGCACTATGCCAAATTTGAGTCTGATAATGCTTGCTTACAAAAATCATTGGAAGCCTTACAATTCATCTCAAAGAAAACGAGACTGGCTCTAACAGGTAACTAATTCATCTAACACAAGGGAACAGCGGTCAAAATGCTACAAAAGGGAAATTAAAATCGCTTTTCCAGGTAGTTTAGATCTTGTGCAAGCCGTTGCAAGTTGCCCATATCTAGGCTGGTACAAGTTCTCCATGTGAACCAGAGAGCACAGCAGGCCACCACAGCATGATGTGCTTGCCTATTAATGCAAACAAATACTGCATCCACAGTACTACTCCCATTCCTCATTAACAGACTGCCAACAAACACAGCGATAACACGGAAGGCTCCTGAACAGGCTTTTCTATTAAGTCCTGTCTTGTGCAGATCTCCTCTAAGCAGAATTAAACCACCTAAGTGTTGTTTAATTGACTGTATCATTTAGGAATGAGCTGGAAACCTGATTCCAGCAAAATTCCTAAAGCCAGACTTGTACTCTAATCTTCCAGTGCCACAAGTGAATGATGTGTGAGAAGAACTACAGTGGCCCTTGACTCACAGCACCACAGTCCCAGCACAGGTGCAATTCTGTGAGCAAAACTGTTCCAGTTTGTACATCTTGTTGCATTTACAAGACCACTAATCTCCCTGGCACAGTCATAACTCTGCACTGAGACTACCTGACCGTGCTGACTCCCAGGCCAGCTGGCTGGTACAGCACACGGACACTGCAAGTGAAGTTGCTCATCTGTAAGATCATGCTGTTAGGAAACCCAGGGCAGGAACTGTAACTCCAGGTCTTTGCTAAGAAACTGTGTAGCAGGCTCAAGTGAGCCCTAGATACTACTGTAGTATCATAAAAAAATTACTGAGAGAGGGTGTTCTTTCATGGTTTGACTTTCTCACATGCCAAAAAATGCCACAGGACTTTGGCAGAACTAAGACAAGTATGGAATATACACACACCAAAGAAATTTCTGAAACTTTGCAAGAGTAATTAAACATTTATGGAAAACTGTATTTAAGTTTTTAAAATAACACAGCCAAAGAAGCTTAATGATAACTAGAATTCATTTTGAGTTGTGTATCTAGACAGCATGTGTTTCCAAGTCTTCTCTAAGCAAAAAGCCATTTGCTTTCAGTACATATTGTGATATTTGCAGCTAGGTATTACATGCAGGACTGGTAAGTGCTGTTCCCTGAGGTTTCTGCTCAGCCATTCCCATTTCAATCCCTCTGCTTTGCACAGAGCATCATGCTATTTGGGGCTTGTCATGTAGTCCTATAAAAGCCCAGTAATTTTAAAAAGCATCAGATCCAGCTCTTCACGAGCAATCCTTATTCCTGACCTGCAACCATCCCAGATTTTCACTGAGGCCCACACTGGCCTTTCCCACTAGCCAGTGAATACATTCACTCCTCAATCCCACTAAGCGAGCGTAAGGTGCCGCTTTGACTCTCTTCACTCCACACCACCTTGCTTCCCCTGTCCCCAGAGCCCCCTTGGGAGATGCTGCAGCACAAGCTCTCTTTCCTCTCAGCAGAGCAACACTCTGCCACTTATTCCTGCAGGCTCATTGCTCTCCCCAATTAAAATTTCCAATAGCCTGAGAATCTCTCCTGACCTTTGCTTGGGTGCACCCCCTGGAGAGGCCTGACATTACAATGTGACTATCGATGAGACAGGGATGAATAAGACACTTACTGTTTTACAAAGATTCATTACTGCCTCGCTGGGAACATCAAGGTTATAGGTCCACCTACGGCTCAGATGAGAGGACTACAACATGCCAGATTACTTGTGTGTAGCAGGTAAAATGTTGTGTTGCTACTTTTCATTATTTCACTTTGTCTGCTCTGAGAAGGCTTCATTCTTGTCCTTTATAGCACATCTTCAGTCAGCAGCGCATAAAAGTTATAGAGGATTTTAAAGGGACTAATTTCAGCTTCCCCAAATAACAGCAGACTACTGAAAGACAATTTCAAGCATGTTACTCACTATGATGATTCACTTTGGATTATGCTAATTTAGAAACCCAGATCAGAAGAGATGCACGACATTAAAAAAAAAAAAAAAAAAAAAGATCTGAAGTTTATCAGTAGTATCCACAAAACAGCTGAAGTAACATTTCAGTGGGAAACACACTTTTTCATAGCACAGTTTGGTTTAATAAAGTATCTGAGAGAAAATCTAAACCACAGCACTTAATATTAGTATTCAACTGATACTGGAAGAGTAAAACTAGAACATGTAAAAAACACTGGTCGGTCAGGCTTGCCCCTACTCAAAGGAAATTCAGACTGCAAAAGCACTGGGGTTAAAACATTAATTAGCAACATCAGAGTGATCATCCTAACGATTTAGGACAACAGATCCTGCAGATTAACACTGCACTGCCACACTGAAAAAAACCCAACTCTATTAACAGCTTCGGAAATGGCAGAACAGTTCAGTCTACAGGTGCATTAACATTAATTTCTGCCTCTCCTTAACACCAGAGTAAACATCAGTCTCAAGAAATACATTTCAGAAGCGAGTTCCTCTTCCAATTCCTCAGTGCAGATGCCAGAGATTCCCTGTACAAGCTTGTTAAAATTAAATGAAAAAGACTAGGTGGCGGGAATCGGCCTGGAAGCCTCAGCACACAGTAAAACCAGCTGAATTTCTAACAATGTATTTTTATCCTCCTATTACAAGGCATCTCCTTTGAATACACAGAGAAATACAGCCACCCTAGATGGAGCAACTTGTCCAAGACCACACAGGAACTAGAGCAATGCTATAACCCTCTCTTATCTGCCTCTGAGATACCTCTCTCCTCTCCACTCTCTATAGGGAACGCCTCCCAGCCATATTTTTCAAATTCCAGTTCAGGAACGTGGAATACAGCTCGGGCAGGAACAAAACCTTCCTGTGTTACATGGTGGAGACCCAAGGCAAAGAACCAGTGACTGCTCGGGGTTACCTGGAAGACGAGCACGCGGCTGCCCACGCAGAAATGGCTTTCTTCAACACCATTCTACCCAAGTGCGAGTCGAGCACCCGCTACAGCATCACCTGGTACGTGTCCTCCAGCCCCTGCGTGACCTGCGCCGACCGGATCACTGACACCCTCAAGAGGAACAAGAACCTGCGGCTGACGATCATGGTAGGGCGCCTCTTCATGTGGGAAGAGCCAGAAATGCAGGCTGCCCTGAAAAAAATGAAGTCAGCTGGTTGCAAGCTAAGGATTATGAAGCCTCAAGACTTTGAGTATGTCTGGCAGAACTTTGTGGAACAGGAGGAAGGAGAGGAAGCGAAGGCTTTCGTGCCATGGGAGGACATTCAAGAGAATTTCCAGTATTACGAGGAAAAGCTGGCTGAGATTTTGCACTGAAGCTCATGTGAGTGAGGATTTCCATTCAGTCCAGTAGTTTCATCTATCAGTATTACAAACTTTTTTTTTTTATCCTTGAGGGTGTTCAAGGCAGAACCCAGAGCCAATTTCAGTAACTCACAAATACCTGGCCAGCTTTGCCTGTACCTAAATATGGAAAACAATCCCAGGCAGCACCTTACCCTCTCAAGGGTAGCAGCACTACAGCAGGCTCCCCCAGAGCAGGCACATAAGGGATTTAAAGCTGGGTGGTTATGGGTTTTTCTTTTTTTTTTTTTCTCCTCCATAAACAGCTGCAGGAATAAAGAATAACAAGACTCTAGGGTCACTAGACACAAGAAGAATGCTTCTTTGTTCCCACATTCCCACAGGTGGAACCAGGGAGATGAGTGTACAGAAGAGGATTTTCCCCACCCACCAAAGTCTAGTTGTCTAGGAAAAGCAACCTAACAAAACACCCCAACTGTTAAAGCAAACCAGACTTATCACAGAATTACTACCACCACTTTTTCAGAGGAGTAAAGTCACTTATTTAAGCCATAAAACATAACAGCATGTAAAGCTTCTAACGTCTCCCTTTTTCCTTCCCCAGGACCAATTCAGACCAGAGGGATACAACAAGCTTGGACACCCAGGACACTCCCGCTTTCTAAAGCTTTGATTCCAGCACAATGGAGTACCAGCTTCTGTCAGACTAGGCCCTGATGGACTACCAATGCAACACACATCTTTGGTGTTTGGCATTTTTTCCCGTTATTTTGTTCCTTTGTTCCTAACTCAAACCAGCCTATCTGCTGATAGGGAAAACCAACAAAAACAACAACAAAGCAAAATACTGCATGTTTAAAACCTCAAGAGATGGATTGCAGTGGCCCTGCAGGGAAGGCCATAGGCTTTGTGTACTGGGACTATGTCACAAGAAAACACCTTAGAACAAAGCTGACAATTAGATAAAAGCATTTAGAAAGTGCATACTTCATAAAAGAATATGAGTTAAGATGAAAACTAGGTTTTCTTCCTCTGTTCTCAATAATCAGAGCTGTGATTTGTATTTGGGCTAACTGGTCTAAATTACAGTGGAGCCTTAAGTATTTGATTTGAAACACATCAAATTCCTTCCTCCCTTGTTCAGTGTTTGTGATATAAAACTGGGAAAAGCAAAGTGAAATAAAATTGGAAGTCGCTGCAAAAGCTCTAGCACTGTTTCTTCCTTCTTCTCTATTTGCAAGAGGTCTTAAATTTGACCTGACAAGTGAGACATCCTGGGACAGCCACATATGAAATATTTCACTGCTGAAATGCAGTGTGATGAGAAGGGAGAATTACTACATGCCAAAAATATTTCAAAAGTACATACAGTGGGGGAAATTGAGAGTATGGGCCTACTGCTTTTCATACAGAACAAGGCACAGACTTAACTGGCAGGGGGTTGCTCATCAGCTACGACACCGAGTCAGACAGGGTTCATGCTCAGCAGTTCCTCCTGTGGGTTTCTCCTGCACAGGCACAAGCTGGAAAGGTGCTTGCTCCTGACTGCAGCCTCCTCCCAACCCTGGCAACAGCACTGAATTCTGGCATCAACTGCCCAACAGAAAAAAACAAACAGCAATGAGAACACCTTTGTGGAGTTGCTGCACATTTAATCTTTTTGCCACTACATTTAAACACAAGACATAAATGAATAAAGGACTAAATCCGTGAGCAATCCTGATATACACTCCCAAGTTCCAATTTGTCTTACCAAGTTTATTTTTTTTTCCAGCAATTATCCACCAAAAACAAGTTTACAAAGGGTGGTCAACAAATGGGGATTGATAATATGAAGCTCTTGAAGACACAAACAGAATTTGTAGATCTGCATCAGCAAAGAAACCACACAATGCAGATTAACCCACAATGCTCCACCCAGTCAATACGTAGTGGAAAAAAATAAGGAACCCTATGTCATGCTACAAACCTCTCAACTGTGACACCCCATCTTTTACATTAATCAGTGTATCTGGCATTTTTCTGGGCATCGAGTATGAGAAAAGTTAAAAAAACTGCTGTTATGGGAAACTGGGAAAAACCAAACAAAGGACATGAGGAATGCACTGTCATTCTTCAGTACTGGAACCCAATTCTCAAACATCAAGTGTTTACTAACAGTCTGGTAAAACTGTTTTACTGATCTACTTTTGGGGATATCAAACACCAACCTGCAACAGCTAAACTACAAATGCAGGAACAAAGAAATACAAAAATCCTAAAACTTAAACTTCACCCTGGCTTCTTACCAGTCATGCATTGGGCTCTCAGAAAGAGTTCTGCACCTGCCGCCAACCAGACAGCGGGAAACACACCCGTGAAGTATCTTCACCCATCTCCTACATTTCCCTTTGAAACCCACCTTTCCTCAAAAACACAGGCACAACGTGTACACAGGTCTGCTTTCCAACAGGATTGGGCTCTGATCTGAGAACAGAGCACAGGAGAATTATTTAACATTTAAGCATGATTCTCAGTAAGCACAATCTTGTAACAAAAATATATTTGTAGACAGAAAATTAATTTTTTAATCCTGTAACAGAGGAAGTAAACTGTTTGCTAGATATGAATAGTGCACAAGTTTTTAAATAAGAAGTGACAGGGCTCCACAGCTCGCCCTTATCAACCGTTAGCTACATGCCAACAAATACCTAAGTGACAGACAGCTCCAATTTCACTCTGCACATGAACTGTCAGCTTTAAATAGACGCTCAAGCGCAGGCAGATGCTCTGTGGAGGACCAGTGACATCTGGTGGCTTGCTGGGACAGACCGGGTATTCCCCAAGGGTTCCCACCACACCTATGAGCCTTCCTCATAGGCTCCCTCAACACTACACCCCCAATCTGGAGACTTTTTTTCTTGCTTCTGTTAAAAGCTGCAGCCACTGACAAGAAAAGAGTGAACTATGCTCAGAGGAACAGTGTGCTAGCATGCAGTTTCCTCCCTCATCAGTTAACAGGTTTCCAGTCTTGAAAGCAAGGGGAAAAGGGCCCTCCAGCTCTCTGCTCACAGAGTGTACACCGTGATCTTTATATCTGTGTCTTCAAACACTTCCTCAAGAATGGCTGAAACTTTATTCCAATCCAGGCGGTCAAGTCCACATCCAATCCTGGAAAATAAGACATCAAAACAGGTGACAGGTTCTCCAGAAGCATGCTATGCACAGCCAGCCTTTCAAGGAGTTACAGCTTTGCGTGGCACTCAATCAGCTCACCACAGAGCAATGCAATGCAGGTAAAATAAGGCAACAATTGAGTCTGCATGCTTTGCTACTGGGAAAGACAAATTTCATTTACACAACTGAACAGAGAAGTGGTGGCTACCTGAACTCCTATTTTACAGCAGGGGTTCATCCCTCAAACATGCAACTACTCAAGAATTTCCACTGCAGTATCTAATTTTCTTACCTAGGCATGGAGATGGCAGTAACTCCGTTGTTCAGACAGTGAGCTTTCATGGCTTCTAAACTCTTTCGCATATTCTCATATGTTGGTTTGTGAGAAACTTTCTTCTTTGTAATCTAAGATGAACATAATGGATTAGTTGTGCCTAATTTTTTCTTAAAAAAAAAAAAACACCAAAAAACATTCCACTACACTCAAACTCCACACCCAGACTTGCTACTGTGAAGTCAAGAAGATTTGGAACACCTATGTTTCCACAGGTTGAATCGTGTAATTTAGCAGCAATTTGTGTCCATTTTGAGTTCAAATATTCATAAATGTAACAGCTTGGGTTCTCCTCAACTAAAAATATTTGAGTAATACATCTCACACCTCTTATTTAGAGGAACACATTAAAATCCCCACAACTATTGTCCTCATCATTACATCTACTGTAGGGAAGTTCCTGAGTCACGTCCCACTCTTACCAGGTAGTAAATGTATCGGTCCTCTCTCTGGAGGACTGCCACCTCCCCAGTCTTCTTCTCTAAAGTGAAAAAGTTAAGAAGGTATTTTTAAAAGTTATATTCAACTACATGATTCCCCCTGCACCTCAAGTAGCTTGGAAGACCCTTTCTGCTGGAAATCAAGGTTTTCCCTTCAGCTCCTGCATGTCCACCCCACACGTCACTCACGTTGATCCAACAGCTCTTGTACACCTCCAAATTTTTTCTTAAAAAGAACAGCTATGCCTGCACCCATGCGACAGTCCTCACTGATGCAATTAGCCAAAGAGTCCATCTTGGGGCATGAGAAAAGGTCCCCCTTAACACACTTGATCTGGAAAGCAGCACAAACAAAGGGATAAGTAAAAACAAGTTACCGATGCAGACTCTGATACCCACTCAGATTAAGAGGCAATCTGGTAAGACTGTATGGTAGCATTTAAGGCTTTAAGATGCAATTCACAAGTAAACCTGTTGGCATGAGTTACAAACCCAATACACAAATAACTATGTTTTCTACAGGATCAGTTACAAGCATCAAGTGCTAGCTCAGCAGATCAATTTGGAAAAAATCCAACCAGGAAGAGTCAGCAATAGAGAATACAACAGCACACCTTTAGTGTAGCACTAGCAGCTCTGTGCTTTCCCAGCCAAGGGAACAGTCCTAACACTGCCTTACATCACTTCCAGGCTCCACCAGCACCCACCTTCAAACATGGTAAAAGCCCAGGAAGAGCTCCCAAACAAAAGGTATGAGGACTGAATGATGTTCCTGGCCTGAAACCTCCCAGATGGGGAAGGTGTCACCGTTGTATTTCCCAGACATTTAGCTAAGTTCTATGCTGCTCTTCTGTATCTGCACTGCTGACACTAGAATAAAGGTGCAAGAAGTTTAGTAGTATCAGCCACTTCTGCCAAAAATGCTACACAATACAGCCACCTGCCATGTTACTACAGTGTCAGGAAGATCCCTCTACAGAGACACATCACAGCAGTAGCCCAGATAATCCATTTGTTACGCACTCTCTCCTGATCCTTAGAGGAGTGGGTGGCCATGGTAATGCGGGCTATGGTGAAGACTCTTGTGGCTGGAAAGATGACAGAGAGAGAAACTTATTTAGAACTCTAAACTAAGCAATAAACAGGTATGCCAAAAGGTGCAAAGCTGAACCAACTTTCTCTATAGGACAGCTGGGGTGAACACCCCAGGGAATTCAACCAGGGTACCAGTACCCCCAAGCAACACGGCATGGTGTGAACCTTCCCACCAGAGCTCAACCTGTGAGGCACAAGGTGTCCCCAGCCCAAGGTCCCCACACAACTGTCACTAACCAGCCTTCCGTCCCCCTCCAAACCACCCCTGCCCCTCCGGGAAGCCTTTCAGCAGGCAGCACCTTGGATCTGCCGGGCCAAGGCTTGAACCACGAAGCCCTTCCCAAGCGCAGCCGACATCAGCCAAGCCAAACCGATTACGGCGCGAGCGCCACACCAAGATAGCGGCCCGCCGACACGCCCTCTCTATGGCATTCGCCCAGAACATTCCGAGCGCTAACTTACCGGCGCTACGGCGCATGCGCAAAACGCCCATAGGCGGAACATCATCTCAGACAAGAAAGAAGGGTTGGGACCGCAACCGGCGCTTGCGCATTGCCCGTGGCGGTCGGGCCTATGAGGCGCGCGCACCGCCTGGGGCGCAGGCGCAGTAGCGGCGGTTGAGCAGGTTACAGATGGGCGGTTCCCGGCGCTAAGGGCCGCGACGAGAGAGGCGGGGTTATGCGAGGCGGGCGCCGCCGTGCGCCTGCGCCGCCCGTGCCCGCCCCCTCTCTTGCCTTTGTTCGGGGTTGGGCGCCATTTTGCGCGGCGGTTGAGTGGAGGCGCTGATTGGGTTTCGGCGGCCGGTAGCGGAGCCAATCAGCGCGGGACCCGAACCGGGGGAGCAAGGCACGGTGAGTGCGAGCAGCCAATATGGAGCCCCCGAGCGCCGGCCCCAGTGCCGGGATTGGCGGGGCCGAGTGACCAGTCAGGAGGCCGCTCGCAGGGCCGGGGCCGGCCGGCCGGGCACTGGGGGGAGCGAGGGCCCGGGGCCCGGCTCCCCCGGG
>VXBZ01002650.1:309964-372322 GCA_013399135.1 Heliornis fulica
AACAGGGGCTGAGGGCGCCGGGGCCTGGGACGGGGGCGCGTGGAGCGTACCGGGAGGTGCGGGCGAGGGGGCCGAGGGCGGCAGCGGTGGCGGAGGAGGCGCGGCTGCGGCCTGGGCCGCTGAGGGGGAGGCGTGCGGCGGGCCCGGCCTCCCTTGGTTAGGAGCAGGCCTTGCCCGTGCGGGGCCGTTGGGACGGGAGCCGGTAGGGCTCCGCCCTCCACCGGCCGGGCGGGGGGAGTGGAGTGGGCGAGCCTCCCCGCTGGCACTGCTGACAGATGGGCCGCGGGAAGCCCGGGCCTGCCCCTCCTCCTCCCCCCACCCCTTCCCTTCTCCTCCCGGGGGGAGGTGCGGAGCAGCCGCCGAGGGCAGGTCGCTGCCCCCCTTCCTTCGCTGGGGCTGCCGCCGTGTCGATGTAACCGGTATCGTAGGTGCAGCCGCGTTCCCCCTCCCGCTTCCCCTCCCAGCACCTGGACGCCACATGTCGCCAGCCATTTCCTCGGTGAGAAGAAACCCCCCGTTCGGCGGGCCCGAGGGGCCCCGGTGGTACCCCGCTTTCTTCTCCGGGAGTGGCAGNTTCTCCGGGAGTGGCAGGGCAGCGCGGTGTGCGCCGCCCGCCGAGGAGATTACTCCCACCGAGGGGATTCCTCTCCCATCCCCGGCTCGGAGGTTTTCTGCAGTAAAATCGCAGCCCCTGGGTGAACTCCATGACTTTCATGTTTGATAAAGGGATCAGAACCAAAACCCGGGTGCCACGGGGTTGATTGGGCCAAACATCCAGAAATGAGACTGTCTGTAGCGTTGTTTAGTTAAATCCCGGCTTTGGCTTTGCGTGGGTTTCTGTCCTCCACCCGTGTCCTTAAGGGACAACGACCGAGCCAGGTGCCCCGTTTAGTAGTGTTGCTTCAGGGACAAGGCATTTTCAAACGATACTTTGAAGCTGCCTCAAGCCCTAGCACGGTTTGGCACACTGATGTGTTCTTAGCATAGGTTATTTGCCAAGAGAATTGTTGGTGTAGCTTCTGTAGCCTCATGTGCGTATGTGTGTGTGGTGATGGAACTAGATGGAGCACTGAGTGCTTTCCAGTGCAGACAAGGGCCTAGTGAGGAGGAGCAGACAGGGGAGCTCGGGTGTGGGAGGAACATGCCCTGAAGAAGATCTCGATCTTTAAAATTTGACTTTGATACTGTAATGCTGGTGCCCTGTGTTGGGATGGAGGGAATGAAATAATCCCTTGGAGGACCGTGATCAAGCACGTGTAACATCTTCAGTTCGTTGCCTTGACTGGCCACAGACAGTGCAGAGTTAGGGTTACAATGCTGGCTAAGATTTTAAGTAAGCACGACAGTGACTTAATATGGGGGTCTGTAAAGAGGCATTCCCAAGCCTGTGCTTGGTTATTGCTTGTGATGTTAAACCAGGGAAGTTTTGTAAATATATTTTACTGGAGTCCTGTGCTTCCTATTGAAATGCATCCTTAAAGAATGAAATGTGGGAGCTGTTTTCTGACAGGCTCATAGGAATTTAGGGCAGAAATTAAGTGTACAGTGCAAGACTGAAATGAGAACCTTGGTAGACAGCTTCATCTCAGAAAGTATTTTACCTCATTTTATTCTGGCAGCCTGTGAAAAACTCTTACTAAATGGGCCAAGGATAGAGTTAAAATTGCAGTAAAATGTAGTACCCTTCAGAGTTGCAACTGAGATTATCTTTGTGATCTCCAGGGTTAGTGTCATCNTTTAGGGCAGAAATTAAGTGTACAGTGCAAGACTGAAATGAGAACCTTGGTAGACAGCTTCATCTCAGAAAGTATTTTACCTCATTTTATTCTGGCAGCCTGTGAAAAACTCTTACTAAATGGGCCAAGGATAGAGTTAAAATTGCAGTAAAATGTAGTACCCTTCAGAGTTGCAACTGAGATTATCTTTGTGATCTCCAGGGTTAGTGTCATCTCATCCTTCTTCTGAAGAAGAGATCTGATAGGGATGAGACAGTTCTTGCGTTACTGTGGCAGAGTATTTTGCCCTCTGTAATGAATGTGCATTTGATCTTGCATGATACTTACTGGTTGATCGTTTATTTTTGTAGGTAAGCAACATTTGGTGCTAATGTGGAAGAAAATGACAAAATGTCAAATGATTTGTGTTTTCTTAGGCTGTAGTGTGGAGTAAGTTGATGAAAAAATGAAATGTTTTTAAGACAAATGCAAGACACTGAAGCACAAAGGACACTTTAATGTTAAAACAAGGAGTATGAGAGGTGTCATTTCACTAGTAACCACAGCAACAGTAACAGTTAAAGTTCTGCGTGCCTTTCTTTGAAAACCAAAGGGGCCTTGGGTATTTCTTTTCTTTGTTGCTTTAGACTTCAAAGATTGAAGTTAAAGGCTGCTTTTTTGCTAATATAGCAGGTACTAGCATAAATCAAATACCTCATTAAAAGTAATAGTAAGAGTTCTTCCTTTGTTGGTCAACTGAGAAAAAATGTGAGGGAGAAGGAGGTAATGGAACCAAGTATTTTATTTCAACAGTGTGTTCTTCAGATGTGAGGGCGAGGGTCCAAGAAAAGAGAAGCAGTAAAAGGATGGAAGCAGTGAGAAGTGCTGGTTGTTTTCAAAATCTGTGCAAGTAGGAAGAGGAGGATGAGATAGGAGGGTGTGCTGCCTAGTCAGGGAAGCAGCTTTGTTGAATTCTTGAAAAATAGTTTGGTTTTACACCTAAGCTTTGTACTTGGGAGGTTTTTCTAATGATAACACCCTTCTCCTCCACCAATATGAGGTGTGTGTAGTCCAGAATATGCAGACTTGAGGGGTAAACAGAGGTTCATAGCTACTGTTTGATTCACTGAAGGTAATGACAGAATTGAGATTGAGATGCTTTTAGGTCACATTACATGTTCTTGAAATAGTCTAGTTCTGTTACTTAGTGAAAGTAAGGTGACATGAAAGAGGTAGGTCCTTGATTAAACAGCAGCTCTTAGTGTGTGATTCTGACCACAGTGTCAGAGGGTGGTTTGCTTTTCAGCTTTTGTGAGGTAATGAATTGCTTTTTCAACTTGTCTTGCCAGGTACCAAGGCTGAGGGGTGCCTTTTACACGTCGCTATGGAGCAGTACACCGCCAGCAGTAACAGTTCCACGGAGCAGATCGTTGTGCAGGCCGGGCAGATTCAGCAGCAGGTATGCAGAGGGGTGATGGGTGAGCTGGCATAGCCAGTGCTGAGCTACAAATCTGTCTCTGTGTCACAGAAACAGTAAGGTGCTTCTTGAGATTGCTGGGATACATGTGTTATCTGACTTTGTCACCTGATCAGTGGTCAGTGATCTGACTGGACTTAAGTTGGAGTAAATACAGGGGTTTATTTTTAAATATGTGCTGTAAAACTGCAGGTATATTAGTTGCCAAATTTCAGTGTAGTATGGAGATTGCAAACTGGTGGTGACACAAGGAAAGTAAATAATCCTTTCTGAAAGTGGGAAAAATGGAATATCAATCCAAACTCACTAATCACAATCAAAATAGGTTTTGTTCAAGCTCATAGAGGCCTTCTCCAGCTTTCTCAAAAGAGTATTTGTTGAGATCCATTGTTTTAGAACTACAGGTGGTTCAAAACAAACACCCAGTGCAGGAATCGCAACGGAACATGTAGCTTTGGATTAATTCATCCATTCTAGAAAGAAGTTTCTAGTTCATGTTACAATGTGCAGAGGAGTAGAGCTGGGGTTTTTCAAGAGCTTGCAGGTTTCTGCTGTTAAGCTTTCAGACACAGTAATGGGTTTTCAGATGAGCTGTGCTGCTGTTGAATTCTTGTTCCATCTTAGATTCTGTTTAGTTCAAGGCAAGAGGAGTTTCTTAGTCTGTCAGGCAAATGAGTGAGCTACTGGATTGTGTTCTCAGTGAATCACAGAATGTCAGGAGTTGGAAGGGACCTCGGAAGATCAACCAATCCAACCTCATTGTCATTGGCCTTCTTGGCCACAAGGGCACATTTGCTTCCTCAGCCTGTTGAATAGTGGAAAGAAGCTTCTTCCATTGATGTAGTTGAAGTTGACTTTGTCAGTAAAAGCAAGGCTGTACTTGAGGTAAAAAATCAAATACTAAGAATTACCTAAAATACCTGCTGGAAGCAGTTAGCAAATATTGATTTGGTTTTATTGACACTGTAGGTACAAAGGACGTGTAATGCATAAATGCATAGCTTGGCTTGTGTCATTTTGAGTACAAGCTCTTAAAGCCTGTGTTGTGTTTGACATGAAATACTTTTCTAAAAGAATTTTGAGTAGGCCTGTTGTAGCACAGCATTTAGTAGTGAGATGTCCTTCATCCCTCAAAATGCTAACACAGTTAAGGCAGATTATTTTGGGACTCTTACTAAAGAGGCTAAAGATAGAAAAGGCTTTCAGATTTAACTGCTCTTGCAGCCTCTGAAGCTTGTCCTTCAAGGTCAGTGGTGAGAAGTCACTGATGCGGGGGTGCCACGGATGGAGCTTAGGCTGTAGTCACCTGTGCAGCTGTTCTGTGCAGACAGGAATTTATGGCCTTTGTTATAATTAGCAAGTCTGTCAAAAATCTGGAACCCTTCACAAGAAGAGACTTGGGCAGCAAAAGGAAATATTAAGCAGAAAGCCAGCAGTCTGAAACAATGAAACAGAGATTTTAACCTCTGCAAAATAATACCTCATGTTCCTTTTAAGTGATTTTTGTTTGGGATATTGAAGCTGGTCAGTATCATACACAGGTTTCGTTCCTAGGTTTGCTACATGGATTCCTGTTCCTTGTTTCCAAGAGCAGTGTGTATGAATTTTAAATCCCCCCTCGTCTGCGGAAAGTGTCATTGTCTCTTGTTAGGGCTGTGCATTTCCATGTTTCAAGCTATTCCTGTTCCTATTCCCAGCAGCAGGGTGGTGTCACTGCTGTCCAGCTGCAGACTGAGGCCCAGGTGGCATCCGCCTCAGGCCAGCAAGTCCAGACCCTCCAGGTAGTGGTGATCTCTCTGATTGTGTTTGTGAGCACTGCATGACTCTCACCATCGCCACATATCTAATGCTGTGTTTTTCCAGGGTTTGAAATAGGAACATGAAAATTTGTTACTGGTAGTATCTGTGTCTTAGGGTAGTTGTAGGGTTTTCCATGAAGAACGTGGGATGACAGCATTTCACTGGATCTCACGTGCATGCCAGAAACCCTGGGGCATTCATGAATTCCTGCTGTTATAATTCAGAAAGTGAGCAATGGTTGAAATGGGACTTAAAATGAAAAAAACCCAAGATGAGAAGTTAACAGTCATGATGCCTGCTGAGGAGTTCTGTGTCTTCGCTACATGACAGAGGTGGTGGGTGACCCACCAGCTTCAAGAGAAAACTTTCTCATCTGTCATTAGACAGGGCACCTGGGCACAGTATTGGCCTCTGAGGGATTGAGAGGTCTGATTTCTTTCTTACTTGCTCACAACACAGGGAAACCCAGGAGAAGTTGTTAGTTATCCTAACAGTAAATACACCACAAACTGGAAAGAAGTGCAGGGTTATTTCAAGCCCTGACATGTTTCAGTGTGAAGTATTCTCTATCTCACAAACTTTGTTAGAGGAGTTAACAAACCCCCACGTAGCCATAGCTGTTCAGGAGTGTGTTGTTCACTCAGTATTTTAGTTTTGCTTGGTTTTTAATTCACCACAGGAGGAGAGTTCAGGAGGCTGGAATGGTCTGGCCAGATGCAAAGTTGAACACAGCATTTTTTATGTTCAGACTTGAACCACAAAAAGCTGGCTGGTTTGAATTGCTTGGGTCACTCTGGCCTCTTGGTCGTCATCATGCTTCTTCCCCTTCTTTTGTTTTTTTTGGCTTGCTCTAATCCATTAACAAGAAACCTGGAATGTATCTGTTTCCTTTCTGCTTGTTGGATATTGTACTGCTGACTGTGCTGCTTTGTGGCTGACATGAGCATGCTTATCTCTGTTGTAATTCAAAATGAGTACTACTGACTTTTGCTAGGTACTTGTATGCAGTAGTGACAAGGCGGAGGAACAGAGCCGTGTCACACGGGTATTAAGTGACCCGTCAAGTCACAATATTCTGTGTAAGGTGTTGATCACTGAGGTCCAACTGTGGTTGTTTCAGTGGCTGTGTTAGCATATGATTAACAGAGGTATTTGAACTATGTAAAGCTCTTCTTTAGGTAGTTCAGTATGTCCTGAAAATCTGTACTGATGTTTAGCGTGATAGTTCACAGTGGATGAAGAGTGAATGTTGCTGTTGTGTATTACTGAAATGTACAGGTGGAAAACCCAAGAACTCTGTGGCTTTTTACAATGTTGTGTTGCTCTTGTTTCTAAACAATTCAAAAAAGAATGATGACATGGTTCATAAGACTAGTTTCACGTTTAAGCCATGGAGGTATGGTGTTTCTAAAGATATATTTGGGGAGTTAGCAGGTAAGGGTGTTTAACCAGAGAGGTTTTCCATTTGCTTTTCTTTTTATTGGCCTTTTGCCTAGTGACCAGGCACACACCTGGTCTGAGAGTCCAGAGGCTCTTGTTCAATTTATAAACCTACTGTAAGTTTTGTTGGGCCAAGAAGCATCTGCTTTTCTTTTTTTTTTTTCTCCTTCATTCTTCCTTACTGAACTCCATTCTGTGTTGTAACATTTACAGTTTCACTTAATAACCATGAAAAGGCTCTCTAAGAACATTGTGTGCTACATATCTGTTAGGAAATGGAAATGTTGTAGCGTGTAATTGGAGAGAGTTGAAACTACCTCAGAATCTCTCTGTCAGAATAGCTTATTTAGAGCTTTTTCTCATTAGGAACCCCAGTTAAAGATTAGTAATAGTGATGCTGATAATGAAGGGTTTTTTTATTACTCTTTGCTCTCGGGCTGTGCATGAAGATAGTTCTAGTGTCTGGAAATTGGCTGTGCTTTTCATGCCTTACTGGAATTGGACTCAGAAGTTTTGGTTAGACTGCAACAGAAAAAAAAATAGAAATTGCTAAATCCAGTAGCACTTCATGGAAAAAGTTATAGAAACTAAAGGTACTTGCTGCTGAATCCAGGTTAGTGACGTTGCTCAGATTCTCTGGTCACAGCAGAGGTAAGCACTTGGCCTCATGCGGGAGCCAGGTCAGTTTCTGGCTTTGTATCACCAGACCTTTTCATTGTTCTGTTTGTTTTGTTCTCCTGTTCTCTAGGTCCAGGGTCAACCTCTCATGGTCCAAGTAAGCGGAGGTCAGCTGATCACATCCACCGGCCAGCCCATCATGGTGCAGGCGGTGCCGGGGGGTCAGGGCCAAACAATCATGCAAGTCCCAGTTTCTGGAACACAGGGACTGCAGCAGGTGAGAGGACACTCCTGTTACTGACCATCCATGGCCAGCCCGCGCCGCGGTGCTCTCAGCTGGCTGGGTAGGATGTCTGTGCTCTTGAAACAGGCAGCTGTGGATCCAGCAGTGAGACGCCTGTTAAGAACCCAGAGAAAATTCTTTGTGTACTCAGTTTTTTGTATTTTATGGGAACATGCAAATCTTTTTAATCAGGTCCATAGCTGGAGTTGGTTTGGTTTTTTTTTGTTTGTTTTGTTTT
This sequence comes from Heliornis fulica, assembly GCA_013399135.1. Taxonomy (NCBI): domain Eukaryota; kingdom Metazoa; phylum Chordata; class Aves; order Gruiformes; family Heliornithidae; genus Heliornis; species Heliornis fulica. Next base: position 317,536 of record VXBZ01002650.1, read on the forward strand.
TGTTTTAAATTTGGTTTTGTTTTAACTGGTCCTCACAGTGTAGTCAGTTATCTAGTGCCTACTCAATTTATGTCTCAAAGCCCATATTTTTGCCATCTATTTTTATTAAAGAAAGCTTCTTGAAAATAGCTCTTGTGCTTGAGTTCATCTAATACAATATGGCTGAAGGTGAATTCAAATATTTCTATTGCACAGAAGGCAATTCTGTAGAAGTTATGGAAGAGGGATTTTATTAGAAGCAATTATTATGAAATATCTGTCTAAAAGACAGTTTTTAAATCTAAACAGGTGCTCACATTTGTTACAAGGGGTAGAACTGTAACAGTAGCATAATGGAATTGTTTAGTAACTTGAGAGTGGGATTTAGAAATCAAGTTCAGCACAGTCCAGGAAGGTGCATTATGCCTTGGTGTTCTGAGAGGTTTACTTAGTGTTTATTTTCAATTTCTTTTGTTGAAAGACAATATATTTTGTGTTAGGTTCTTTGCAGTTTGGTTGTTGGACTACACATAACAGGCTTTTTTTTTTTTAAACACAAGTTTTGAACCATATTCCAATTCCTCTTTTTTATTGAAGAAGTGTTCCACATTGATTGGAAAGACTTCTCTGCTATGCTGAAGACAATTTTGATATATATCCAGGAGTACTACTTTATGCTGGATGATTGACACCCTACAGATACTTAAATCTTAGTCCTGTTCTTTTGCCTGATATTATTATTCCTAGTTTCATGTGAATAATTTATTTCTTTTGACTGTTTTATTATGTAAGCAGTGAAGAACTGCTAGGGCATAATGACACTAGCATGTTATGTTTCCTCTGTTCTGTATTATTGTGACTGCTGTGTCCCAGTGAGGAATAAATTAAAACTCTTCATTTTAAAATGGAAAAAAAAAAAAAAAGAGAAGAATCAGTGCTTTCTTTTTCTTTGCAACAGTAAATCATCCTCAAGAGGTGATTTGGTAATGCTGAGGCCAAGGAGGCAGAAATAAGAGGCATAGTTAATGTTCCTTTCTGACTCTTTCTTCCACAGATTCAGTTGGTCCAGCCAGGTCAGATTCAGATTCAAGGTGGGCAGGCTGTGCAGGTACAGGGGCAGCAGGGCCAGACCCAGCAGATCATTATACAGCAGCCACAGACTGCAGTTACTGCTGGCCAGACACAGGTAACTGCACCAGCATGAAAGGATTTTCTTGAGAGAAATAGGAAGAGAAACTTGACAAATGACTTAAGGTGTGGTTAAGTTTAAAACAAACAAACAAAAAAAAAAGGGAGGAATTTATTAAAACTAAGGAGAATTTGAGAGTAAATTCATATTTATGTAGTGTTTTCATACATAACTCTGGGGCAGAATAAATAGATTGCATGTTTTTATCCATTGTGTTTCTGTATTTTATTGGTTCATGGTTTTGTCTGTTGAAATTTGAAAACATGAAATATTGCTAGTTTCATACTTGTTCCATTTTGTGAAGTAGCTTAGCCATACCTAGGTTTCTGAGCAGAATGTTTCTTCCTTTAACATATTCTCAGTGATACAGGAAACCTAGAACTTGTTTCCATCAATAATAAATTCTACAGTTAGAAAAATATGCTTTAGGTATCTTATCCACAGTTCAGTTGGTTTGTGTCCATCCTATTTCTTGATGCTGGTAATAAAGCAAAAGAAATAGATGCCTGAAACACCTTAAGCACCATGTGTTAATTCATTTGAAAATCATTTGAAAAATAAGAAATTTGTAGTTAATGTCTCCTTTGTTTTGTTTAGACCCAGCAACAAATAGCAGTTCAAGGACAACAGGTAGCACAAGCAGCTGAAGGCCAGACCATAGTCTATCAGCCAGTTAATGCTGATGGAACCATTCTCCAACAAGGTAAGAACTTTGGTGTGAAAAGAGGCAGGACTTCTCAACCTCTCCTCGATAGGTTTTTATTGCCTTGTAATTCCTGTCAAAGAAAACAATGATTTGCAGTGTTAGTAGTGCTGGGAGTGCTGTGATAGGAATTGTTGGCACAGTGAATGGAAGAAAAGATGTTTGTGGTGTTATTCAGGAATTCAGCTGGTGTCTCTTTCCCCAGAGAAACAGAAAAGGTCTCTTTTCTTTGGCAAGGTTCATTAGAGTAAAACCACTCGTGTTTCCTATTACACCTTAGAGTACGTGGCCTGTAGTGCCGCTGTGGTTATTGTGCAGGTGCAGATGTGGAAGTAGGAGGCGTGAGGCTGAGGTGGTGGCACGGAGTTAGTAACTGGCGGAGCGTTCTCCACCCCTCGGCGTGTTACGAGAGGATGAATGTGTAAAAAGAGAGGAAAAAACCAACAAATCCAAAACCCAAACCAGAAGTGGGACTAATGGTGTTCCCTTCTTTTTGTGTGCCTGTTTTTGTTTTGTTTTGTTACTTTGTTTTTCTTTTTTTTTTTCTTTTGCATTTTATTTTCTTAAAGTTACAGTCCCTGTTACAGGCATGATCACCATTCCAGCAGCCAGTCTGGCTGGAGCACAGATTGTCCAAACGGGGGCTAACACCAATACAACCAGTAGTGGTCAAGGGACTGTCACGGTGACGCTGCCGGTTGCTGGAAACGTTGTCAATTCAGGGGGAATGGTTATGGTATGTATTGAACCTCCCACTGATATTTGTAAAGCTTGATATTCAAAATATCTGTACACAAACTGTTGTCTGATTCATGTTACCTTCATATGGCCATCTTCTCAGTAGCTACTGTTAGTCTAAAGTATAAAGGTTTTCTGTTACAGTGGTCTGTGTCCTATTGTGATCTGTCTATTCTGTACTCCTTTTCCCACAGTAAATTACTGGGTTCAGAAATTTAGAAACTGAAATTCTAAATGAGCTTTCACTGAAAAGAAGGGGTTTAAAAAGATTGCTTCAACTATTGCTTTTCTTGAGGATCCCTCAGTATTTACTGCTTTGATTCATAAGAGCCTTTTTTTTTTGCAAAGAGGTTTTTTTTTTGCAAAGAGGTTTTTTTTTTTGCATGTTCTTAGGTCTTTGTAGTGTGATGCCTTTTAACTTGAACTTTATTGTTCGTCCCCACTAGGTGTCAGCATCTCTACAAGTAATACTTGCTTAAGAAATGCTGTGAAATTACCATATAAATTAAGTGATATCCATAAAGAAAGGGAAGCAATGGGAATGCTCTGTATGCTTAATTATGCAACAAGCAGTGACATGGTCATAGAATTATATGTTGTATTGAAATTTTACCATAATCAGAAAAAAATACCCAAGCACAGCTGATATCTAATTAATTTTTAAAAAATTTGTTCTACAGTTTGAGAACAACTTTTTTACTTCTCTCAACTTACATTATCTGAACAAAACCCAAACACTTTCTTTTCTAAATTTATTTTGAAAATTACTTTTTTTGCATTCACTTTTTTTTGCATTCACTTAGTGTTGTGACCTGCAAGTACTAAGCCTGTATTTTTTTCTGGACAGATGGTACCTGGTGCTGGATCAGTACCAGCAATCCAGAGAATACCTTTACCTGGAGCAGAAATGCTGGAGGAAGAGCCCCTCTATGTAAACGCCAAGCAGTATCACCGGATCCTTAAGAGGAGGCAGGCGCGTGCTAAGCTTGAAGCAGAGGGAAAAATTCCCAAAGAAAGAAGGGTAAGCTCATAGCTCAGATAAAAACTAGAGTTTCTTTGAGAAAGGCACAGAAAACCACCAGTGCTGGAATCTTAGTGGTTTTAGTTATGGATAGTTTTCTCTGCTCATCAGCTATATCAGAGAAATTTTTTGAAGGCCCTTGGTGGCAATCCTTCTTCCTTCACCTGATTTAGTTGAATAGCTGGGTAGCTGTGTTGCAAATACGCATTTATTTTAAACACTGTAACTTCAGGGAATGGGGAAGGATGGGGATTAGATAGGCTTTTTTAGTGGTCTGGAATTTCCCTTACTGGGAGTACTTATCTAAAAATAGTGGGTTGGTTTCTGGTTATCTTCTTCAAATTGTTGCAGAAATACTTGCACGAATCTCGGCATCGTCATGCCATGGCCAGAAAGAGGGGAGAAGGTGGACGTTTCTTCTCACCAAAGGAAAAAGACAGCCCTCATATGCAGGTAAATAACATTTTGTCTGTTCTGGGAGAACTGCAGCTTTTAGGTCTTCAGAGTGTATTTCAGAGGTGTCTTCACAATGTTTTCCTTGTTCTTTTTTGGGCCTGTCTGCTGACCTTCATCCCTCTCTGCCTTTGAATGTGTATTTTGGGCATTGTAAAGAATCCTTCTGCCTTGCTTCTTGTAGAGAGCAGATGTATTTGCCTTGAGTAATGAAATTATAGTAATATTGGCAGAAATGTATTAATGTTGTTTTACAAACAGAATGCTTGTATTTGTCCTGAGAAATCAATCTTTGCAGCCTTTCTGTTTGCATACCAAAATTATTTCTTTAGGGCATGAATTAAAGGTAGAGGCACCTTATCTTACATCTGATGGAAAATTAAAAAATGTGAATATCTGATTCCTAGCTGCATATTTATTGATTTATATTAAAAGTGCAAGATGGGTTTTCAAAGGAATGCGTGCAATAGAGTAGAAATAGAAAATTCTGTTGTTGATTAGCACTTTAAAGCAGTCCTGTGGCTTTTTAGCAAAGAATGTTTTTACTCTGAAGTGGAATCCTTCCTACCAGGCTAGTTCTAGGTCTTCTCTGTTACTAGAAATAACACATTACTAGGAACTATGAAGATTTATGTATCCCATTTTCTGTAAAACCTGGGGAAAATGTGACATGTTCAGAGATTACGGGAGGGGACAGGAGTATCTCATGGTGATAGTTGAGCATGATTCTCTCTGCTGTTACAGGAAACTATTGATGTTACAACATGATGTTTTGTGTCTGTAGGATTCAACTCAGGCCAATGAAGAAGCAATGACACAGATGATCAGAGTCTCTTAACCAGTGCTAAGTAACTGAACAGAGCTCCCGTCCCTTGTGCAAGTCTGTCCTTTCCAGTGTGTTGAGCGAGTTTCCAGTGGGACAATTGCCTCATCACAGCCTGTCCTTTTTTACAGAACAAGCACCACGTTTTCACTATGTGGTTGAGATTTTAACGGCACTTGACTCAATAAATAGAAACTTAATGACTTTCTTGGTATACTCTTCTAATCCAGCACAGGGATTTGAGTCTGCTCATGCTTTTTTTTTTTTTTTATTTCTACCCCCCTTCTGTTTCTTTTAAACATCTCTTGTGTTAGATTGGCTGTGGATGGATAACGTGCCACTGACTTGGTGATCTGCAATAACTCTGGCATGCTGAAGCAGGGCCAGCAAAGATCTCTTGGACTTACAACTCTTCTGTAACAGAGACACAATCCAGCTTTATGGCAACTAGCACTGATGTGGCTACACCACAGGACTTTGCTTTCCTAGCAGAGACTTGTTATTTACATCTACCCTTTACACCTTTGGACTTTATTGGTAACTGAACTGTGCCCCGTTCAGAACTGAAGTTCTGAAGGGGTTTGGTTCTGAACTGAAGGGGTTCTTCTGAGTTCCACTTTGTAAAATATATAGAGCAAGCTCTTCTCTGGGAAAAGTTCAGCCATCCAGTCACAATGGTAGAAATATTTCAAGATTGCAGAACTTGATATACTGTCTATCTATTCCAAGAAGTAAGAGGGGAGAGGGCCGCATGGAGATAAGGATTTCATTCATAAAAGTAATATCTTGGTGGGTTTTGGTATGTTTATGGCCAGTAGTTGGCACTTTGGAAGAAAAGTGGATACTAGTGTAAAAAGGATTAAAATTTCTAAGAGAGTCTCTTCCAAACAATTTTTTTTTTAAAAATGTTTCTTACAACCCACCTTCATGGTTCCTCTAAAAAACCTAAAATGTGCAATCTCAAGAGTGATAGCACTTGACTGTCTGTGATGATGTTTCTTGATATTTGTTCCAAATCAATTATGTAGTTCTGTCATTCTGCACAGAGAGGGATTGTTTCCTGACAGCAGCAGCATAGGGCAACTCAGCTCATCCTGATCTAACTGAAGGGCTGTTAGAAAAATGAAGCCAGATATGGATGAATGTCTCAGGATTTTTACAGACCGTTCTCTCAAAAAAAAAAAAAAAAGGCACTTAATGAAGGAGGAGTACTTACATTTGAGAAAAAGAGAAGATTTTTTTCATGACCTGTACCTGGCTGCTGAATGAGTATCTTGACAAACCATATCTTTATGTTTCCATAGCTCATTGCAGATTTTAAGCCTTCTCTGTTCTTACTAATTTGAAATTTGGCAAGCTGTAGTCCATAAGCATTCTAATACTTGAATCATCTTATGCCCATCTCCTCCCAGGCTCTTGCCATGGTACAGTTCCATCTCTACCAAGTTTTGAGTTCTCTAAAACATAAAACCACATCTCAGCAGTTAGACAAGGTCTTAGAAATACAGCCAGGCATTGTCATTGAGGGACTCAGGCATGAACCTGCATCCAGGAAGCAGCAGAGGATGAGGTGGTTATTTGGAAAGCATCCAAGAATGGGAGAGGATGATTTAAGTTCAGTGAACTTTTTTTTTTTTTTTCTCAAGTGTCAAAAAAGATAATGCAACTTGAAAAATGCAACCTGTGTTGTGTCCCTTCTGTGATTTTTTTTTTTTTTTATTTAGTGAAAGCTTGTGACTAAATGCAAAATGGAGGACGAATTAGTGAGTTGTAGAAGACTGGGAGGATACAAAAAGAGCCTTGAAAATTCATACTTTGGATAAAAGACCTTAGAGTATGACAAGATGAGAAGGAATGCAAGAGGAGGGAGCAGGAATGAGGAGAAATGTTGGATTCTACGTTGCCAGGCAGAAAAGTATGCTTGTCTAGATACTATGGATGGCAATGTTTAGGGAGGTACACAGCCAGTGAAAGAACAAAGAGGAAATGCAGATTGGTATTTGTATTTAGGCACTGGATTTTCTAAATGGAGTTTGGTTACTTTTCCTTCTCAAGTTTTATCTACATGTTTTTACTATTGCCACAGCTGCCATGGTGGACTAAAGCTGAGAAAAAACCTGTGATAGAGTCACACCTGCAGCTACAGGAGGAAATGGCCCAGTTGGTGTGGAAATAAGTATACTTTCTTTTGAATTTTGTCTTAAATGCTATCAATAATCTAATGCATCGCTCATGGATCTTACTAAAGAATCAAAAGGCATTTGTTTACCTCTGTTACATTTGTGGCATCTTTGGTGCCTTTGGTTGCTTCCGCCTTAAAATACGTGGCTATTAGAGCATGGTGCTTACGTTGTTCAGCTGGCGACTGAAATCCTCACCTAGCATTTCTTGTGAGGTCACCCATTTCAGGAAATATGTAGCTCTCCTTTAGTGAAGGAATAACAAATAAAAATGCTTTAGTTGAAACTTGCAGCATTATTGTAAATATTTTTTAGATTCTTTGTACATTTTGTTAGTGGAGTATTTGTGTACTGGAGGAGTATTTCTGTGCTGGAGTAAGACAGCCTCTCCATGTTTCTGCTCTTGAACTGATCTCTGGAGAACCCCCTCTGGAGAAGTTAGGGAAGCAATATCATTGCTCTGACATGGGGGGGGTTTGTTTGTGTTTGTTTTTTTTTTTTAATGAGTAATTACTTTTCTTAAAGAACTTGTTAACTTCTTCAGAACAGTTAGAACGTTTTTCCCAGTAAGCCTTTCATATATAGGTTCTCAGATCTGCTGTTGTAGAATGTGTATTAAGACATTGGATTTGTGTTATGTAGGAAGTTTTATCATTAATACTTTTAATAGTGATGTGAAAGCCTGAGTGCTACTGTCATATTTTTCATTTGCTTTGGGTTATGTGTTTCACTTCTAAAAGTAGTGTTTGCTTGGTGAGTTTGGAGTTACCGGTCAAATTACCAAAAAAGTCTGCATTCTTTTCCTGAGTAAATTGGTTAAATTTGAGATATTACCAAATTCAAACCTCTCTATTGAATGATATTTTTTTTTGTGGATTGGCTACACTTGAGTAAAAACCTCTGCTTTTAGGAGTGTGTAAAAGAGTGGATGAGGATAAAGGAAGAGGCCCGGGGAGAAGCGTGGTCGATTGACCCAGAGAGCACTGGAGCAGTGAACCGATCAAAAACCAGTTTCTATATGGCTGTAAAGAGTGGGATGTGGAAAATGGTCCTCAAGTGATGCTGAATGGCTTTAAGGCCTTGCATGTTAAAAAACGGGATGGGGGGTGCTAGGGGAGGGGAGAAGAAAATCTTGGTGAGTGGTTTTGGGAGGGTACTGAGATTAATGGAAGGCAAAGTTTGTATATAATTAAAAGTTTATAATTTTTTTTATATGATACATTTTTTCAAGTGTATTTTGGTCTTTAATAGATGCAATTGTAAGTACTGTGTACACTATCCAGCTAATAAAAGTTTATAAAAAGAAAAAAAGCTTTGTGTTTTTCAGACCTCCTGTGCTTTTCAGTGAAGTGGTGGCAGCAATGCAGAGCAGGGAGGAGGGAGCACTTGGCAGGCAGCAGTTTCAGCACCGCTGACAAACACTTAGGAGACTGGTGAGCTTTCCTGCCTTCTGTGAGGGCAGCTTGGCCTCCACCTGGGGGGTGGCTGGGACCACTGCTCTCTGCTCTGTGGGGACGGGCTCTGACATCTTGGTGTCCATCTTCTCCATTCCCATCTGGCCTTCTTGCTGTCTGAGGGGACTGCACTACCTGCCCTGGGTGCTGGAAGCTGATTGAAGGAAGCTGATTGAAGGAAGCTGGAGTATCCCCCCACAGGTGTTCATTGGGTGGGTGCTGCCCTTGGGCACCTCTGATTGGTGAAGAGGGGCCTCCATCTTGCCTCACTTTTCCTGGGAGGCTGAGGGGGCACCCCAAAACGGCGGCCGAAGGGAGGTTTGCACGCAGGGGCTGAGCTGTGTGAGGCAGCGCAGCCGCAGGATGGACTGAGGCCTGGCCTCAGCTCTGGGCCCGGGAAGCTGTTTGGAGTTGGGAAACCGCCTCGCTCAACTGGGGCAGGGAAAGAAGGCTGCTTCGGGCTGACCAGTGTTCTTGTCTGTCCTTAGAGAGTGAGGAAAATATTCGGTGAGTCTGGGCTAGGAGGAAGGAGGATGAGCTGCTATTATTGTTTGAAAGAAAAAATTACCTTTCTAATGGTGGAAAAAACCCCAAAACCCGTCTGGCAGACACTATGTCCTGTCTGTAGCTAGCCAGGCCCTGGGTATCTGATAGCATAACGCTCAGCATGCGTCTGTGACGCTCTGGACTCCGTGCTGGCTGCAGGATTCATTGCATCGAGTAACTGTCATGAAGAGGCCATGCAGGAGAATGCAGGATTATCTAGAAGCTGCCCTGGAGCACCGGAGTGACCTGTGGGCGCAGACATGGAATTAGTACAGGGTTGCACAAATGTAAGTGATGACAATCCAACTTACTTACCCAAATGCTCTTCTAAGACATTCTTTCCATTTTTATACTCTTGGTTGCCTTCTAGAAAGATGGTTTCTTCTTGTCCCCCTATTCTTAAGTATCCTGTCACTATCTTTTTGTGGCCAAATACAACTGAATGGACGCCCTTGGAAAGCGCTTATTTTTTATGTTTTGAGACAAAAGGACGTTTCAGGAGGATTGGGCAAGCTTTGCAAGGTTTGAGAGAGTCAGTCTGTGTCTGCCTGCTAATCCCTCTCAGGCACGCTGTTCTAGGTGTGCTGCTCAGCAGTATTGTACCGTAAACATTCACTAGGACAACAGAAATGCCTCAGTCAAGGCTGAGGTGCTGCACTGTTAGGCAATCTTTGTGTGGTGTCCAGTAGCTGTATGTTACAGTATTGCTGTAACAGTTCCTGCGAATGTTTACAGATTGCCAAGCAGCCATATCAAAAAGCAAAACGTGCTCTGCCTGTTTTTTTCTTTTTTCCTGTGTTCTTAGCATAGACACTCATTTAGAAGGGACCTGCTGAACTCCACAGGTGTTTGGAGCTAGCTGCTATGGACTGCAGAAGTGATAGTCACTACGGCAGTTTTGGAGGGTTGGTTTTGCCCTCGCTAGTGCAAAAGCATCTCTCTGCTAGCAGAGGCTGAAAGCACATGTGGATGTTGCTACAGCTGGCAACAAACAGAACAAAAAAGGGCAAGTTTTAGCCCAAGCTTTATTAGGTTTTTTTCCTCTGTAGTGCTTCTCAAGTGAACCAGCTGTGAGCAACATCTTTATACAAGCTGAAAACCAGCTTGGAAGTGCTGTGTGAGTTTGTATGTAGCTGTGCTGAAGTCCCAGAGCTGCAGTAGAAAATCAGTGTGTACTTCTAATGCTGTTGTAACTGGGCATAATGATGTTAAGTATCTGACTGAGGAGGATGGTGTCCCCATAGGTGAGAGAGGTTTCTCCAGCAGGCAATTAGGAACTTCCAGTTAGGACCTGCTGACTGGAAATCCCTTCTGAAGATGCTTTTTTCTTTCTGCCTACGGTCTGTCCTCCAAACTCAGACTGTTGTTAGGAGCTGTAGTGGGATCTGCAGAAAGCTGGCCTGGTTTTCTGTCACAACATGACTGGCATCTCTACAGTCCTGATGAAATACAGACATGCTGAAATAAAGTGTGATTGTTGGCAAATAGAGCAGAATGAATCCTCATGGCCCTCACAGCTGAAGATTGGTAAAGGCAGGCCTGAAGGGCAGTGGCCCAAGGGAGTAGGCAGGCACTGTGGGCCTGAAGGGAATGTCCTCAGCACACAGTAGGTTATACTGTGTGCTGAGGACATTCTGTAAATGTAAATGTGCAAAAAAATGTACGAATCAGTATCTGAGCTGATACTGATTCGTACATTTTTTTGCTTTATTCTGAATTTGAAATTCTTTTCAGTTCCCTGTCAGGAACAGGAACAGACTAATTAAAAGCAGTGCCTCACTTTGCAGAGAAGTTCCTCTATCTGCTAATCTTGTGCTAGTGACAGTTGCCAGGATCTTGTCCTTTATTACTTAGTTTTCCTTTCTGGTAATCAGTGTTTTGCAACTGCTGGGCATGTCAGAGAAGTCAGGCAGGAAGTGGAGAACAATTGAGCAGGTATTCTAAAGTGAATAGAGTTGGTGAGCAGGGTTTTTCTCCTTCTTTACGTTCTCATACAACTCAGATTTTTTGCAGGAGTTAGAGACAATCATTTGTTTTGAAACAGTCATGTTTCAGTGACTTCCAGAGGAAGAGGAAAGGTACGAATGGTCAACTTCATGTTGTCTAGCAAGACACTGCTTGGCCTCTGCAGTTTGTACTATATCCAAAATTAAGTTTACTTTCCCATTTTGCTTTCTGTGGATCAGAAGAGAACTGGATGGTTTACACAGGGGCTAATAAAACATTATCCTTTTCACCTCTGCCTTCTGCTCTCATCTGCCTGGCTTCTCTCTTACTTAATTTTACCCAATTTGCAAAACTGCTTCTGGAAGGCACTTAGCTGGCGTGGTACCAAGGTGACTTTAAAAGACTCGCTGGAGTAGAATCATATTCTATGATTGTTGTGTTCTTTCAGTGCACTCAGAGCAGGAGGGTTTTGCAGTGTACAGTAGGTAAGAGCTGAAGGTGCACAGCCATTAGTCTTACAGATATTGGTTTACTCCCTGTTAGATATGCAAAAGGGCCTCTTAGTGTTTACTGCTTTTGAGGTGAGACAAATATGAAACAAATAGCTATTTTGGCACAGGCTGCAGAGGATGTTTAGATTTGGAGTGAGTTTTAGCTAGATCTGCTGCAGAAGGACAGAGCAGATGTCTGGAAGTGCTGGAACGGAATGTATCAACCTCAGTCTTAAAAGCAACTCCCATCCTCTTACATCCTGCCAGCTTTGCCCTGCCCATCTGATATGCTCAGTAGCTAGATTACCACAACTTTTATTTCCTGTGACCATCCAAGAAAAGATGAGCTGGGAGGAGGTGTGAAGTATTAGCTAGATACACATCTGTACTACTGTTAAATAGCCCTGTGGAACTATTCACTAACTGGCTGTGGGCTTATCTGAAGACACAGCTGGCTTGGTAATGTGCAGAGGCTGCTTGTATGTCAGACCATTCCTGAGTGTGGTTCTATAGCCAAGCATTACAGAAGGAGCTTGGATGGGCTCTTGATGCTTTCCACACATGCCAGTCTAAACTGGGATTTAGGATAATCCTTCACTGTGGACAGGTCAGGTTACTAACAAATCCCTTTGTCACTTGCATGTAAGGAAAACACCTGTAGATCTTACAATTTTTTTCCAAAATTTGAGAATATTTTGTGTGTCTTTGTTTTAAATCAGATGGTGACATGTTTACAGTCTGTGACAGAGGACTGACACCATCAACAGAGATAAACTGTCAGTAGAAACACCTGCAAATCCATCATATGACAGTAGACCAGCTTTGTAGGCAGAAAGAAGTGTATACCAGTAAGCATCTCTATCTTAACTTCTAATTGCTTCAGGACCTGGGTCCCCAGAACCTTCACTGTGCCTGCCATTGCTCCCAGATGAGGAATTCAGGCACACAAAATTTTAGGAACTTTCCAAGAGTGAAAAAGGCTTCAATATAAAAATTCAACTTTTGATTCAGCCTGTTAACTGTTTCCCTTCCCTGTTGAGGATCATTTCAGACGTAAGAGTTATGGTCCCCACGCCAACACTTCTGACATCTCGGAAACACCCAGAGCACAAAGGTGTTGGTTTCTAGAACTGGTCAGTGCAGTAATGGGAGGGGAAAGAAATTAAAAGGAAACAACAGTAGGCAAGAACAGAAAATGGGAAGTTTGGACAGAAGTGAAGAATGCAATCTTGCAAGCTTGGGTAGGAGGGCAGAAATCAATTTCTTTAGACAAACTTTATCAGGATTAACAGTTAGCTGTAACACACATTTTACATATGGGCATTTTAGTGAGCTGATGAAGATAGTGTAAGAGGAAATGTGTTCCCTTATCTCACACCCCTTTGGTCACTGTGAACTGTGTCAGTCACTGCCAGAAACAGCCAGTTTCCTGTATTTGGGTTTATCATTGCCTGGCACTTAAAAATAGAGCTGTTTGGAAAAAGCAAATCTACCATAGCCTTCCACTTGACTTGCTTGCCAAGAGCTGAACTGGGGTGCTGTGCTGTTAGAGTTAGTTTTTAAGGGAGGGTTTGTGCATCCCTGTGCCTTGTTCACCTGCTTTCTCTGCCTCGTACCCCGTGTGTGTCCAGCTTGAGAATCTGGTGAGAAATGGATTAGTTTGAGTGTTGTTCTTCACGATTCTGTGACTGAGCCCAAGGTTTTGTGCTGCCTTGTGTTTGGAGGACTTGTTTTTTTCTTTTCAGTTTCAGAGTGTGGAATTGTGGCTCTAAAGATAATGGTAGTGTAGTTCACAGGCCCTGAGAAAACTGAACTGCCTGGTGGTTCTTGAGGGTGGAATACAGCCCGTAGTGAAGGCTGTATGTTGACATATGACAAGGTCATGGCGTGATGGGACAGGGGGAATGGCTTTAAGCTGAAGGAGTGAAGATTTACATGAGGTATGAGGAAGAAATCCTTCTCTGTGAGGGGTAAGGCCCTGGCACAGGGTGCCCAGAGAAGATGTGGCTGTCCCTGGATCCCTGGCAGTGTTTAAGACCAGATTGGATGGGGCTTGGGGCACCCTGGGCTGTTGTGGATATCCCTTACCATGGCAGGTGGAGCTGGGGGGTCTGAGGTCCCTTCCCACACTGTTCTATGATTTTATGATCTTCAGACTTGGCTGTGGTTGGTGCCTTACGACAGCCTATATATTGTACCATCATTCGCTTCCCTATCTGTTGCCCTGCTTGCTTTGGTTCTTCCCTCCTTTGAGAAACCACAAAGAATGAGAAGTTCAAAAGAAATTCATCATTTTTTTGTTCCTGAATATTAGTCTTAGTTCATCAACAATCACAAATATGTCTGCTCATATCATGAAACTAGGGAAGAGGAGTGGGGATGCATGGGCGAAGGAAATGCCTGCACAGGGAAGTTTGGAAAGCACAAAAACACTTCCTCAGCTTCACAGGACTGGGTAGAAAGCTGCACAGCAGCAATTCACAAACAAAATATTTAGGGCAATGTAAGTTTTCCTTTGATGAGAACCTTTGGTGATCTTACAAGTTAACTATCAATATTATTGTTATTACATTTCTTTTTCTGAGTACTGTTGTGGACATCTTTGAAAACAGATGTGTCATGTGATTCCCTCCACACACAGATACAGGTGGTTGTTAATGAGCAGTGTCAAAGAGATGAACTCAGGTAGGAATCCAGGCAGAAGTTCAGGTTGCTTGGGGTCTCTTTCATCTGCTGATGGATATGTAAATTTCATTAGTCAGTGAAGCCGAGACCCCCACCAATTGGCTGCAATTTATTTATATCATTAGTATGTAGCAAAAAGCAGTTAAAAAAAAAAAAAAGGGAAGAAATTGAGGATTTACTTATGTCTCAGGAAATTTCCAGGCTCAGGAGAGAGCTCTCTTAACCTGCAATCTTTCTTGTCAGGTGGTAAGAAATTGCTGACTTTTAGAAGATCATTAATTCTTTGATTAACTCACCCCAAACTTGCCACGTGATCCTGTTCTGTAGCTGGTGTCTGCGCTGGAAACGGCTCTCAGGGTGATGCTCTCCTGAATCATCACCTTGGAGCTTGTTCAGCCACACTAATCATCTTCCATGAGAAGCCATTCATCACCCCAGTCCTGCCTACTTTAACAATACTTTGATCAGAGTTGCCTCCAATTAGGTTGACATTTAATTTGGGACACTGTTTTACACCCAATAAACCATTGAAGGTTCCTTCTTTGGTTGTCTCAGAATAGGAGCAGTGGAGGGATAGGGAGGTCCTTTTATTTTGGACATACAGCCTTTTATTTTCTAAAGAAAACAGAGTGCTAAAACATTAGTGGGAGAAAGGACAGGAAGAAACAATCCCCGTGGTGATGTACATCTCATCCAACAGAGGAGCAGAGATAGCATCAGCACCAAGGGGACTTGCAGAAGGCAAGGAGAGAAGCAGTCCCAGTCTGGGAAGGGTGGTTACTGGAGATGAGCTTGGGCAGGTGTTGTGGTTTAACTGGGCAGGCAGCTAAAGCAACTGCACAGCCGTTTGCTCACTGCCCCCACCAGTTGGGATGGGGGAGAGAATTGAAAATGGAAAAGGGGAAAGAAGCCAATTTGTGAGTTGAGATAAAGATAATTTCATAGGAAAAAAAAAAAAAAAAGAAAAACCCAAACAAAAATGAGATAATATCATTTACAAGTGATGAACAGCACAATTTCTCAGCACGCAAAGTCAGTGCTCTGCAAGACCCCAAGCTGGAACAAGGTGTCATCTAGTGGTTATATTTCATGCTTTTGGGGAAAGCATTTGGGTGTTTTGAGGGAACATATAGAACACCTTGAAAAAAAGCTGTTAGTTCTTTCAGACTGCTCTTCAGTGAATCAGAGAGGTGTCTTGGAGGTTTAAGGCAGATCCTGCAGATGTGGATGTGTTGGTGAATGCTTAGCGCATCATCCTTGTGTTCCCTGAAGTTCTGTTTGTGTTCACTGCTGTATTGGTAGTTTCATTTATAACAAAGCATTTGCCAGTAAGGCATGGAACAGCAAATTTCTGGCCTAGAAATGATTCTCAGGGGAAAACTGAGCAGAGAGCTCTTTCACCTTTCCATGCCTGGGGAAGCATCTCTGCACGTAGGTAAATCTGTGCTGGGTCTCTTGGCTTCACATCCCTCCTTCCCCCACGTCCTGTGATCCTGTCCTCTTCCATCAGGTTCAGGTGTTACTGGCAGCATCTTTTCTGCTCAGTTGCATTGGAAAAAGTAGATCAGTGCCAGTGAGAAGAGGAGGTGGATGGCGTCAGTGACAGGGTCAGTGATACCCGTGTGGAATCGTCAAGCCTCGCCTGGCTTCGCCTGCAAACGCTTGGTGCTTGTTCCCGGGGATCCACTGGGGCTGAGCTCTAAGCAGAGCTCTCCCAGGAGGGACCAGTTCCATCCCATGCATGGTCACCAGTGAAAGGGAGGACCTGCTGCTCCTTCAGCTGCTTGGTCTCTCTGTTCTTCCTTTTGGTGGCAATGATAAACAACAGCACAGCCACCATGAACTTGGAGACCAGGATTCCAGCAGTGATGTAGAAGATGGTGAAGTCAGCTCCTGGAGGGGTGCTGTGGGGAACCATAAATACAGTGAAGGGGATGGTTCAACCATGTGCACAGCAGAGCCTGGGGGGGTTAAAGCAACTGTTGTGATTTCCCATATGGATAAGTTATGATCTGCAGGAGAAGATTTGCTCGGCACTAAAGCACTGTTTTCTGGATTAGGATAAACCTGCTGTTTAAGCAGCAGCTCTGGGAGTTGTCATGGATTAGGAGGATGTAGAGGATGCGTCTGCAGTGGTATTCTGCTCAGCTTGGAAGGGGCTTGTCAGGGCTAATCTGCCTGAGTCCTAGGAAGGCTACAAGATCCTAGGGTGAGGAGTTTTGTGGCTTACCTGGAGATGCTCTGCACAGCAGCACTAGGCTCCTCTGGCACTTGGGTCTCCAGGATAGCTGATGATAGAAGCAGAACAGTTTAGTCTGCAGATGGTTCTGAGTGATACTGGTACCATCAGCACTCATGGCCCAGCAGGGCGTGGACAGCTGCTGTGAGGCTGGGTGCCGGGCTGGGTGCTGCAGCTTAGCTTCGGCAGCGGTAAGGGAATGATGTGTTAGATGTTTTGTAACAGTGAGGTCATGTTCCTACAAATCAGGAACTAAAAAGAGGCAGTGACAGTACTTTCCTAGAGTAAGACCGATGTAAAATGATAGATGTTTACTAAAGTGAGGCCTTGGCACCTGCAGACAAGTGAAATTTAAGTAGGAACTGAGAAAACCCAGAGCCTTGGGACATACCTGTCAGCACTTTCACTTGCACCTTCCTCAAGGTGTTTGTTTCCCCCAGGAAGTCGCTTTTGCACTTGTACAACCCAGCATCCTGCTTCTTGAGTCGCCGCATGGTGACGGTCAGGACCCCATCCTGGGTGTTGTCGCTGATGGAGGTGCTGCCGTTCCTGCTCCTGAGGAAGGGCAGCCAGAAGCGCCGGGCGCTTACCACGTGCTGGCACTTGGTCTCGTCCACCTGCTTGCACCAGCTCTTTTCTCTCCACCGCTGCTGCCAGGGGTTATAGGTGCAGTTGACAGAAACGGTGCCCCCTTCCATCCCATACACCGTAGTGATGTTCTCTGCAGCACGGGACGCTAGGAGAAAAGGCAGAAGTGGTGAGCCAAGTTTCCTTCTGCTGACCCTTACCCCTGTGTTCGTGCTAAACATCATTTTCCTCTTTTTCAAGTCTGGTGACAGCTGCTGCCAGCTGTAGGGCTGTCACCTGCCTGTCGCCCCCATGAAAGACACGGCATGCTGTATCTGGACAGGGAAGCCCATAGAGCTGCCTCTGACCCGGGTGTCACTTGGCTCTGACCAGGTAGCTGTTCTTATCTGGGGGGCACTGGGGGATGAGGTGGTATCAGCTTCAATAGTGTTTGCGTATCTTCACAAGCTCTGGAAATGTTGGTCTTCCCCATCGCTTCCGGCCCTGCGGCGACTCCGCTGGGTTCCAGTCAGAGCTGAACCCCATCATGGTGCTGCACTCACAGTGCTGGGAAGCAGTTTGCTGGCACGGTTAGGCCATTACATATACACCTGCATTTTCCTCTGGCCCCAAGGAGCATGGAGCTGGGCTCCCAGGTAGATTGATCTTCCATCAGGCATGCTGCCTTGTATTTTAAATCTCTTTTTACAAACAACTCCTAAAAGCACAGCTTGACCCACTAATGACAGGTTGTTCCTTTGTACCTGTCCTTAGCCTTGCTCTGCAACACCTCACCTGCTTACATGCACACAGCTGCACCAAGGCAGCTTGCTTCTGGCTTTGGTCTTGGGCTCAGCCTCCTGAGATGCAGATCTGGCTCTGGAACATCTTCCTTTGCAGAAAAGGTCCTTTGCAGTAAGTGCCCATGAAGTTTATCCCCATTTTAAGGCTTTTTATACAGCCAGAGAGAAGCTAGAATCAAAGTGACACCTGCAAACTGGTGTCCAGCTCGCTGTTCTGCGAATTGCTTTTAATGGCACTCCCACTTTCTAAAAGCAGGAGTTTAGAGATTTTTTTCACCCTGTCTTTTAATATTCTGCTAATTTTAGTCATGTTGACAACTGGTCATTGGCTCATGGCTTTTTTTGCTTTTTTCACTTGTTCCTTATTTTGAATTTTTGTTCCTCTTTATGGTAGGCAAAGGTAGAAGCTATAGAGCTATAAATACTTGCAGAGATAGTGCAGTGTGGTATCTGTGGAAATCTATGGCTAGTGAAAAATGTCAGTGGTTAGTGCCTTCTGTGAAACCATGTGTCACGATGAACCAGAAGCAAATCCAGAAGAAGGCTGTTGGGTCTGTGCTGGCTGAGCCTCTTAATAACTGTTGTTAAATAATTTCAATCTCCCGAGAGATTTGAAAACACACAAAACCCAACAACATCTTCTAGGCTTTACTACAAGCAGTCATAAAAATGGATCTGTGATCTCCACATCTCCATGTATCCAACACCTACAGTCATTATCTTGGGATGTTGCTCTTCTCAGTTGTTCCGGGCAACATGGGCATGTCCAGCCCAGCCCTGTGCAATCGCTCTAGAGATTTTAACTCCCTCTCCTGTTTCTCTTTTGGACCCCTCCTCACCCACAGTGCTGCTCCATCAGCTCTTGGCACGGCCCCAGGATTTCATTTTTATTTTAAACAGAAACAGTATCACCAAAAAATCTCTGGATCAGAACCAGGGCATTTAGAGATTGCCACTGCCCCTGTGGAAAACTTTGTATCATTATCTTTCAACCAGTTCTGCTGACAGATCATCTACTATTTATGGTCCTCTTTCTTGTGTGCTGCTTAAAAAAAAAGTAGTAGTGGACTTTTTTCCAAACCCATTTGTATTTTTGAGATGAGTCTCTGTGCTCCCGGAGCTGGGATCTGCTGCCTCTCTGTGCGCTGCTGCAGGTGTCGGGGCAGGAGACAGAGCTCTCAGCTGGGAATACCAGCCAGGTCCTGTGCCTTGTTTCTCCTTTCAGATAAGCACTGCTTTCTGAGCTGAAAATAGTACCCAAGATTTCAGAGGTGCTCTTCACTTTGAGTTTTATTCTCCTCCTCTTGAACCCTAGATGCTGCAGCTTACATTTGAAGCCCTACAAATACAAAGAAACAGGATTTTGCCATATCCCATTTCACTGTGAGAAGGCACACAAGACCTGTCAGCAGTGTTTCCTGTTGCATCTCAAAAGGAGCCCTTGGATCACTCCTGGCCCTTTCTAAAATTAAGGGAAACGAGTAAACTCTGAGGACAGAGTCTGACATCCCGGAATATAACTGGGGAGGAGGAGTAGGGCACACACAGCAGTGCTCCAGGCTCCCTCTGCTTGCACTCCATTGAGCCTTGCACAGACAGGTACTGAGGCTCTATCCATAGGTTTGTATCAGACTTCCACAGAACAGCAGCCTATAGTGAAGATGCCTTTCCATCTGAAGAAGCTCCTGTCTCATCTGTGCAGCCTTTTCCTGTAGCATTATCAGTCATGTCCTGTGACACGCAGGTAGAGACCAAGCTTTGCACCAACCCTTCACCCTGTCTGTTAACCCCAAGGCCCATGTATGCTTTCTTACCTGCCAAGAAGACCAAGAAGAGGAGATGTGCAAGCTTCTCCATGTCAGCTGAGCAGAGAAGGGGACAAGACAGGAGTCTGGGGAAGAGTAAAAAGGGTGCTTGCGTGAGAGCAGTTGCTTGCTGGCTCCTCTCCTTGCTCTGCGGAAGGAATGAGCACAGGAACTTGGCATCTTTTTTGTCCTGCATGTTGAGCAATTCACCAGGGATTGGCATTTCTCTTGTGGGCTGAAAATACAGGCATCAGCATTGCCCACTCACAGCCACAGTTCAGTCTAGACAGCCTGAAGGAGACCATCATGTGACGGCCTGAAACCGTGATACTGGGAGCCCTGGGAGCTCTGCAGGGGTGTCTGTCCTGCAGGACAGAGTTACAGGCAAGCCCTGCTTGGGTGAGTGTCTGGGAAGCAGGAGGGGCAGCTTCCATCTCTGCAGGTAGCTCGGTCAGCATCCCCAAGGTGAAGGGAGGCTGAGGACATAATCTTGGGATTAAAGGGTGTTTAGAAAAGCCTGTGCACAAAGTATTCCTGTTTAACATGTAGGCAAGGACAGGAGGGTAAGAGCACTGTGCTAGGTGAAGCTGGGAGGTGCTTTATATGTCCAGATCAGACACCTTCACTCTGTACCTGGCAGAAAGCATCCCCATCAAGGGATGGGGACATAGATCCCAAGCCCATCACTGCCATACTGATGCTGCAGTTCAAGGAGCCATTAGCAATCTGGTAGGCTGTGCATGGGCTACAGATTTTCTTCTATGAATGTATTTACTTGGAGATCTTCCATGCAAGTACCAATAGACCCTGGTGTCTTAACTTGTGTGCTTGTTGCTTCTTAACAGGCAGATAAACCTGCAGGTCTGTCCATTCATAAATGTGTGTTCTTTTCCTCTCCTCTAATTAGAGTTTAAGTAAATGGTACCTTACAGTATCCCAAAAGTCCCTGATTGCAGGGTTTGTTCATTCTCACTCCAGTGAGCACTAATCAGTACTCTCTGTGATCAGAAGCAACTGTCTCCCTGAAAACATCTCTCTTGAACTCATTTTTTTTTCTGCTGTTACTCTTCCACTGTTTGCCCCAGTGTAACTGGCTGAATTAATAGCAAATAATTAGGGGAATCCTGGTCTGAATGAACCATGTCCAGAACCATTTTCTTTTTCTTCCTTTCATTTCAAGTTAACCATGTCAACTCTGAAAAAAAATCTCACAAAATAGATCAGCTTCTCTGCTGCAGAGAAGAAGCCAATTAGACATGCCTGGTTTGTGCACAGGGACTGCTTCACACCCCTTCTATTTGCCACCCATCTGCTTAGTGTAGCCAGATAAAGTGCCTGGGTTCCCAGTCCTTTGGAGAAATGGAGCTGAGCCCCAGCAATCTCATTTCATATCACTCACCCCATGACTGCTAAATAAAGACAGTGAATGTGTAATCTGGAGTATTTCCAGCAAGGAGAGGGAAGTAATGCTATCACTTTCCAAGGCCCTGGTGAGCTCTCACAGGAAATTGTACGTGTGTTTCTGCTCTCCTGTGACTTCAGGAGCAGCCACAAAAACCTTCTTTCTGTGGTGTAGCCAAGAAAACAAAAGTGCTGAAAGTAGGAGTGCTGGTTTGTATTGGTCTTCCAAGATACCTCACCAAGAACTAGCTGTGCTGGTGAATCTGCTGGGAAGAGCTGTTTGAGTACAGAGATCTACACCTGAGACAGGGCAGCGATTCCTGGAGAGATGACAAAGCTGCCGTGCGACAAGGCGAGAGATCAGATGCATCGGGAAAGCGTGTTTGGTAGCTTATGGTGTGATTATTGAGGAGAGCAGGGTCTGAGGAGATCCTAGGCTAGTGTTCCTGTGAGCTCTGAGGAACTGCCAGCCTGCACCAGATATCCATAAATATACTGTGTGTCTGGCTCACTTGGACTTTTGCATCTGTAAATAACCCACTCCTGAATACCATCATGTCCCTTCTTTTGTATCAGCTGATGTTGAGACCAGCCCTGTTGTGCTCACTCTTCTTCCTCTGTTGTCTCTCACACTTCCTGCAGCTTCTTTGCAGTGCCCACCAGTTTCTTGGCACGTTACTGCCTGTACAGACCTTCCTCACATCTGTCCATCCCAGGCTCCTCCCTGCAGGTAGTACAGCAAGGAAAATTCCATGTCCCGGTGCCCTGTCCCCTCCTCTGGTGCCATACCACGTGTTGTTCCCTTCTTTCCTTTCTCCAGAAATACTCAGGTTTGGTTCTCCCTGCTGGTCTTCATTCCACACTGCCTTGGGTTGAGCACCCAGACTGGGTAGTCCTGGGGAGTAGAGGGCTTAAGCCTGAAGCCCACCAGCCAGGAGGTGTTGGACAAAGCACAGGCAGCCTGCACAGGCTGCACACGGAATCCGTGCCTGTAACTCCAGATTCCAGCTGCTGCTTCAGTCTGTTTCAGTGTAAATGTGGCAGTGGATGATCCAGAGAGCAAATTCAGCCCTCCAGGTGGGAGATGGTGGAGTTGTCTCGGGTGTACAGTGTTGGAGGCTCTCACCAGTGTAAGCCACAGAGCTGCTCCAAATCCACCCCTCATCCCTTTGCACTCCATACAGAGACACTTGGACATGTGACATGCGACTTCCCCTTCAGTCCCTCCTCCCTCCCTCCACATTCACACCCCCACACTCAGCGTGCACACTATTTCTTACCTAAACATCTAGCTTTAGTTTGAAAGCTTCTCAACATCTTAAGAAAAAAAAAAACCAAACCCTTAAGAAATTTAGGAGCTTTTAAAAATTTTTAGTTTAGGAAACATTTCATCACCAAAAGGGTTATCAAGCATTGGACCAGGATGCTCAGAGAGGGGTGGAGTCACCGTCCCTGGAGGTGTTCAAAGCCTGTAGACATGGCACTTGAGGACATGGTTTGATAGATGTGGTGGTCTTGGGTTTGCAGTTGGATGTGATGAGCATGGATGGAGACCTCCAAGGATGGAGGTCTTCTCCAACCTTAAAGATTCTCTGATGCTGTCCCACGATCTTGCTTCTCACCCAAGCACACAGATACCCTTAGGTTAGAGGGAAGCTTTCACTGTCCCAAGAAGGTGTATGTGTTTCTGCTGTGCACCATTGCCATGTTGAGCCTACAAGAGCTTCTGATGCGAAGAGGTTCGCAGAGCACAGTCCTGTTTGCAATCGGGATACCACAGTGTGCCAATATACTCTCAAGCTGTTTGCCTTCAGGCAGATGCTGGTTCTGTTTATTCCCATAGTCCAGTGTTCATATCTCCTGCACATGGAGAATGAACCCAGTCACAGCAAGGTTAGAGCTTCATCCCTACAGTTTGCTTGGCCATAGTAGCTGAACCCGTAGGAGTGGGATACAGCTTCTACCAGAGAACATAACAGAAACACCAAACCTACCCATGTCCAGGAGAGTATTGCTCCTTCTCAGAAGGTCAGTCCTTCACATCTGCCTCTCCAAAGAGAAGAAAAAAGACAGCAGATGTGCAAGGGATTCTGAGAATTACCCAGCATCTCTGTCTGACCCAAGAGCATCTGCATACTTCTGGCACAATTCTCTACTGGCCTCTAATAAGAGGGAGATCTTAAAATGCATAGGCAACATATGGAGCAGAAATTTAGATCTTTCCTCAATGTCCATCCACACACCTTCTAGTCCCCATTCCCACTCTGTATTCCAATTATTTTCTCCCATTTCGGATTGGTTTGGGATTCTGTTCTTCATCCTTTATCATTCTTTGGTAACTGCTTGAGGGCAATGATGGCGTATTCCACATCCTCATCTGTGGCTTTCCTGTGATCCTGACTTGTCTCAACATTGCAGTAGAGAGGTTCCTCGGAGCTGAGATGGGATTTGAAGTTCAGGGTAGCATAGTTTAGGTCTTTACTCTCATCCTTGTGCTTTTCTGTCCTTTCGGTGCTGTGCAGCTATGGGGAAAGGAAGAACACTTGTTAGCACGATTCAGATACATTGTTAATGAACGTCCCTCTCTTTGAATACATGAAATACTATTTCCCCTCTTGTTCACAAGTGAAAGTGAGCACCAAGGTCCTCCCCAGCTGGGTCAGCCAGCTCCCCACAGCCTGTCAGTGAAGGATTCGGGTACCCTGTCATTGTCCTTACCTGAGCTATGTCCTCTGGCTTCTCACAGATGTTCTCTTTTTGTTTGTTACCTGTGGAAGAAGCAAAGATCAGAGGTTTTAGAAGTAGAGAAGTCCATGAAATGCCTGGGTATTGCCTAAGCTTTAGGAGTTTTGGGGAAGGCTGTGGGATTGCCCCATAGTAGACACAAGCGGGACCCATCTACTCTGGGTCTGGTTGCTCTTGCTTCTCCTCTGAGGAGTTAAGAAGTGTCCTGAGGGGAATATGGAGGAACATGGGCTTGACTTATTGTGAGAGGAAATCACAGCAAGGAGCCTGCCTTTAGGCTCCCCAGGCTGCACCAGCCTTGTCTTCTCCAGGACGCTGAGCTGGGAATAAGCTCACCTGGAGCGGGAAAGCGATGGCCAGAGAAGGGCCCGTTTGGGACAGACATTTGGGATCACCAGTCCCCACATACCTCTTCCCTTCAGCTGCTTGTGCCACCTGGAGTACACTGTGATGGAGCTGAGGAGTGCCAGGATGAACAGGATGCTCAGGACCCCGGAGATTATGATGGGGGTTTTTATATTCGAACTGAAACCAGGAAAGCAGAGGAGTTATCGGGGTTGGCACAGCCTGATGCTGGCACAGCCTGATGCTGACACAGCCTGTTACCAGCTACCAGAAGAAAGGATGGGAATAGCTCCTGTGCACTTGGAAGGAGGGTGTAGTTCTCCTGAAGCACTGCTATTGATTTTTTTACCTGCCTATGCCTCTTGAGCTTTTCCTAAACCTTTTTTCCTTTTTCCTCTAGGCTTTTAAAACTAGTCACTCTTCAAAGTTCAGAGCACAATTCCAGGATCTCTGGGAGCCTTTTCCTCCTGTGTTTTCCTGCACCTGGTGCCCTGGGAGCTGACATAATTGTACAGTGCTGCTGTGGTGTTGATGACAGCAGATGTCCAAAGAGGAAGAAAATCCTTTACATTTAATGGCCTCATAAATAGAAGGATGAAAGAACAGCCAAGGATTTCAGTTGGAATAGCAGCCAAGCCATTCACTGTTTAAATATTCATGGACAGGAGTGAGTAAAGTGGCTTATGGACAGAATTGGGGGTTTCCTACTGCTGCAAAGAGCACAGTCCAAAGAGATAAGGATAAAAGGATAAGGATAAGGATAAAAATATCAGATGAACATCTACATTCCAGAAAGCTGTGAGTAGATTTTATCAGTGTGCTTCTTCTGGGCAGGAGCTGAAGAGGAGAGGCCATCTTTGGGAAGGATGCCAGCCGTATCCAGTTCCCCAGTGATGAGGAATCTCCAGCATGCTCGGACTGCTTTCCCCAGGAGGACAGGTGTAGTGCGGACAAGGCATTAATAACTGTTGTCTGTGTTCAACTCAGAGACTTTCCTTAGGCCTTACCTCAGTGCTGTGCTGTTGACAGAAGGGAATGCTGGACCCCAGGCTGTGGTACCTACCAAAGTGGTTTCACCCAATACTGCAATCACAAACAGGAAGAGAAGAACAATCACTACTGGGCTGCTTTGCATTCACCAGCTGAACTCCTCTGCATTGCTACACGGATATAAATCCATTCCTGCTACAGCACCCAGTACAGACCAGCTGCCCTGTGCCATCACGACAGGCTGGCAGCAGGCAAAGCAATGTTAAGGGTCATAACATGGGAGGGAAGGGCAAGGAGCTCAGCAGGAACCCTGCTCTGTGTGCACCCACCCCATTGTGTCTCAGAAGGAAGCACCAGCAGATGCACTCCATGGGAAAGACCTTGAGGTGGCACTGAAGCACTTGGTGACTCTGGATTGCAAAAACTAAGCAAAGAGCATTGTCTGTGAAAGACTCAGCCGAAGGAATCGCTTCCAGGACTGTTTCTGTGCCCACAGGGGGTGCAGGAGTCTGCTTGCTTAGAGACTGCATTCAGTCCTGCGTGTTAGGATCTTCTAGTTCTGCCATCCCCTCTCATGTCCTGGATTGTCACTGTCCCTTCAGTGCTGCTCTGCCGCGTTCCAGACAGGCTGCGGCAGGGGGCTGGACTTCTGCAGTCAGGTGCCCGAGAGTTAAAACATCACGCTGAAAGAACACCTAGTGGTCAGACCTTTACGACAGGGGTCTGAAGGATGTCCCCGTGGCAGCTTTGAAAGCAAAGGGATGAGGTGCTACAAAGGGCAGAACTGGGGTTGCGACAGTGACTGGCAGAAGCACCTCTGTTGCCCGGAACGCACCCGGATGTGATGTGGGAGGAGGTGGAGACTGGACAGTGCAGAGACTAGAGGGAGACACTAGGAGAGTGAGTTGAACCTCCAAACAACCGTGTTTCCTCCAGGTCACTACTCACCCTCAGAAACATTGAGTGTGACTTCCACTATACGGAAAAGATGATGGTGTTCATCAAGTGCACACCAGTACACACCAGAGTCCTGTCCCTGCAGCTTCTCCATGGTGATGGTGACAGTCCCGTTCTGGGTGTCATCCTGGATCATGATTCTGCCTTGCTGAGGTGTCCCGAGATACCTTGACGTATTCCAGTTCGTGTTGGCCAGTATGCTACATGCCTCCCCTTCTCCCTCTTTGCACCAGACTTTGCTCACAGACCCATGGTCTGAGGCATTGTATGAACACCTGACAGAGACACTGCCCGATTCCTTGGCCGTGTGTTGTTGGGTCCCTGGAAAACATGTAACATGTTTGGTGCCCAAAGCAGGCACAGTGGCACCCCCACCCCATCACTGGAATATGTGCTGTGGGCTGGATGCTTCCTGGATGTCCTTCTACCTCCAGAAAAGAGAAGCAGAGATGACTAGCCCCTTATTACTTGTGCTGAGGTGAGTCACAAATTGTGTGAGGTCCTGTCCCCTTCCTTTGGTTCCCCCAAGGTCACATGCACATAGATGCTCAGCCCATAGGGTCTGTGAGGCAGAGACCAGGGAGGGCTGGCATCTGTGGGGCAAGATCAAGAGCAATGCCTGTTAGTGGGGGAGACCCTCAGCGTGGGCCAGACGAGCATTGAGCTGGGGAAACTGCTCCCAAAACCCTTGGATCAGCCCTTTGGGAAGCAGTGGTGAAATTGGCCCCATTTACTGGAGCTCCAGGAGCTGCATCTGTGAGCTGAGTCCCTGCTGGGGGCAGGCAGGGCTGAAAGCCACCAACAGGCACACTTAGCCAGCAAGCAGGTACTCACGCTTGGACACGGAGAGCCTGAAGCCCCTGATCCGGGCGGGGTGAGGGCCCCTGTAGAGCTCACACCAGTACAGGCCGCTGTCCTGGGCCTGCAGCTTCCTCATAGTAACCGTGGCAGACATGGCCTGGATGTTGTCCTGGATCGATATCCTGCCTCCCAGAGGGTTGCTCTTCTGCCCTGTTGGATCTGTGCTTGCCAGAGTTTTACACCCAGACTGTGGTTCTTCCTGACACCAGGTTTTCCTCCCTCTGTGGGACACCAGGTTGCTGTATGGGCACTGCACAGAGAGGCTGTCCAACTCCCAGTTGTGCAACTCTGTGAAACACCACATGTGGTGGGCAAACTGGCGTCTGCCCCAGCCCCTGAGCCAGGGAAGGGGGGAGGTAGGGTGGGACGAGAGCCTGCAGCGACAGCCAGCTCCGTGGGGCTCCGTCACACCAGGCTTGTGGGAGTGGGGAGCAAGGCAGGGGGGCAGGGACAGCCATGCTGCTGTGTGGAAGAGGGGGAAGGGGAAGGAATGACATTATTTTCTGCCAAGCCTTGGGTCTGTGTGGAGAAGCAGGTACTCACCCTTGAAAACACGCAGTGAGATCGTCTTTGCTGTAAACCACTTGTTTCCGGAGCCGTAGGTGCAGGAGTACGTGCCCGTGTCCTCCGCCCGCAGCCTGCTCATGGTGACCACCACGGTCCTACACAAGGGCTTGTCTTCTATTCTGACATTCCCATTGGTGGCACTGTTTGTGTGTGGGTATTGTGTAGGTCTGGTCAGTGCCATGAAGCCCTCACATCTGTTCCCCTTCCAACGGCACCAGCCTTTCTGCTCCCAGTACTCATTGTCTCTGTAAGGACACTGGACACACAGAGTGCTCCCCTCCGACCGCCACTCGGTGCCGTCTGCCCTTTGGCCTTGGAGACCTGTAAACGTCAGATGTGGTGAGATAGAGGGAAGCTGATGCTACCCACATCCTCCTGACAGGCAAGCTTTGCTCCAGCCTTCCTCCATGAGCACTCATGGCTGGGGGAATGCCAAAACTGAGACCCGTTTCTCCTGCTAAATGCACCTGCTTGGGAAGGGGAAGGTTGACTCTGGTGGGAAGGGCTGAGCCAGGAGCTGGGACGGCAGTTGGGATTTCAAACCCTCTGTCTTTGATGCCAAGCCCAGATGTGTGGGTGCTGGGGGTGTTGGAGCTTCCAGCCCCTGTGGACCTGTGCATGGTGCAGTGTTTGGAGCTGCCCAGCAGCCCAGCCCTGTTCTGACTGTCCCTTGCAACTGGCAAAACGGAGACCAGCATGCCCCCTGCCATGCAGGGTGGCAGTGCTGGGGCTCAGCCACCTCTCAGAGAGCAGCAGGTTCTCCCTGGGTGCTGGGTGGTCATTTGCTCTGAAGGAAACCCTGCTCCAAGGCTTTATGTGCACCAACACTCACTGAGTGAGGAGCGGGGAGAAAGGCAGCAATTGCTCGGGCAGGGTGAGAGAAAGGGACAAAGGGAGGGGGAAATAGAGGGGACTGAGTCCTCTTGGGTTGCAGATCCCTCCAGAGCCAGACAGACCACACAGGTTGCTGTGGATGCTGTGCTGAAGGGTGATCTCTCCTCCCCACACCTTGGCATCCAGTCTCAGGTTCTCTGTGGCACCAGGATTTTCTCCCTCTGCTGAACCCCAGGGTGCTGTACAGGCACTGCACAGGGAGAGTGTCCCAACTCCCACTTGTGCAACTCTGTGAAACACCACATGTGGTCACTGACCCACGAGCAGTGGGCACACGGGCATCTGCCCCCCAGCCTGAGCTGGGCACCTGGTCCAGACTCGTCTCGGGAGCCACTTGCTCACGGGTGTCCTGTCAGTCAGGGGATGGGGGAGGTAGGGCAGGAAGACAGGGAGCGAGAGCCAGCAGGGACAGACAGCTCCATGGGCTCCTTCACACCAGGCTGGTGGGAGTGGGGAGCAAGGCTGGGGGGCTGGGGGCTACCATTCTGCTGTGTGGGAGAGAGCAGAAGAAGAAGGGCATGGAATGATGTTATTTTCTGCCAAGCCTTGGGTTTGTGTGGAGAAGCAGGTACTCACCCTTGGAGACATTGAGTGAGATTGTCCTTAGTGCAAACCAGCCGTTTCTGGAGCCATAGATGCAGGAGTATGTGCCCGAGTCCTCCGCCCGGAGCCTGCTCATGGTGACCACCACGGTCCTGTACCCACGATGGTCTTCTACTGTAACCTTCCCATTTGTGGTGTGTGGATTGCCCCTTCCTGATGGGGAGTATTCTGGTGGGTTGGTCACCAGCATCGAGCCCTCACATCTGTCATCTTTCCAACGGCACCAGCCTTTCTGCTCCCAGTACTTCTCTTCTGGGTAAGGACACTGGACACACAGAGTGCTCCCCTCCGACCGCCACTCGGTGCCGTCTGCCCTTTGGCCTTGGAGACCTGTAAACGTCAGATGTGGTGAGATAGAGGGAAGCTGATGCTACCCACATCCTCCTGACAGGCAAGCTTTGCTCCAGCCTTCCTCCATGAGCACTCATGGCTGGGGGAATGCCAAAACTGAGACCCGTTTCTCCTGCTAAATGCACCTGCTTGGGAAGGGGAAGGTTGACTCTGGTGGGAAGGGCTGAGCCAGGAGCTGGGACGGCAGTTGGGATTTCAAACCCTCTGTCTTTGATGTCAAGCCCAGATGTGTGGGTGCTGGGGGTGTTGGAGCTTCCAGCCCCTGTGGACCTGTGCATGGTGCAGTGTTTGGAGCTGCCCAGCAGCCCAGCCCTGTTCTGACTGTCCCTTGCAACCGGCAAAACGGAGACCAGCATGCCCCCTGCCATGCAGGGTGGCAGTGCTGTGGCTCAGTCACCTCTCTGGAGCCCCTCAGGCTGTGTGCATGAGGTGTGGGCACAGGGCAGAGGGAGGGACCGATGGCAGTGTGTTCCGTGGGGATGAAGTGCTCGACCCATGGCTGCACCTCAGATCGCCCCAGAAGCCTGCAGCTCCTCTGTGCCACATCCTCTGAGGGTCCCCAGCAACTCAGGGCTGCCTGGATTCCCCATCTGACCACAGCCTGACGGCTTTGTCTTCCTGCTGGGTTAGCAGAGGATCAGGAGGGCCTGGACAGCTCTGTCCTTGCCCAGGGTTGTGATCGAGAAGCCAAGCAGGGCCAGGCAGTGTCATGGGACATGGAGGTGCCAGGGCTGCTGCGGAGGCTGCAGCTCGGTGCTCCCATCGTGGTCTGGCCTGAGAGCCAGATGTGCAGTGGTGGGCACTGGGGCTACCCCTTCCGTCCCCATCGCTGCTCAGCTCAGAGTCGGGTCGGTGTCAGGATCTCCCTCCCTGTGGAGCTCCACAGGCAGCAGGCAGTGGGAAGGGAGCCCCGCTCCTCCTGGCTGCGTGGAAGCCTGAGGCGTGCCCAGCCCCTCTCTTACCTGGGAAGCAGAGCGGCAGCAGGAGAAGGGCTCCCAGCTCCATGGCCATCCTCAGGGCCAGGGAAGAGGCATTGCTGGGGGCTGCCCCACCTGTCCCGCTCCGGAGTGTCCGCCTGGTGAGCCCCCCTGCCCCACAGTGACACCGCGGGGGAAGTGCTGAGCTCTGCCTTCTCACGGAAATCCTCTACCACGTTTTGCAACGAGACTGATATTAACATAATTTCAGGGTGTATTTGGGGAAGTGGCTGAGAGCAGAGCTGGGCCCATTCTGATGGCAAAGGCCCTTTGCTGCTCTCGCCTGGCCGCTGCCATGCTCTGCCCTCACACCAGGAGCAGCCCCAGCCACAGCGATGCAGCAAGTCCTTGGCCCTTCTCTCTGGGCTCCCAACAAATCCTCTCCCCAGGTCCTTGCTGGAAGGTCTCCTCAAAGCCATGGTGGCAGTGAGTCTGGGGCTGTGTCCAAGGATTCCTGTGTCCTGTGGGGGGGATTCCTTGGGTCTGTCCTGTTTGACCGTGAGAAACCATCCCCTAAAAACCCAAATTGTGTTGTGTGGCTCAGTGCCAGTTCCACACAAACCCTGTGATGGCTGGTGGGTTTGGTGTGTGTATTCAAGAGGAAGGAGGGGATCAGGCAGGGAACTCTGGGTGTCAAAAGACAAGGAGCTTCTCCAACTTCGTTTATAGCTTAGTCCTGAGCTCAGGGTCAGATCTTTTCATGCCTATGCAAGCTTTGTGTCTAGAGATACAATGGGCACAAACATATATGGAATTCTGTTCCCTCTGTAGGTAACAGGCCTGAGCGGGCTCTGCAGAGGCTTCTAAAGGCTGAGGATATA
Organism: Heliornis fulica; assembly: GCA_013399135.1. Lineage (NCBI taxonomy): Eukaryota > Metazoa > Chordata > Aves > Gruiformes > Heliornithidae > Heliornis > Heliornis fulica. Next base: position 348,671 of record VXBZ01002650.1, read on the forward strand.
AAAGGCTTGGTTAGGAAACAGCAGACTGCCAGTCCTGGGTGATAGCAGATCTGTGCCAGTCATTGCTGGGGACTGCTGGGACATGGTGCCAGTCATTCCTGGGGACTGCTGGAGCAGTGTCACACTGCTGTCATTTGGATCATCCCACTTCCAGATTTATTAGCAACTCCTTCATGTATGGTTTCTTCCTTGTTGCCTCCCAAAGATTCTCTTTTTCCTTGAGAGAGGCTTTTCAGAGGGATCATTCCCCTCAGAGTTGTATTTTGTGCCGGATCAAAGACACAGTGCTCTGGGCATAGTCTGGTGTGTCTCAGTACCCAGGAGTCTGCATCTTAGTAATCAACTCCTAAAAGGCGTTTAACAGCCGTGAAACAAATGATTGGAGGCATTGCTCTAGTCACACAGGTTTAGCTTGGCCTGAGTAGCTGGGATTTCCACTCAGTATGGCATGTGCAGGGAAGGAGTCGCTGCCAGGACCGGTGTCCTTTGAGCCACATGGTCCCTTCAGGAAGTGGTGGGGCTGGACCAGGTGGTCCCAGGGGAGATCTTGACTGCTTGACACACTTGTGCCTGGTCTTGAACTGTGCCTAGAGCAGCTTGGCTTATGGTCCTTGGAGAAGCCAGAATCTCCAGGTAACAGGAACCAGAGCTGGTCCATCTCCTTTCCTAGCAGTGCAGGGAGTTTCTCAATCCGAAAAGCAACTTGCTTGTGTGGTAGAAACTTCAAGAAGAGTCTTTTAATGGGGGAGTGTCATGCGTTGTACCGGACCAGGGACAAATGCGGGAGAGATGCTGTACCCAGGCTCCCCTTGCCTCTTGTTCCTCTGCACCTCTATCTTACCTGAAAGCCAGAAGAACAGAAGCAAGAGGAATCTCAGCTCCATGTCTGTCTTGGAGCCAAGAGAATTTGCAACAGTGAAGGCAAATCAGAAGATGGGTAGATATCTTCTCTCTCCACCCTCCTGTCCCATGCTGGTACTGTGGAGGAAGTGGCTGAGCTTTAGTGGCTTACAGGTCAACCAAAAAAATCCTTCACTGCTGTTTTACAACCAAGTTCATACTTGAGTAATGTAATTGTCCACAACAACAGAAGTGGCTGGTTCAAAAATCCACAGACAGTGGTGCAATGCCACAGCTCCGATCTGTGCCTCTGTGAGCAGAGCTAGCAGAGGGGATGGGGAATGGCTCCTTTCCCCTGGGCTCCATGAGGAACATTGCCTCCTGGATAACAGGGCAAGGCCAGCTTTCCTCAAGGTGAGTAAATCCACGTGTGAAAACCTCCAGTTCACCCTTCAGGCCACAGTGTGCCTGTCATAGCCACAACCAAAGCAGTGTCCCTTTAGCGATGGCCAGCACTGCTCTGGGGTGGGCTTGGTCGTGGATCTTCCAGAGCTGACTCTGCCCTGTGAAGGTGGGTGGTTGTCTTTGTCCTGGCTCCATGCTTTCCTGGCCTCTCTGTCTAGCTGCTGTGGGGAGACTGGAGACGGTCTGGCCCTCCACCCTGCTCCCCAGACACCTTGTGCTTGCCACACTGGGAAACATGGCCCCAGTCAGTGGGGTTGGCAGGTTCCCTTCTGCCTCCCCTTGAAATCCCTGTGCCCTTCTCTGCCCTTCAAGGCAGTGACAGTAAAGCAGTATAATGACAGTGAGTTCCTCTGCCTCCCCATTGCCAGCAGATACGCTCTGAGTGCTCTCCCCTGGGCCACTACCTACCTGCCTCGCTCCACCAGAGCAGCGCAGAAAGACTGTACTGACATCCTGGCTGCAAATAATTTCCAATTATATGAATAAGCAGCTTATTAACAATACATTCTGGCTAATCATTTTGTGCTAGATATCTTTGCATTGTCTTGTCCCCAAATCCCTCTCTCATCAGGCACTGGATGCTCAGTAACAAGAAGGGGGAATGCACTTGTTCTCTTCTGAGCAAATCCCAAGAGTCTGCAATTAGTTCACTTTCTGCAACTAGTTGCCTCCAGACTGAACCAGAACTGTGCTACATGGTGACACCTCATGCTTTCCACAGCATCTGCGTTTGCCATCTGCCCTGAAGGTCCTGTCTGTGAGGAGGGACACGTTTTGGGGCAGGACAGGTCACGGAGAGATGCCTCTCCAGGACTTAGTGTGTTGGTCACTGAGTAGTAGCAGGAAAGAAATGAAGTTGTTTCTTTTGCTGAATCTCTGACACAGGATCAATATTTCTTTTAATTATAGTATCACAGAAAATGAGATTAATGTTATCTCAGGAGGTCACTTAATTTGGCCCAGTGACACACAGTTGGATAAGCTCTTTCCATGTAATTTTTAAAGATCTCTCTTTAACTAGTTTAAGTTGAGGCATTCTCCCAGTGACCTATTCCAGTGCTGCACTATCTGTCTGTAAAGACTCCTATGGTCTGACTCTCCCTGCTGGTTAAACACCCTACTCCCCTTGTACCCTCCCTGAACTCGGAGAAGGAATCATTCCCATTCTCCCGCTTTGTAAGCAGCGATGCCTCCCCTCAGGCTTTATACTCCAGACTCATCATCCCAAGGTCTTTCAATTTTCCCTCCTAGGTTGTGATTCTGACAGCTTTTCCTTATGTAAACTCTCTCATCAATCCACCTATTCTCTACCTATTTGGTGTCCTCAAAGCACCCTGAAGGTTTTTTCTGCGCTTTCCACCCAATGGAGGCCGAAACCTTAACGTTTCTGTGTTGCCTTCCATAAAAATTCTCCCTGTTGATTTACAACGAAACCCCCAGAAACCTCTTTGGATTATACCCTTTCTAAATGGCCAGCAGCCCGGCAGGGACTTCCCTGCTTTGGTTATTCCCTGCCCAGGCGCTGGTCCTTGCCGAGGGCTGCGTGCAGATGGGGCGGCGGGATGCTGCCGGGGAGCTGCCTGCCACGGGCACGGCTGGTTTGGGGTGCGAGGCCACTAGAGGGCAGAGGAAGATCAGGAATGGGGGGGTCAGGCTTGGGAGAGGGGGTCTGCGGGGGAAGGTGGGGGCTTCAGCAGCCAAATCCGTCCCTGCTGGCAAGCAGCTGGAGAGGTGCCTGGAGCTCAGGACCGAGGTGTGGGGCTGTGCCCATGTCCGCTGGGCTCGGTGATGGGGACGGGCTGCGCAGGGACCCAAGGCCGGGGTGTCACACCCCTGGCTGGTGCCCTGACACGGCAGTTTGTCTGTCAGTCCTCTCCTGCCACTGGCTCCGGGAGACTGGAACCTGTGTGAGCCCGTCTGGTGGGTGCTGCAGAGCTCCCAGAGATGCTCTGTGTCTTCCACAGAATTTCAGGAGCTGGAAGGGACCTTGAAAGATCATCCAGTCCAACCTGCTGCCAGGGTCACCTCGATCAGGGCACACAGGGTTAGAATGTCTCCAGAGAAGGAGACTCCACAACCTCTCTGGTCAGCCTGGCCCAGGGCTCTGGCACCCTCACAGGGAAACAGTTTCTCCTGATGTTCCCATGGAACCTCCTCTGTTCCAGTTGGACCCATTGCCCCTTGTCCTGTCCCTGGCCATCCCTGAGCAGAGCCTGGCTCCATCCTCCTGACACTCTCTGCCTCACCCTGCAGTGCTCCTTGCCACACAGACACTCCTCTTTCCAAGACCGAAGGCAGGCTGCAGTCGGGGTCTTATCGCTGCTATGATGGAGCCTGCAGGGCCCTTCCTGGGGGCTTCTCCAGCAGAGAAACACAGACCAGCCCTTCCCCCTCATCCAGGCCTGATGCTCTGCAGGGATGGAAAGCACTGGGAAACTGATGCTAAATAATCCTGAGAAAAGGGGAGATGCTGGGATAAAGGAGAAGGTGGGGAGCTTGTCTGAGAACAAGGGTGGTAGAAGATGGCTAAGGGCAGCTGTAGCTGCATGGCAGGGGGGGTGGGCAGAATGGGGCCGGAGGGGCTGCTGGGCATGGGGGACAGGCACTCTGTAAGGAGGACACGGGCTCGGCTCAGCTCGGCTCTAAAGGAGAAGAGGCCCCACAGCAGCAGCTTAGCGAGAGGCCGGGTGTTTGGTCTGTTCCACATCAATGGGGCGTCCAGCTGTGGCTGAGGATGAAAGCAAGCAAGAGAGAGAGGATTAAAGGCTCCCAGGGTCTGCTCTAACCCGCCTAAGACTCGCCGAGAGGGCAGCGTGCGGCTGCAGGAAGGCTTCTTCATATGGAAAATATTATGTGAGGGGGAGAAAGGGGAGGGGGAAGGGGGAGAGGGAAACTTCTGTCCAGAGAGTGCTAGGGGAAAGACTGATCACAAAAAAGCGTGTTGGAGCCTCAGCCCCTGCCCAAGGAGATGGTGCTGAGCTCTGCCACAGCCAAGAGTGTGGTAGGGCACAGGTGTGATGAGTTTGTGAGGCCAGCAGGGCGGGGAGAGAGCGCGAGGTCCTAATGTGCTAGGAAGTGTGTGGCAGCAGAAAACTAAATGCATGAAAGCGAAGGGGGAGTAAAGAAGGGGAACGAGGAGGCTGGCAAACAGGAGGAGAAAGGAGAGAAATGGAGGGGGAGGTGGTGAGGGGCAGAGTGAGGGACAGGAGGGGAGCAGAGGTGGTGAAAGCCTGGCTGGCTGCTCCACTGTGTCATTACCCAGGTCGCCAGGTGGAAGCGCCCCGCACGCAGCCCTCCTGGCCCTTGTCCTGCCCCGGCAAGCTGCTCCCAGGAATGCCTGTGATGGGGGAACAAATTGCTAACAGGAGCGAGGCTCTGCACCGAATGCAAAGCGAGCTTCCAGTGAAAGGCTTCCTGTCAGCAGCTGGGGCTGGAGCGTGTGGAGCCGTCCCGCCTGCTCTGGCAGAACAATCCCGGGGGTTACAGGGAGCGTCGGTGGCGGCGCAGGATCAAGGACCCGAGGCTGGGCTCTCCTGCCTTCTGTTTTGGCTGCCACCGTTTGGCTCCTTTCACTCACCCTCATTTTCTGCTCGGCCCGCGTGTGCGTTCTGTGTCTCATTAGCCCTTCCTCCGCCCCCCACCACCCCCCACTGGTGAGATCTCCCGAGTGTTCACAGGCTTCCACCCCACTTTCCCCCTTGATTTATACTGTTGAACCGAATGACCTCCCTTGACCTCATTCTCATGACAGTGTGAGCACACACATGGCAGAGAGTTCCCCCCTTGCGGCCCTGCCCTCTGCGCCCCCGAACCCGCCGCGTGCCGCGGGGCGGGCTGGGTGCGTGCTGCAGACGGGTGCTCCGTCACCTGGATCTGCACACGCCGCTCCGGAGACGTGGAAGGTGCTGGTTGAAAAACGCTGATCTCTGTGTCTCTGCACGTATGGACAGTGTTCAGCTGAGCTGGCGTGCGTGCGTGAGCAGCGTGCAGGAAAACACTCCCTGTGTACACGTGCAGAACTCCCACCCGTGCTTCAAGGGGGCCCACGGACACGTGTGTGCCGCCCCAGTACGGCTTCTCCGTTCGGTGTGGCTGGCTCCGTTCTTGGCCATTGCTGCTGTAGCTACATGGGGCAGACAAGCCAAATCACAGGGCTAGGAGATGTGCTTGACTCCATGCTGAGGGAGTTATCACAAATCTCCTGGCCCCCTGTGACTCCTGATGGGATGAATGGGTTTTCACAGGAGAGGTCACTTCTCTCCCCTTCCTAGAAGGTGCTGCTGAGTTTTGGAGCAGCAAGGCAGCTCTCCTGTTTGCCATGCTCCAGCTGCACCCCACCCAGGCTCCACTCCAACATCCCAAAGCTTAAATGTCTTCCACCCTCCTTCTAAATAGTTGGCAAAGCAGCTTTGCCCCCTTCCCTAGCTCAGCGGCACATAAATCCTTTTGTCCCCTGGTCTGGAAATCTGTCTTCCTGTCCCTCCCTTCCCTGCCTTCCTGGGAAGTCAATGTGGATATGGTGCTGCTGGCTTGCCTGTCTGAGCTGCTTAGTTAAGAATAATAAACAAACTCCTAAATGGAAGGATATTCTTTAAACCTGCCCTGTGCTGCCTGCCAGGGAATGCAGGCAGCAAAGCCCACCTCCTGTCCCACTCCAGCCCGAGCTCCAGGCTCTCCTGAAACCTGATCTCCCATGCTGCCGAGCTGCACCATGGCCTCTGCGTGCACCTTCCCCCCTGACCCTGTCTGGATTCTCCTGTCCTTTTCCTGACACACACCCAACAAGCTCATGCTGGTGGTTCAGGCACGCACGTACCACAGAGGGACACATCTGCCACATCTGGACTGGTGGAAGCAGAGGTGGGCCTGGCAGTGCCACATCTGGACTGGTGGAAGCCCTAGCAGAGGCGAGCCATGCCCACCACACAGATGGGCATGTGGTGGGTGCACACACACGCCGTGCCCACCCCGTCACAGGGTGAAGAGTGATGCCGACACCCCCTGTGCCAGCACGAGGGGCTGCTCACCCCTTTGGGAAACCCCCCACGCAGCTGTGTGGAGCCTGGGGGCACACACACTCTGAGAGCTGCACAGCCACGCAGGAGCCGTGTCAACACCGCCCCAGATGTGAAAAGCAGCATGGCACCAGATGTGCAGAGCAGACACCTCCCATGACAGCGGAGCACACACGATAGCTGGCTCACGGATAAACCCAGCCACCACGTGCCTCAGTTTCCCTCTCCCTCAGCTCCTTTTACAGAAGTGTCCATCCAACTTTTCCACTACTCTTCTCACTTTCCTTTCATGCCTGTGCACTCCCTTCACTCTCACACATCCCAGCTTTCCCAGCTGTACCTGCTGGTCCATTCTCCCATGCCCTAGATGTTTACTTCTCATCTAGGGCTATGTTACTGCCTGAAATGCAGACCTTCCTGTACACATCTGATTTGGTTTCCTACCCTCTTGGCTCTTTCCAGCACCTCTGACACAGGTATGTCTTTCCCTGCCTCTCCAAGTCCTTGTGCACCTTTTATTTAGACACTTGGGCATCTTCTCCCACCTTCTCCTGCCCATTCTCTCCCCTTTCCAGCTCTTACAGCTTCCCAGTTTCCCTTCTCTGTGTCCCACTTTCCTCACGCTGGCATTCACAGCTAGCAGGAAGAGCACGTCACTTAGAAGCTAAGCAGTCCCTGGGACCCTCCGGCCCTGCCACACTTTTCAACCCACTTCTCATTTTTCTTCTCTTTTTGTAATTTATTGTTTTCAGATCTCCTTCTCCTCAGTGCCCGCTAAAGGGAACTGGGCTCCTTGCCTCTTCTTTTCTCTGTTTTCATCTTAAAAGAAAGGGAAAAACCCATTTTGCTCTTTCCCCAGCTCCAATTCCCCTTCCGCCCCCACACCCTCCCGCCCCCCTCCNGGAGCAATTACAAAATCAATCAAAGCGAAACGTGTGCGGCGCGCCGAGGGGACAGCGCCTGCGGAGCGGGGCCCTCGCTCCAGCCGGCCCGGCCCGGGGGCGGCTGCGCTCAGCTCGGCTGCGGCGTCTCGTTTGACGGTGAGACGCTGCTCTGAGGACATGTCACCACCGTCACCCCACCTGACGAGTCCCCTCTCTGAGAAGGTCCTGGCAAAGCTGGTGGGTCCAGAGCCAACCCATGGGCTGGAACGGGCTGGTGAGAGGGGGGACAGTGGGAAAGTGGCTTTGGGGTGTTCAGGTGGAGGGAAGGGGATGACGTGAGAATGGTGAGTGCTGCCATGGGTCCTGGTGTATCATCTCATGGTGTTACACCTGCTGGCTCCCTCACTCCTGTGTCTGTGTTTGTGCTCCTGCTGCTCACTTAACACATCACAGTGTGTGCCATGGCTCTGTGCCACTGCTGTCTTCTTGGCGGGTGACACCGTCCTGCCTTACTCCTGCTATCCGTGTCTGCTCAGGACAGCATCCATGATTTTCACCGCAGGAATTCCCTGCTGACACCTGCAGCCCTTCTGGTGCTGCCATAAGCAGACTGGGGCTGTCCTGACCAAAGGCACAGATTGATCCAAAGTGGTCAGCTTTGGCTCACCCGTGAGCAGAGTCACGGCAGCTTTGGCATATGGTGTTTACCAAGGGGCCCCCTCTCTCAGTTACACCAGGGAAACCCCATCTCCACCTCATCCCTTGGAGAATTTGGGACCAGAGGGCTTACTGGAAAGAATGGGGAAGACTTTCTTGTCTTTTTATGAGCACATCCACAAAAGGAACCTTCTAAAAAGCCCTTTGCCTTTTTAGGATCTGTTTGGCCTGACAGGAGCACACCTTCATCTTGCTGGTGGGTTCTGGTCCTCCTCTTCGATGAAGACTTCTCTCTGGATTGAAGGGAAGTGGGATTGGAGCTATTTAACGAGGAGCTCTTATCCCAGACTTGACCCTGATTTTGCAGAGTCAGAAAAGCAGCATCCCAAAGGCTTATCATTCCTTTAAGAGCAGAAATCTGGCAACTTTCCTAGGGCAGGAGTCCAGTTTGGCTTGAACTTTCAGCGTAACACTCTAAGCCTGGTGACCCTGCAGGTCCTGAGGGCTGTGCTGACATGCTTCCACAGCTACGCAAATCAATTTGCAAGGATGCTTTAACAAGGTTCCCACACCCCCTTTTTTTTGTCTTTTCCAGTGTGGTGACCCCCTGATTTACTAGTTTTGTGTATGTTAAAATGCTGAAGATAAGCACCAATACACAACTGCTGCTCTGCCTCTGTTCCACATTTCCCCGTGTCCTGTGGTGACGCTCAGTGCTCCTGCAAAAGCTCCTCTACTTCCCCACCTCCCTGGAAATAGAGTGAAGGGGGCTGGAACCAGAGGGAGTTGGGCAGGGGGAGCACTGGAGGGTAGTGTGATCTTTGTGCTGCTTGTCTTGCTGCTGCTGTGTTGTGCTGATATCAGCCCTGGTGTGTTTGCTGGGTATGCCAAGGGTGCCAGGAGCCCATGGCCCTGGTTGCACTCATCTAAATCAATCTGTTCCAGACTGCTTTGAAGTCTGTTGTGTCAACCATGTGCGTGGCCCTCGTGCAGGTGGTGCAAGTCTGTCTGTAAGTGCTGTTTTCATCTCCTGTGACTCAGGGGACTCCCCGAGGTAGTGTCCTGTGGTTCTCAGCCCTAGAAAGATCTTTAGCTCGTCACTTTGAAGAGACAGGCTGGTACCCTGTCAGCTTGTAGTTAGAAGGGCCAACCACAAAGCCCGAAGGAAATTCCCATTTTTCTCGGTGGAAGAGCACTCATTTGTGGGAAAGAGCAAAAAAGGGGACAGGGAGGAGCATTATTTCCTAACCCTTTTGTCCAAAAGCCACAAATCTCTCACTGGTGGCTCCGCCTGTCCCTTGGCTCTCCCATCACGTGTATGAAGCAGCTTGGCCTGTGCCCTGCCAGACATGTGGCAGGACCATAAGTCAAGCCCCATATGGGAAGGAGCAGGTTAAAATTTGCTGATTGGAGGGAGGAAAACCCACCTGGCTCCCTTGGAGGACAAGTTACCCCAGCTACAAGCAGGCTGCTGGTGCGAGAGCCCCTGGGATGCTCCAGTTTGTTACAGTGTTACCTGGAGTGTGGTGCAGATGAATGGGCTGGACACACTCCTGCTTGGTTTGTATCAGGTGGGGACTCTGCTACCCAGGGAATTGACCCCTGATCTATGAACTCCTGACTTGCAGCAAGACAAATAATAGGGAGATTCGGGTCCTGCTCCCTGCTTAGGGGAATACATGATGTGTACTGGGACAAACAGCTTTGTCTCATTCAGGGGACAAAGGGAGATGGCCCCAACCTCTTCTCAGTGGCCTGTGGAGACAGGACAAGGGGCAATGGCCACAAGTTGGACCACCGGAGGTGCCGCACAGATATGTGACAGAACTTCTTAAGGGTGAGGGTGATGGAGCCCTGGGCCAGGCTGCCCAGAGGGTTGTGGAGTCTCCTTCTCTGGAGACATTCCAGACCCGTCTGGACCTGTGTGACCTGCTCTAGGGACCCTGCTCTGGCAGAGGGTTGGATCAATGGCCTCTGTATCCCTCCCAACCCCGACAGGTCTGTGAGTCTGTGATTCTGTGAAACCGCTTACAGACGTCAGCTGGTGTCTCTGCAGCCCCCACTCCCCCCACCTTGGCTAGCACACCTTGGAGCCCGATCCTTCCTGACAGCCCGGGCGAGGGAGGTGCCGGGTCGTCTCCGGCGCTGCGCAGTGCCAAGCGTCCGGCTCTCCACTCACCACCTATATTCGGTAAAACAAAAGACATGATTCCGAACCGTCTGTTTGTGGCTCCTTGGAAACCCTTACCCTGCTTTAAGAAACAGCTCCTTTTGGTTACTTGGGAAAGATATTTCCCACTCCTCCTTTTGGTATTTTGAACCATTTCAAAAGCAGTAAGGAGCCTGCGAGTACCCGGCCGGCCCGCGGCTGCCGCTGTCCCCTCACGGCGCCGTGTGAGCCGTTGTCCTGTTCCTCAGACACCCGCTCCTCCTCTTGCAAACCCTGACAACGGAACACTGCCTCAGTGTCCTCCAAGGTTCCCTTCCCATTGAGAAAGGGGATTTATTCTCCTTTCCTTAAAAAAAAAAAAAAAAAATCAGAATTAATGTGATTCTAATGTGTTCCATTTGATCTTCAGGGGATTTTTTTACACTGATGATCCCTAATTTTGAAATGAATTTTTTTTTGTTTTAATTGTTTTAAAAAGCTTTAGCGAAAGGGGAAAAAAAATCCATCCTACTTCTTTGGCACATCTTTAACCTTTAACTACCTCTGGAAAAAAAATATTTAAAATATATTATACATTTTTAAACAGGGTGCTTTTGACAGGTCAGTTTCAAATCTCTCTCTCTTTTCTTGCGCTGTGTTGGAATAAGACAATTTTGCAGCTTGGATTTTTTTGACAGTTAAATTGCAATGTAGGCAGAGGGTGGAATAGGGATCCTGTCTCTTTAACTCTCTAACTAGACAAAGACTTTTCCCCTTTGAGAGCTGAGCCCGGGATCAGAACTGTCAGATGATCTCGTAGCACTTGGGAGAGTTTGCAAAGTCATAATTATATCTTTTAACCTGTCTTGCTCTTTGCAAAAGAAAGGTCCTATTATATTGAAATGAGATTATTAGCCATCAAATACTTTCTTGGGATTCTTCTTTAAAAAAAATTCAAATACCTTAACTACTTTGCAATTGAATTTTTATAAGATTTACTTTTCACTAAATAAATGTTCTGTAGCAGCTATTTTTTAAGTATTTTTAAAAGGGTGTTTTCAATATGCAGATGCAAAGAAAAAAAAATCAGACTAAATGTCTGAAATGTCACCTGTATAATTAAAGGAAGGTAAAGTTTCAGGGCTCAGCTCAGGTTTTTCCCCTGGCTTCGTTGGTGAGCTTCACTATTCAAACCCCTTGCTTCTTCTCCTGATTTTATTGCCAAAAATATTTTTCCCCAAACCAAATCATTTTCAACCTTTCATTTTCTCTCTTTTGTGCATGTGTGTCTTTCCTTTTTCCCCAAGTGTGAAGGAAAAAAAAAAAAAAGAGAAAATGAAACCCCAAATAACTGGAGAGGCATGAGGGTTTTTTTTTTTAACTTCTCCAAATCCACACAATTAAAATCACTGCACTGCAGTGTCAGGGTGTGCTCTAACAAAAGGTGACGACAGCACTGAAGCCATCAGGGTAACACCAAAAAGCGGAGCAAAATACAGTATCAAATTTGAGTAAGAGCTGCTGTGAAGGGCTCATCTGAGTAAAATAGTTACACCCAGGGCTAGTCTGAAACTTGAGCTTCGTTCCTGGTTACACAAACAATTAATATTTAGCATGGGATTAAATAACTACGTGGATAAGGATTGAAATGGATATGAAAGAGTTGCAATCCCGGAGTGATCCGGACTGATCCGGAGCCAGCGGAGCATCCTTCCACCTGCTACGAGCACCCCGTTGTTAGCAGCGATCGGTCACGTTAATCAAGTGATTAAAGCACTGTCATTTATAGCTCTATAACTCAGACTGTGTCAGCCTTTCCATTACAAACTCTCGTTCTTTCAAGGGTGGGTTATGTCTTGGCCATAAAAATTCATTCTGAGATTAAATTCAGCACGTTCCAATCTAACAAAGGGATCGCTCCTTGTGCAGACAGACTCAGAGGATGCCAGGAGGTCACAACTGTTTACATATACTAAGGGATGGGATACATTTAAATATTTTTAAATGCTTTGTAGAGTACACAGGGCCCGATCCTGCGGCACTCTTAGTCATGGGGCTCACATTACCGGTGTATCACGACTATCGCCATGAGTAAAGTTATTCACATTTAGATATCAGGGGAGTTCTTCATGGAGAGAGTGGTGAGGGGCTGGAATGGGCTGCCCAGAGAGGTGGGGGATGCCCCAAGCCTGGAGGAGTTCAAGGCCGGGTTGGATGGGGCCCTGGACAACCTTGTCTGGCTGCAGGCCTGGAGGTTGGTGGCCCTGGCTGTGGCAGGGAGGTTGGAACTCGATGGTCCTTAGGGTCCCTTCCAGCCCAGCCCAGTCTGTAGTTCTGTATGTGTCTGCTAACACCACTGACTGGTACTGGTTTGGTACACACCATCAGGAGGGTCCTCAGTTGCATGCTAACACTCTTCGTTTTTCTGTTGACTGTAGACTTATTTTTTTAATTCTGAAGATTAAGGCCATCATTTAATGCACATTTCCTCAACCTTCTCTAAACGTTGTCTCAGTCATAACAAAAACCAGGAGACTGTCAGATCAAAAGAACCTCCCTGATGTTAAATAAAGCCCCGATTCTGAATGAGACCCACCTGGGGCCACATTGTTCCTGAAGAACCTGGAATGGAGTTAGGAAATTTGTTGAGCTGCATTATATATAAACCTAAGCACCTGCTGAATGTTAAGCATATGTTTTCTACTTCTCTAGAATTGTCCCCTGTTCCTGCTGCTTTGATATTGAAACATCTCCCTGTCTTACCTGCTTTTAATACTTGCAGCCCTATTACAAACTAAAGATGTTTTGTTCTTCCCCTACCCCCCTGGTTTGCAGGACAAAGTGCCTTCAAGCACTGTGTCAGCAGGTGTTCTCTGTCCAACTTTCAGTTCCCATTTTCATGCTAAAACTGCAACACCAAGTACCTCTAAGTTCAGGTTAAGAGTAGATGTCTGGGTTTTACTTCTGCATTTGCACCCTCATACTTCTTTTCTAACTGGATAACTCCAGAGGAGAGTGGTAGAGATTCATATAGTACCTCCATGATCTATCTTTAATTGTCCATGTGTGCTCCAGAGTCTGGCAGGTAGGACTAGAGAGCCAGTTCAACCTATGTAAATTGGCAGTGTCCCCTTGAGTCACTGGAGCGGCTCCAGTTTACACCACTGAGGATCTGACTTGGAATTTCAAGGCTTTTCAGTCACCATTATAAATATCTCGTCTTTTTCTTGGCAATGAAATAATCGATAGAGTAGTTCCAAAAAATTAAAGAAGCTGTTGGCAGATGTGTCTATTAGATTGAGCTGGAGATTTTGGGGCTTTTTTTTCAGAGGTTGGAGCACAGACACGGCAGAGGATGGAGGCTTCAACCTCCACAGTAGCTGTCCCCTTGGCTGCCCAGTCAGCTATGCTGTCCCTGCAGGAGGGCTGTTTCCCTGGGTTGACTGGAGAGGCACGGGAGGGGCCAATTAAATGAAAACCCCTGGAAATCCATAATAGGAGGAATCCAAAAGCTACCCCTTGACGAGCATCCCTGGTGAGTTCTGAGAAGCCCACTGAGGCCAGTACTTCGTTGCACGGCGTGTGGCTCGCGGGAGGTGAGGCAGTAGGTGATGTCACGGCAGAGAGCACCGTGCTCCTGCGATCCCTGCGGGAAACCTCCCCGGCCTCCGGGGAGTCGCATTCCTCTGCGGCAGGAGGTGTTACGCCTTGGGAAGCCCTGCAGAGCCAGGCCTGTCACTGCAGTGGCAGGAGATGGGGTTGGCGCCTCTGTGGGTGTGAGTGTAAACATCCCCCCGGGTGTGCCAAGGCGAACGTGCCCTGGCGCTGTTACTGCCGAGGCCCCGCTCCGCTTCAGACTCTCCCGAGTGATTATCCACGCGCTTGCAGTTCCGGGGGACGTGGAAATTGGCCTGTTTGCTGCAGTTTGGCAACGGCTCTCAGCCCTCTGAGGCATGGAGTACTTCCTCGAGGCGGAGAATTGCTGTTCAGCAAGTTGACGAGCAGGTTTGAGGAGAAACTGAGCTGGTATCTGGGACAGGAAAAGGAGTTCTCCATGGGAACAGCTCAGCCCTACCGTGCTTCTCCCTACTGATCCTCCCATTGCCTGTGCTCAAACTCACCAATGCCAGCACAAATCAGGGCGAAAGGGTGTGTAAATCACAGAATGTCAGGGATTGAAAGGGACCTTGAAAGATCATCCTGTCCAGCTCCCCTGCCCGAGCAGGATCACCTAGATAAACCACACAGGGACGTGTCCAGATTGTTCTTGAATGTCTGCAGAGAAGGAGACTCCACAACCTCTCTGGGCAGCCTGGCCCAGGGCTCTGGCACCCTCACAGGGAAAAAGTTCCTCCTTATATTGAGATGGAACTTTCTATGTTCCAGCTTGGAACCATTTCCCCTTGTTCTATCACTGGCCATCCCTGAGAAGAGCCTGGCTCCATCCTCCTGACACTCACCCTTTGCATATTTATAAACATTAATGAGGTCACCCCTCAGCCTCTTCTTCTCCAAGCTAAAGAGCTCCAGCTCCCTCAGCCTGTCCTCAGCAGGAAGATTAAATTCCCCATCGGAGCTTAAATTGCCTAGGTTTTTGGTGTGTTTTGTTTTTTTTTTTTTAAATTTGGCCCTGGGACTCATTCAGGAAAAACGTCAGAGCCTTCTGCTGCGTTATTTGTGCTGAACTAAAAATAACTCTGGGGGCCCCACCTCAACGAACACACTCCCTTGGAAACAGTGTGCTGGCTCTCCTAGACCCCAGGCAGCCAGAAACCAAAGCCATCAGCAGCTAGAGAACTCTTGGTGGTGTCCCCCTTCCCGACAGAAACCAGTGGGTCTGTTGGAACACAGCAAGCAGCAGCTCCAGCACGTGGAGGATGTACTCTGCTTCCAGCTGGTATCTCCAACCACAACTGCAGTAACTAACAATGACAATGTCTTAACACCAGTGTGAAGAAAAAGCACCCCCCAGTAAAGAGGCTGCTCTCTGTGTTGTCGTTTCTCTTGTAATAAGAGTGGAAAATCTACATCAGGAGTTTGGGCAGCACCTTGATGGTTCACCTCTCTCCAGGGGTTGTCTGCTGGAGGCAGCCACGGGTCAGTGTTCCCGGTTGAGTTTGCATTGTCAGAGCACACACCGGTTCTATTCTCCTCCGTGTGCAGACAAGTCCTTGGGAATTCTACTGAGATTTGGCCCTGAAAACACAGGTTTTCCCCATCAGGTCCTTGTGATGACCCGGAGGAGGCCGTCAGCGGGTTGTCCAGCAGCCTGACCGGATCTGAGTTCAGCTGTGAGCACCTTGTCCCCGGTTTCTGCTGCGGTGTGATGGCCGGAATGACACGTGCTATCCCCCGAGCAGTGCGGTCAGGCAGTCCTCTCCTGGAGCTTTGCTTAGTGGGGTGTTTCTCCTCCAGCAGCTCCACCTCCCCTTGCTGGCCAGACAGTCCCAGCACCCTCAGATGCTTGGCACTTCACATCTCAGCTCCATGGAGAGTTGTTCCAGAAACACGTTGAATTTCTCCAGTTTGGGTCTCCCCCCTCCTCGCCTTTTTTTTCCCCTGCCTTTAACAAACACACACACCCCACCCCACCCCTGAGATTTGAGCAAAAGTAGAAAGAATAAGAAAACAAATTCTATTATCACTTCTGTCAAGGGCAGAGCAATAATTTCTCAGCCTGCCCTACTCCCTCACAGCCCCCACAGGTTTTAGGAGCAGAAGCAGTCGGTCTCTCGGGAGGTGCAGCAGAGCCACGGAACCCAGCCCATGTCCTCTCTGCTGTCCAGCAGCGCCGCGGACGCTGAGCGCTGCCCCGGGCTGCGGGCTGGGCTGGTGGACCCCAGGCTGTGACAGACCACTTGGATCAGCACATCAGGGAGCTGACATCTGGCTCCTCTCTGCTCTACCATCCCGGACACAGAATACATCTTGAGTCCATATTTTTATTTCACAATAATCACCTCTTAATTCACCCTTCCACCCTCCCTTCTCTCCTCTGTCTCTGCTGAGGAGCAGCAGACGGGAGATTTCATGTGCCATAAATATTTAGATTGTGCCTGTGTGTTTATAACACTTGCTGAGAGTGTAACTGGAGCAGCTCACACTCAGCAGCAACACCTGATGCGAGGGAAAGTTTTCCATCACCTCATATGGACCAAACAGCCGCCCCTGCAAGCTGACCACGCACCAGGGACCAGTAGCCACGTTGTCCCTGGCATACTGGTGAATAACAACAATCATATGGACGTGATTCCATGTCCCTTAGGACCAGCAGCTCTGAAGACCTTGGGAAAAAGCTGTGGCTGAGATTGAATGGGAACTTTTTGCCGTGTCACTGGGGATGTGTGGCGTGTGGAAACATGTCCACTGTGTGACCCACGGGTTCTAGGGCACACGTGCTAGGAGATCTGTGGTGCTTGTATGCATCTCTTAGGTGGCCTTAGATAAGCATGGAGCAGTTGCCTTTCCTAAGGCAGAATATCCAATGCAGGAACTTTGTAAGAGGAGGTTAGACCTCAGGAGTAACACTAAAGCTGGTCCTTACTTGGAAGCACAAGAATAGTCCAGTTCTAGACCCCTTTCGATAGCTGCTTAGTTCAGGCCAAACTGGGCTGTGCTGGTTGTATGTGGAGTGGGTGAACTGGCAAATCAGGTTCCCCAGCTCCCTTTCTGGAGCAGCAGCCCTCATGATGTCTCCTCAGCCTCGTGGCTTGAGCACAGCGCTCAGCCCCGCGCTTTCCAGAGCATCAGGTCTCTTAAGTGTTACAGAATTTTTTTGTGCCTTAATAAATGTGTTTTTACTAATGTTTCTTTAGGGGAAAATATTCTTCTTTTGTTTCTCTGTGTAGCCTCTTTAGGACTTTCTGGGGAAGTGAAGCCAACAGTACTAGCTTTGGCTCTTGTTCCCTCTGTCCTGTGATTTTTTTCCCCCTTCTCCTTTTTTTTTTTTTTTTTGAGAGAGAGGAAATAAATCTCTGGTTTTAGTCCCTTCCCTCTCCTATTCCATTTACCTGCTGGGTTCCCAGTTCTGGGGCTTTAGAAACAGGAGTAATGACTCGCTCACAAACTTAGGAAGGATTTTCCTCCCTGGGCAGGAAATTTGATGCTTGTCTGCTATGGGCATTGCTCAAACCTTTCTCCTGGGGCTTTAATGCTTGTCATGGTCAGAGGGAAGACATTGCAAGAGAGGGATTCTAAGTGATGTCCAGTTTGGTGGTTGTTGGGTACTTTCAATGTTGGTCATTACCACCAATAGCAAATTCTGACTTTGAACAGAACCACACCAGGACCAGAACTAAGAAGGTAAAAAAGAGAGAGAGCACCCTTCCTCATCTTGTTTTGGAATCAGTGGATGGTGAGGAAACATAAAGTGGATTTTATGTGGATTATAAGGCACCTATAAAGAGAGTCATATGAACTGAGACACTTGGCTCTGGTACCCTAATGATACCTATGGAACAATATGTGAAACCTATTACACTATGCTGGATATATGTGTGTATATAGATATTTATATATATGTAAAGAGTAAGAGAGAGAGAAGGAGGAAATATGGGGCCTTTATTTTTATTGGCTTCTGCAAAGAATAAATTACACAGCAAGGGCAAGGTTAAATTATTGTAAATGTCTGTATGAAAGGCATCACTTAATTATTAACAGTCTGCTACAAATAAAAGGTACATATGCTAAAATGGCCTGACCTGCTGGATTGTGGGTTTTTGTTTAAAATTGCTAGTGAGGCCCACAGCTGACTTGTGCTCTGTCAGACGGGCTGGGAAAAGAGGCAGCAGGGTAAGATTTCATTGCAGAGTGGCTTATATCCCTCTCTACCAGATGTCAGGTGAATGCCTAGAAAATGGGTGAGGGGGAGGTGGAGGCTGGCTGAAGGCAGAGGCCAATCGCTGTGAGGACCAGAGGACGTGTAAACCAACCTGGGTGTGTGGGGAAAGACAGGAACTCCGGGAAGTTCCTAGTGGAACTCACTGGGAAGTGGATCTGACAGTCTGTCTTAGGACTTGCCCTCAAAGGTTGAGTCCAGAAAGGATTGGGGCTTCTTCCAGTTGAGCTCTTCACCCCGTCCCAGTTAGGAAAAGGTTGGAACCCCTTTAACGAGCTGGTTAGCCCACATGTCCTGTGGACCTGCTGTGAATGTTGGCAGGAGTGGGAGGAGAGTGCACAAGAAAAGGCAGCTCAAACAGGGCATCTTCCTATTTGCACCCACTTGAACTTGCAGAGTTTTTCAATCCTGGCCCTTGGAGGCCTTTTGGTTTCACCTGAGGAGTCTGCACCTCAAAGAGAAACCCATCCCGTGATGGAATTTCCAGAGGGAAACTTAGAGACTTCAACAGCTTGGGGAAAAAAAAATAAGGCTGAAAATCCCTCAGCCTATATGAATGAAAGAAGTCAGTGGAAAGCTTTCCCTTTCACTCCTTTACAAAATTAAATCTGCTTTTGGCGAGGCAGGAGGCGTCTCTGTGATTTCACTGTCAAGGCCAGAGGACCCCGCGGAGTGGCCGGGCTGACCTCCCGCATACGCTGGCCAGGGAACTCCAGCCACAGCTCCTGTTCGCTCCAGGCAGGCCCTGTGGAGCCAGGGCATGGTCTCCTAGGGAGAGACATCTCCTCTTGTGCTAAGGATCCCAGACAGAAGGAGATTTGCTGCCTCTTCCCCACCCCCCCCCAGTAAGCTCTTCCAAAGGCTGGCTGTGCCAACACCACCGTTTGCTCCTGTGGAAAACAGGATGACTGGGAAAACACTCCACGAGCTCAGTCCTGATGGTTTCAATGCAGTGTGGAACCTGAGGAGAACAGACAAAGAGGGGGACCCCAAGTCATCAAGATTCAGTGTCCCTCCAGCCATCTGTGAGTGCACTGCAAGGCATCCCTACCCTTTGTGGAACTTGGACTTAGCGAAGCCACATGACGTTATTGTACCGTGCTTTGAACAGTGGCCTTCTCATCTGCTGTCTTCTGTGTCGACATGTCCACAAAATGTCCATGTTTTCTTCCATATTGGCGAAATTCCCATCAGTGGCTGTGTCTCTGCTTCCTGCTTCCCCTTCATCCATTTGAGTTTGGCGGCTCTCTGCTGTAACGTGCACGAAGGAAGCTCAGCATGGGCTGAATGGTCCTGCTCTCGTTCCAAGGTTCAGGTTTATGTAGAATTGAGGAAATTGCACCAGAAATATTGAATTTTGTTGCCCTTCCTCATCACATCAGGCTTCTCTGCTGCATGAAGCTTTGCAAACACAGGCCTGGAGTGGCTGGCATAACTCCAAGTCCAGGTGCAGACAAGTTGGATGGAATTAGTGACAGGGAAATCCTCTCTTCTACACAATTGGTTAGGTCCTCTCTCTGTATTTTACCTTCGTGAGAGCCTAGTCTTTTCCCATAAATCCCTTGATGACAGTGGGAGCAATAAAGTACTTCACCCACAGCTTCTTCTTGTTTGGGTGCCATGAGGGAGGAGCAGGGCCCTTCCCCCTGCGTGGGGACAGACAGGGCTGCTCGCTGAGCACACCTGTCCCCGCAGGAGGGATGTGTGACCACGGGAAAGCCTGTGGTGGCCGTGCAAGCCAACAGTAGCACAGCCTGCTGCAGCCCCCGTGGGCTGCTGAGAGCCTCTATCACTCACATCTTAGGGACTGGCTTGGCACATCTCCAGAGGACCTTGGCAGCCGCTCAAGGACTTGCAAGGTGCTGAACACGCTGACGTTCCCATTGTCTCCAACCGGAGTGTGAGGATGGATCACCCAGGCTTGCCTGTGGCAGCGGCACCGGCACTTGGCTGGGCTCTGTCGGTGGTTAGCTAGAACTACAGGTGAAGGGCTGGAAGGTGGCTTGTCACCTCCTGGGTGGGAAGGTGGCTTGTCACCTCCCGGGTGAGCTGCAGCCGTGTCCCCAGCTGCAGTAGCTTCTCGCTGTTGACTGCAGTTGCCGCTCGCAGCTGCAGCGTTGGGTGGTGAGTGAGGCTTTGGCGTCTGGAGGGCTGGTCGGGTCAGGTTATCCGAGGACCAGGGTGGAGATGTGCTGTTGAAAGCCCCCTAAGTGGGTGTGACAGTGGGGAGTTCAGACCCACGGTGAGTGAGTGATGTCTGCTGGGCTGTAGCTGCACGGGGTAGCTGGCTGCTGGTTTGAGTCGTGTCTGCTGTCTTGGGTGGGCTTTTTCTTCTGTGGGGCATCTTTGGGTTTGTTTTTTTTTTGTAGGTGGGAAGGGTTGGTTGGGGAGAGACACCCTCCACAAGCTTGTGTCAGGCTGTGAAGGAGCCTTGGGACGAGCAGAGGATTTTCCAGGGGCAGGAAGACGGGGCACAGTGTGTGGGAGAGGCCAGTCCACGAGCGTGCTCGTAGCACGTGTGTCCACACACGCCGTTCTCAACAGCTCCTGAAAGCAGCTGAGGCTGGGATAAAATGTCATGGTAGCAGCCAGTGGCTATAAAATCTGGGGTCTAAACCAAAGGGAAAAAGTGACAAGGGGAAAAGCAAGGTCGGCCCCACCTTGCAGGGTCTGCTCTGGAATGTGTTTGCACTCGAGGGCGTGCAGTGCCTGAGCAGCAGTGTTGAGTTAGTAATCCGAACCCTACACAAATACCTCCGGGGCAGACAGGTCCATTTCAGGCTGTGTTTATTTAATAAAGAGCCAGTGAAGTAACTGCAATTTCATTGTCAATTTACTAATGCGTTACAGTTATGTTTCTTAACCTCATTGTTTGGGCTCAGGAGCTTGCAGTGCCTGGCCAAAAAGTTTCCTTTTTTCCCCTCCCCCTTACTGCCCCCTTCAAGTGTAAAACACGTTTTATTATGACTAGAATGTCTTCTATCAAAAACCGGGATTAAACCCCTCAGCTCCCCCCTTCCATGCACATATCCAGCTTGGCAATGGGTCGGTTTATTAACCTCCTAAAAGCTTCACTCTCCTTTTTCTCTGTCTTTTTTTTAAGAGAAGGAAACCCAACCACACGTGTTAGCACACACTGAGACACACACTCAAACACACACACTTTTTGAGAGCTCATCTGGGAAGAATACAATGGAAACTCTGGCTGGAAGGAGATGGAACTGTGAGTCTTTGTGGTCTGGGAAGTCTGACTACGGCCTCCTACTCCTTTGGATGGAAACCTGGGTTTGAAACATGGTCGCACGGTCTCCAAATAATAATACTGAAAAAGAAGCAACAACCCTTCCCTGAATGGAACAGAGAAATGGGCCTTTGGATAAGGATGGAAAGGGGGTGACAGAGTTGTTTCAGGTCCTTCTTGTGATGAGGGGATGGGATGGGGTGGAGAAGAGGGGGCTGCTTTCAGCTGAGGCTTGCTACATCCCCATGTCTCACACAGGTTTATTTTCCCAAAGAGTCCCATAATCACAGAATGTCAGGAGTTGTAAGGGAAGCTCATCAAGTCCAACCCCCTATCTGAGCAGGATCACCTACATTAGGTCACAGAGGAACATGTCCAGGTGGGTTTTGAGTCCCTGCAGAGACTTTCCACCTCTGAAAGCTGTGAGAACAGCCTTGTGTCCATCAAGTTTGACTTCAGGCAGAAGACATTAACCCCATTTGGTTTCTGTCCATAACAGCTCCTCTGGCAGCCAGGTTCATGACCGGGCTGCACATAGCAGGTTTTCAGTGGGTGCAAATTGGCCTGGCCCCATTACACAACCAGATGGTGGGGTGATAAGCACCCTTTGGCACGCAGGCAGGAGGATTTATTACAGTCTGTTGGTTTGTCCACAAAAGGTTTAGGTAGGCTGGGAGGAATCAGAAGTTCAGGACACGTGGAAATGGTTGGGGAGTTGTGATGAACTGTAGGAGACCCCACTGATTCCTTCCCTTTACCCTCCAGTAATTCCTGATGGACATGGGCACCTCTGGATGGTTCTTGGGCCTCAGTCAACATGTCCTGGCCCTAGTCCAGGATTTGTCCATCTCTCTGACACTTCTGGGCAGTTCAGGCTTTTCAGCAGGCTCTCACCCTCTGTCTGCCAGCTGAGGGTGATACAGCAAAGGTGGGATGTGGGATCAGAGCGGGAAAGCTTGACTCTACACGGGAACCTTCTAGAGTTCCCACCCAGGCAATGGTTTTACTGTGCAATGCCGGCAGCTTCCCTACCCCACCAGTGACAGGGACTGGTCATTTGGGGAGCAGCTCTATCTGTGGGTACACCTTTGTGAGTGTCAAAGGGACAGAGCCAGGCTCTTCTCAGGGGTGGCCAGTGACAGGACAAGGGGCAATGGGTCCAAGCTGGAGCAGAGGAGGTTCCATGGGAAAGTCAGGAGAAACTCTTTCCCTGTGAGGGTGCCAGAGCCCTGGGCCAGGCTGCCTAGAGAGGTGCTGGAGTCTCCTTCTCTGGAGACATTCAAACCCACCTGGACACGTCCCTTTGTGACCTGATTGAGGTGACCCTGCTCTGGCAGGGGGCTGGACTGGATGATCTCCAGAGGTCCCTTCCAACTCCTGACGCTTTGTGATGCTGTGAAAGATCTTGTGTCTGCATGCACATGTGCCTCTGCAGCTGTCAGTAGGCCTGGTGATGTTCAGTAGGCAAAGCTCAGCCTCTCTGACTATTGGTCTACACTTCATACAGCCCCAGAGCAGGAGCTCAAACTGGGGGTTCACATCCTGCTCAGAGCACTCCACAATTCCCTTGCTTGCACAGAAATCCCCCATGCTCTGCCTTGCAGCGGCATCCTGGTGTTCCAACAGGAGCCTCTTCTCTTCTGCTCCTGCACATACGCCTGGAGCTTTCCTCACATCTCCCCGTGAACATCCCCGAAGGCCAAACCCGCGGCCGGCAGCCGCAGCACCGTGCCCTGCCCTAACCTGGCCATGGCCCGAGAAGAGCCACACGTCTGCTCCCTGAAAGGACTGGATTCAGCCCTTCGGGCCAGACCAGCAGTCAGGCCCCTCGGCAGCTCGTGACAGGTTACACGGGCTGGCTTCAGCGGGGAGCTGAGACCCGACCCGCTCGCCTCACCCCAGGAACGCACCCCTGGCTGCAGGGCAGCTCTTTGTCTGCTCCTGGCCGTGCGAGCCCAACGAATCACTGGGCTTCCTCTCTAATTAGAAGGACGATTTTTACTAATCTCCCCTCTAATTCCTAGAGCAGAAACTTGTCAGCTGCTTGTTAACAGGCTCTCGGCCCCAGGCTCACGTGGGTTCGTTACTTCTAGGAGCGCTTTGGGCTGTGCCTCTCCGGTTTGGAACAGACGCGTAAACTCTGCCTCAGTGTCGGCTCGTGTCTGTTCACAACACGCTGCTGAAGTCAGATGGTTGAGAAAGAAATACAGCAGCAGGGGCAGTGGGGACATTTAATAGTGAATTTGCCTGGTTTTTTTTTTTTTTGTTTAAATGTGGAAACTTTTAGACACAATCCCGGCCCTGTGTTTAAGTCATTAAAACATCTTTAAGCGTTTTCTGGTTTTAGTTTTCTTAGCAGCAGTCCTTTTCCTGGAATGTATTTTATTTTTCTTTTAAGTTGATGAAAAAAAAACCCAAAAAACCCTGAAATCCCGCCCCTTGCGTTTCCAGGCGATTTTTTAAGGGGAGTGTGGAGAGGGAGGGCTGGGGGAGGCTGGGGCGGTTGTGAGATGAGGAAAGTGAGAGAACAGGGCCCTTTCTGTGTTTTATTTCTAATCCACAGG